>OU343059.1:21635573-22235573 GCA_910593695.2 Ocypus olens
AGTAAAAGTGAAAAGAAATATATCTGGCTTCAATTGACATCACACTGATTTATATTTGTTTTCAATTGTACAAAACAAAAAGCCGGTGTAACTTAAGCTCATATTAAATGTTTTCACTTTCGCTGTAATATTTACATTTAATCCTCTTCTGAATCTCCATTTTTTAACAATACCAACGATTAAAAAACTATTGGCAGTTTATTCGTTTATTTTATGACTGATAATGACGCCTGCAAATCTTTTACATGGCTGAAAATTTAATATCGGCTTACGAAAACCTGGATTATTTTTTTTGCGAAATCCAGCGAATTACATCTACAAATACATCTTTGAATGCGCGTTTTAATTCAAAGGCGACTATGATTATTTTTTTCTTTAAACTTTTTATTGCGAAATATTTTTATCAACATTTGTATTCTCGACATTATTTTCAATTTCGGATACAAATAGAACCACTTTTCATCCACATGATTATGTTTATACATGTGCTGTTATTAGCAGCACAAATAAGTTAATTAAAATTTCGCAGCGTATAATTACGGGAAACCTGTTTAACATTCAGTAGACTACATTTTTAGAACTTGATAAATCTGTATACAGCGCAATGTTCCTTTCATACATTTCATTCATGACCGCCGACATTGGAATTCCTTTCTCGCGTCATTAATAAACCCGCCAGATACCAAATATTAATTACTGCACGAACACGAAATATCCCACTGATTCGGGAATTGTTCGAATTTTGATCAACGGAAAAAAACGAGTTAGATACACGGGAAGAAAGAAAAGCGAGTTAGTTGTTTTGGAATTTATGTTTATTTATTGCACACTTACCAATTCGCTGGAGTCAATCAGAATTATATTCAAGAGAACTTTAGCGAGTTTCCTTTGGGGGGAACTTGCTTGTCGGGGCTTTGATGGCTGTTCTATTTCGCGTGAATTTGAGGAAATTAAATGTTTTAGAACGGCGCATCCTTTCTCTCCTAAATACTTTGGCTTCTGTATACGTTTAAATTATTTTAAATAGTCCATTACCAGCACTTCAGACTTCATTTTAATTCACTTTAAGGGATAGTTGTCAAATACTCCTGAATCAGTCCCGAGAGTAAACGTTTCTTTAGAACTATTCGGATAGTGGTAAATGTGAAAACTTCAAAAATTAAAGTACATCGATTAACATAACTTTAAAATAGGAAAACCATTCGATGGTAGTTATTACTCTGATTAAAGAGTAGAAGTACTGTGGAACAACTGTAGCAACATTATAACCCATCTAAGGAACTAAATAAATCCACAAAACTATAAACTAAATATGGACACACCCGTCGTTCTGAAGCGCCATTAATTGTATCCCATCAAAATGAAGATGCCTGCAAACGTTGCTTGACTCTAGCAATAGCTGAAACCGAAAGTGCCAACCTCCGACGTTTAAAATTGACGGTTGTGTTCCGATATTATATATTTTCTTCAATGATCAAAATTATTTTACAATCATTAATTATAGCAACTTATTATTAAATATGTGATCCTAGATCTATACATAATTTTAACCCTTAATACCGTCAGCCCGAGATGGACCTGAAGACAGAGGAAAGGAATCTATAAATTACGTTTTCTTTTCGTATGTAAAACATGTAATTTGTTAGAAAAATAAATGCATTACATGATACGTTTATATAGAGAAGCTTATTAATGCACTTGTCCGTGGCGAATAGTTTCGAATTCTCTAGCACGCATAACATGAACGATCGCCAATGGCCCTCTTGTGTACAATTCAGCTACTTTAATATTGAGTATTGAAGCAGACTCGAGCGTAGGTTGTATTAACTGGGTAAACAGTTCAAAATGATTTGTGTATTTCAGAGGGTTTGCGTTTCAGTGTTAAAATATTACTGATATTCTGCATAGAGGAGAAATAGGATTTCCCGTGATATACATACTTGAAAAGTAATCCCATTGTTAATTTATCAAATACCGAAGAAATCATTTAAAAGAAGTGAACATGTAGTTTTTTTTTTAAACTTAAACAGTTCTAAAGAAATTGAAGCAAAAAAGTATGAATATAATGTATTTTTGAATAATTAATTATCCATTCTATCATAATTAAGCAAGAAAACTAATACAGAATATTAAGCAATAATAATTATTATCATCATTTCAAATCACTTTTAATGTTTTACCAAATGTGCAACGAGAAACCAATAACACGTAAAATAATAATTCTTCAAATGTTTAAAATGATATCAAGGAATATTGAACATATAAATTCATTATATATTATGTCCTGGTATTCTGTAAAGAAAAATTCGAAATAATTACTAGTGGCCCAAATTTTGCAATGAAAGTGTGAGTCACAAATTTCACTTGGAAAGCGTTGCGTTCTATTTATCTATATAACTTCAGGCATCCAAAAATCCACGGTAAAGAGATCAGTGATAAATAACCCTTAATGTACACGTATGTTGTTTAGGGGAAGAAAATACAAAATTAAATAAACCCAAACACAAATTGAAGGCTAATATACAGCAGTGGCGGCTCGTGGAACATGTTGATGGTAGAGCCACTTATACAATACACCCATCCCCCCCCCCTCCATTTGAAAAAGATAGAACGATTTGTCTTCCTAGACCAAAGTAACTGGCAAAAAAGTGTTTTGAGAATTAATCAAAATTTTTTGCTGAGCTTGAAACTACAGATAGTGCCGCCCCTGGTTATAACCCATTAAAAAAATATTAGAATTTAAGAAGTTGCTTATATTCTTAAAATATAATTATTTGGGAGTTGTATAGAATTATTTCAGAATTTTTAAACAATTTATACCTTTTTTATTTATTATAAAAAATGCTTCATTTTGAACACAATTAAAAAATGCAAGTTTAACAACAAACAGTTATAACCCATTAAAAAATTATTGGAATTTTAAAAGTTGATTATATTCTTAAAATATAATAGTTTGAGAGTTGTATAGAATTATTTCAGATTTTTTAAACAATTTCTACCTTTTTTATTTATTTTAAAAAATGGTTCATTTTGAACACAATTAAAAAATGCAAGTTTAACAACAAACAGTTATAACCCATTAAAAAATTATTGGAATTTAAAAATATTCTTAAAATATAACAGTGAGAGTTGTATAGAATTATTTCAGAATTTTTAAACAATTTCCACTATGTTTTGTGTTTATTTTATAAAATGCTTAATTCTGAACGCAATTAAAAAAATGCATGTTTAACTATGAATAGTCATAACCTATTAAAAAATTATTGGAATTTAAGAAGTTGATTATATTCTCAAAATATAGTAGTTTTGGGAGTTGTATGGAATAATTTTTGAACAATTTCTAGTTTTTTTATTTATTTTAGAAAATTACCAATTTTAAACGCAATTAAAAAAAGCAATTGCCAGACACTTGAAATTTCCTAAAGCTAATGAGACAATACTTTATTTCACTTTCGGTGAAAGAAATAAATGCAAGAAAATTAAAACTTACAAAAAAGGAAAATCCTTTCGAGGCGTTTTGGCGGTTAGGATGTTACCTAGATGATGATTCTTTGCTTCCCTCAGATTAATGGAAAAACACAAATACCAACACACACACAAATCCTGAAGATGTATCACAACACAACGGGCACTAAGACTTTCGGAAAATAAATATTCCGAACCAGAACACACACATTCTTCGCGGCCGCGAACTGCAGACTGAATTGTTATCAACAGGTACGCCGCGAATTGGTGATACGAATTTAATCTCGTTCCGGGCGAGAGAAAAAAAAACAATATTTTGATTATCTTCAATCGCCTGGGGCAGATTAAAAACTGGTCGAATTTTAACACGGAGGTCAAGATAAGATGTAGAAATATTGCTAATTATATACTTCACGAGGATCTTAAGAAGTTGATTATATTCTTAAAATATAATAATTTGGGAGTTGTGTAGAATTATTTCAGAATTTTTAAACAATTTCTACTATTTTTTATTTATTTTAGAAAATACTCAATTTTGAACGCAATTAAAAAATGCATGTATAACAAAGAACAGTTAGAACCCATTAAAACATTGTTGGAATTTAAGAAGTTGATTTTATTCTCAAAATATGATAACTAAGGAGTTGTATAGAATTATTTCAGAATTTTTAAACAATTTTCAATATTTTTTTTATTTATTTTAGAAAATGGTCAATTTTGAATGCAATTAAAAAATGCAGGTTTAACAACGAACAGTTCTAACCAGTGGCGGCTCGTGAAATGTGTTGATGGTAGGGTCACTTATACAATATACCCCACCCCCTCCTTTTTTTGAAAAAAAGAAATAACTGTTTATCTTCCTAGGCCAAAGTAACTGGTGAAAAGTGTTTTAAGAATTAATTAAAAAATCTGGCTGAGCTTAAAACTACAGGTAGTGCCATGGCTCCTTGGCTCTATATAGCGAGCCGCCCCTGATATACAGAGTTAGTCGCACGAAAACGCATTTTCATTTTAAAAGTTTGAAAGAAAATCCCTTTCCAAAATTGTAAATATACAGGGCATTTTATATAAATTCAAAATTGAATGTCGCGTTTGTAATTGAACAATTATCCATCGCTAGATTTTAAAATAACCGCGAGTCATCAGAGCTTATTGCAATTTTAAAGTTGGAAAGTTCTCGAGCGCTTGAAAAAAAACTATAAAAAACAATTGCCACACACTTGAGGCTTTCCAAAATGACTCAAAATTAAATGTTATTCCAGAATAATAAATAATCTTGAAACATTTTTTTGCTGGATTTTCAGATAATAAGTCACTGCAGATTATTCAAATTTTAAAGTTGGGTATTTTACAAGCACCTAAAAATCTTGCCATACATCTACGACATTTTAAATGAACTAAAAATGTAATATACTTCAGAACTTACCAATAATCTTGAAACAATCATTCACAGAATTTCACTGTAATCGCAACTCATCAAATCTGAAGTTGAGTGCTCAAAAAATATAAAAGCAACAGTCGCGCACTTGAAATTCTTTAAATTTACTCAAAATAAAATATGTTTTAAAATTTACCAATAATCCTGAAAAATCTCATCATTGAATCTTGAAATAATCACGTCATCGGAGATTACAGCAATTTTGAAGTGGAGCATTTCCCAAACGCTTATTTATAAATACAAAAACAATTGCAATATACTTAAAACTAAAATTTACTAAATATTTAAGGCGCCTTAAGATTCATTTATAATTCAGCAAAATGCCATACGGGATTTAAAAATAATCGCATGTTAGAGCTTATTGCAATTTTAAAGTTGGAAAGTTCTCGAGTGTTGGAAAAACTATAAAAACAATTGCCACACACTTGAGGCTTTCCAAAATGAATCAAAATTAAATGTTATTCCAGAATAATAAATAATCTTGAAACACTACTGGATTTTTAGATAATAAAAAGTCGCTGCAGATTATTGAAATTTCAAAGTTGGGTATTTTACAAGCGCCTAAAAAGCGTGTCAAGTTGGCACCCCAATAAAAAGTTTTGACAGTTCTGAATGTTAATTCCTTTTGATCTATCCAGAAGTACTATCAAGTTTTAAAAAAGAGTTCTTTAAAATTGGGCTGTCAGGATTTTTTTGAAAAATGGGGTGCCAACTTGACACCGCACCCCAACATTGTTATCGAATAGCTCTGAACTAATTTTAAGATGTATTTGGGTTAGTACTATAGTTCCTGATACTTTTGAGATAAAAATGTTCAAAGTTAGAAATTCGAAACATTAAAATTCATATTATTCACTTAATATTGGTTGAATCTGAATATTTCATAACAACTATGGATAGAACTTACAAAGAACTACCAATCAGAACTATCCGGAACTATCAAAAATATTTTTTTGAAAAAAGTCGTAAAGCAGAAAAATATTGAGTTTTCCGAGTTCTGATTTAATTTTTTATTTCTACTTATTGAGTACAATATTTCTTTCTTATAAACAAATTCGATACAATCTCGATTTATGGCATCTTTAAATAAATTTACAATTAGATAATAGAAAATTTAATTTTGAAAATACCAATTTCCTGTCATTTAATCGCAATTTGCTATTAGAATTTTCGTTATAACTCCTTGAATACAACCCATTAAAACAAATCAATATTTTGAAAAAAAATCCGAAAAGAAAAAAAACAGAGTTCTAAGAGAATTGTTTTCAAAATGTTGATTTTTTTAATAGTATAGTCGTCACATAAGTCATCAGAGCTTATTGTGGTTTGGCATTACCGAGCCTTTAAAAAATATGAATGAAACACATTCAGCTTATGTGTTATTTTGTACCTTCAAATTGCTGTTTTAACGAAAAATCAGGCAAAATGGCATGTGATCTAAGAATCTATCTAAATATAGTAGGGTGTGTTTCAAAAAGAAATAATTCGCAGTCGCCTGTGAATTCAAATGCGCATGTCCCTGAGTACCGCTTTTTTCTAAAATGGCCAACTTTTTTGGCGTTAACTGCTGAGACAACTACAAATGTCAGACTGTCAACGTCAAAAATGTTGATCATGTACATATAAGAGACTGCGATTTATTTCTTTTTGAAACACACTGTATTAAAATAATAAGAGCCTTGTTTGTTTCAAATTATGATACTGAATGTAATAAAGTTTTATAATACGATATTAAAAGTTCTTCGAAAAATGCTCATAATCAATGCAGTTCTCATAAAAGTATATTTTCGTATGAATTTTCTGGAATAAAATCTAATTTAGTACTTGCATTGCCAGGGGAAAAGTTCCATGCCCACTCACCTCGTTTCAATGTGAATCAATTTTGATTAACGTAGTAAGCCTATAGTTTTATTTTAAGTTTTATTTCAGTATTGATTTTTAATTTTAAATTATTAACTACGTTTTTTTTACGGTTTTATATGTTTTTAATCCGTATATGCTGTTCTTATTTTTTAACAATGATGCGTGTAGTGTAGGGCTCGACGTTTACTCCGTTTTTTGTTTAAACGTTTAAACCTGTATACGTTTACCGTTTATTTGTTACGAATAAAACACGTTTAGCTTAATAAACGTTTACAACACGTTTAGCCTAATAAACATTTACAACACGTTTAGCTTAATAAACGTTTACAACACGTTTAGCTTAATAAACGTTTACAACACGTTTAGCCCAATAAACGTTTACAACACGTTTAGCTTAATAAACGTTTACAACCCGTAAACTAGAAACGATTTAACATATTTTTATAATCCATTTGGGGGTCCAAAAGTCATATCTCGGCGTTTCGTAATATTCCCAATATTTGTACACATTCTATTCAAACAGGAACCACCTGGTCTATAGGAGGTTGGCCCCTTCAAACTTCGGATGCCGACGTTTCGGAAGGTTTTCGAGAAACTATTTATGTATTAAGGTGTCCCAAATAATAATTATTTATTCATTTTGTTTCCGCTAACGGAAATATTATAAAACAGGGCGAACGCACTTTGAAACAGATATTTGCAGGGTGGGTTATACGTTTCTATATTAAACGATTTTCGTCAACACGTTTAAACGAAGAAAACACGTTTAAACGCAAAAATCCGTTTAAACGTATACACGTGTAAACGTGAATATCTGTTTAAACGTTTAAAAACCGCTTGCTAACTAAGAACACGTCTATCCGTGTACACGTGTATCCATGTATTAACGAGCCCTAGTGTAGTGTAGGATTAAACAGTTAATAAACAAACAAACAGTGAGAAAACATTGATACTACTAATCGTAAATTCACTTTATTAATGATATATTTTACTTTTGCTGTAGTATTAACACGTTTACTACGTTACGGGGCACATGTGTCCCGTTGTGAATTTCCGTATTTGGCGGAATATAATTCTATCGCACTTCCCTATGGGCGGAGGTTGTAACTTCATCATGATTTTGACGGAATTAAAACTTTTCTTTTTTGGTACCGATCACAGATTAATATTAATTTGTGGTACCATTCGGTTTGATGTATCACAATTTTGTGAACATGTCAAAATGATGTAAAATACAATTAGATTTGTTCTTCCATACATATTTTTTTTTCAAAAACGAGAATTTTGCCTTTTTGAAAAAACTTTTATAAAACAATTGTCTACACAATTCATATGGCATTTTTTCTTAATCACAAAACTTCATACATTTTCCACTATTTAAAAATAACTTTCAAGAATTCAGCGTGACAACTTTCAAAATTATGATATTTTCAGCGAAAACTTGCAGTCGTAAAAATATAAACAAATAATCTGAATTTAAGCAAACATTGACATTTCCATACATATAATTTTTTTACTATTTCCAAAACTGTCCATAAACTTTTTCCTCCGACCAACAGGAAACGAGATAAAAAAATACTTTTTGAAGATCGGATTACGGAAGAACTGATTTTTGGAAACTAAGTACAACAGTTCGGCCTCTAAGACGAAAATCTGTTGCAAATTTCGAGGCACACAATTTTTGTCTCTACACTTTTTTCCTTCGATGAACAGGAAACGAGATAAATCGATTCGAAAATATTTTAAAGATGGCTGAGATTCCAACGCCTAACGACAGGTAGACCACCGATAACAACTTTGGCGCTCTCTATATTTTTGGGAACTAACTACAACAGTTCATCCTCTAAGACAAGAATTTGTTGCTATTTTTTGTCTTTACACTTTTCTCCTCCGATCAACAGGAAACGAGATAAAAGATCATTTTTTGAAGGTCCGATTACGGAAGAACTGATTTTTGGAAACTCTGGCGACCTCTGCCTTCTTGGAAACTAACTACAACAGTTCGGCCTCTAAGACAAAAATTGTTGCAATTTCGAGCTACACAATTTTTGTACCTATACTTTTTTCCTTTGATCAACAGGATACGATATTAATCGATTCGAAAATATTTTGAAGATGGTGGTGATTCCAACGCCTAACGACAAGTAGACCACCGGTAACAACTTGCGCGCCCTCTATATTTTTGGGAACTAACCTCGGCCTCCAAGACAATAATTAGTTACTGGCCTTACAATTTTTGTCTTTACACTTTCTTCCTCGGACCAACAGGAAACGAGATAAAAGATCACTTTTTGAAGGTGCGATTACGGAAGAACTGATTTTTGGAAACTCTGGGGACCTCTATCTTTTTGGACATTAACTACAACAGTTCGGCCTCTAAGACGGAAGAGCCACACAATTTTTGTCAACATACTTTTTTTCCGTCGATCAACAGGAAACGAGATTAATCGATTCGAAAATATTTTAAAGATGGTGGTGATTCCAATGCCTAACGACAGGTAGACCAACGGTAACAACATATGCAAAATTTAGCTCATCCGCAAGAATAAAAATTTAGGGCGCGAATTATTCTTAAAAATTATCAAGATATAAATCGTAGTCAAATATAATTCAATTACTAATTAAGAGTCCAAAATAAAATAAAATATTATTTCTGTTGATATTTTGAAGATCAGTACAGTATCATTATTTATAGAATTTGTGGACTAAATATTTAATTTATATGCATAAAAAAAACATTGGTGGATCCAAGGGAAGATATATGTATATAAAGTGTATGTACTAATATCGGTTATGGCAGAATGATTCATTTTTTGAGACAATAAAAATTCATACGAGGAACAGTTTGGGGATTACGGTTGCTGATGTTTTCAACTTTGTCTTCATTTTTTTTTGTTACAAGAAAACAAAATGGTGCCCGTTATTTACAGGTTTTGTAATGGTCACACTGCGCCCAAAAACCGATCTGAAATCAAAAATCGACTATATCATCGAAAAGTATATTAAATATGAGGTACCTTAAACCTAAGCAAAATGGAATAACTTTAAATTTGACGATACGGTGCACACTTAAACTTTGAGTACGATTTTTTTTTCACTTTGCATGTCTCTAAAAAAATAGTTCGTATTGATTTTTTTATATATATTATAGGTATAAGGTCCCAGGAAAATGTTTCCTTTAAAAGAATCAAAGTTAGAAGTTAATAGGTGGAACAATTTTGATTTTATCGTGCACGCAGTTTAGAAAAAAACATGTTTAAAAAAAACGCATTCATATGAATAATTGTTATTGCTCAAATTGCGCACTCGAAATGTTTTTTATTGCATTTTGGAATCGCGGAATACGAATCTGAGTTTAGATTTGAAAAATTCATCTAATATGGTTTACCTAAAAAAAATTTTTTCAGAAATTTTAACCAACATTTAGATAAATGTGTTGTCAGGCTAGCTGAACACTAATCTGAAATTGGATTTTCCAAATTCAAAATAGCGGATCAAAAATGATGAATTGACCAATTTCAACCAAAATTTAGATATACGGGTTTTCAGTCACTGAACACTGATCTGAAGTAAGAGTTGTAAAATTAAAAATAGCGGATCCAGTATGGCGGACCAAAAATGATGTATCGACCAATTTTGATAAAAGTGTTTTTCTAACTTAGCGTCTGATGACGGTGGTGACAATACTTCGATCGATAGGCTCTAGAAAGTTTAGTAAAGCGCGGATAAAAAAACACTTTCACACCAGCATTCTCGACAACTGACAAAAAATTCGAAAGAAAAATAACGATTTTTTTAAATGTTTACATGAGAACCTCCCCTTAATCATGTAGTTTATTTCCAAATCTTTGTTTAAGCTCATCAATTCGATGATATTGATTACCATATAATCTTCAATTATTGATTACGCTTAATTTCCTAGAATCGTTAGAAATTTTCGAACAGACTGAATTTCCCTAACGAGCAAAGCGGCTTAATTATTTCACAACTCTTTAATCTGCCTCACCCGATCCAACCCTTCATTCATAATTCGCAACTAGAGGTAGGTATATTACCTACCTTCAAAATATTTAGTACACATTCAATAATTCATCAATTACCTCCCTTTAAAATATTTAGTATTATTCAATAATTCATCAATTTCTCATCTCTTTTCATAATTTCTTCGCCTAAAGAAGTCACAATGTGTCGAAACAATTGTTGTGATTTTGTACAATAAATGATTTGAAAGTGTTATCGTGTGGTATTTACAAATTCATCAAAGTAAAAAAAAATAATTCATTTGATAATTGTGATAACGGTATACAATATTTTTAACAATAATAAGTATTGGGTAAGACATTATTAATTCAGTTTAATTATGATGTATGATTACCATTTCCTGTTTTCCGATTTCATTGAAAACACTTATTTTTCATTTTCAAATAAATCAATATAACAATTAATATAACTTGCGGTGTATAAATAATTGCAATGACAAGAAAATGAAGGATGGCGCTAATAACCGTATTTCTCGAATCAGTTTGTACGGATAGGAATTTTAATTGGGATGAATTATTAATTTTGAAGGTCGGATACGTACCTTCTCGGTTGTCGCTGGGTGCGTGTGCTCGATATGCTAATTTAAGGATAATATGATAAATAATGTAAAGTACCATGGAGGAACACGGTTTGCTTTCTACGTGATCGAGTACGCAAATATTGATTGAGTTTCGTGAGTAATTACGGTGCGAGGGAATAGATAGAAATTGAAAGCGACGAAGAAAGGCTGAACTAGTTTCGAGAGTTCGAATACGTTTTGTTTAGTTTGGCATAAATCTTATCATATACGCGTTGAGAAGGTAATGGAACAAAGAGGACTCTTAAACATATCCTATTATCCAATGTGAGTTCCACTTAATAAGGATTTTGGAAATTTAATGTTTTAATTTGTGATTATGAATTGAATTATTAATTATAAAATAATTAAATTCAAATTTGTAACTTATTCGCGTTTTCGTATTTAATTATACATCGTATTATTGCTATTTACACACCATCATAAATGGGGGTAACTTTTATACCCTCATAAAGTTAAAAAATAGTGTTATCCTGAATAAGAATGTCTGCGTTTCTCGTAAGTTTGCCCTATAAATACGGCTGAAAGACAGTTTTAAACTTTATTAATTTACATAAGTAATTTAGTCAACTGTTGGATATTTAACTTATTTCAGATCTATGTGATAAAACTTTAATTAAACAAATCCAAAATGTACCCTAATGCTACTGCGAAATAAGTTTGTGCAAAAGGTGGTAATTAAATGTTTTAATTTTAATATATATTTTCAGTACATTCATACACCAGAAGATTAATTCTAAATTTTAAATATGTGTGCCGCTTAGAATTAATAATTTTTCAAATAAATTAAGGATTTAACGTACAAAACTTTTACTGTAATTACGTGGCAATTTGGCAACGTGTGAAACCAGCGAGTACCAGTTGTAAATAATGATATCATTTTTTTGTAAAAAAAACCACATCGATTAGATTAAAGAATTATCTTTGGTATCTGCTAAAGCGATATTTGAATGCATATACGAATATGATATAATTGTGTACAAGTACTGTAATAGCTTTCGGGTAATTTCTAATGTAGGCAATATTAAAGTTTCAAACGTTAAATGGATCAAACAATAATGAAAGAGATAAAAATAACTTATAATTTATTCAATGCAGGTGAAACTATAAATATATTTTTAAAATATGCACATTCGACAAGGTTTCCTAAATTTTTCACGAAAACCACTGGACAAATTTTAATGATTTTTCTAAAGAAATATTCTTGATATGTGCAGTTATAAAATAAATGAGTAATTCAACAATAAATTGTCATTAGTTTTTACGGAATTTTCCATCAAAAACTACGGTTTTTAAAATATACATATTTGACTAATTTTCTAAATTTTCACAAAAACCACACGACAAATTTTAATGACTTTTTTAGAACTTTGTAGCTATAAAACAAATGTATAATTCAAGAATTAATTGTCATCAGTTTTTACGGAATATTCATCAAAAATTACAATTCGTAAAATATACACATTCGACTAATTTCCTAATTTTTTACGAAAACCACTAGATAAATTTTATTTACTTTTTTAAAGAAATATTCTCAACATGTGCAGTTTTAAAACAAATAATTAATTCAACAATATATTGTCATTAGTCTTTACGGAATTTTCCATCAAAAACGGCGGGTTTTAAAATATACACATTCGACTAATTTCCTAACTTTTCACGAAAACAACTTGATACATTTTAATAACTTTTTTAGGAAACATTCTTAACATATGCAGCCATAAAATAAATGAACAATTCAGCAATACATCTTCGTTAATTTTTACGGAATTTTCATCAAAAATTTCTACTTCTAAAAATATACACATTCGGCTAATTTCCTAAATTAAAAAAAAAACAAAAGACAAATGTTAATGACTTTTTTAGAAAATGTTTCTAACATTTGTAGCTTTAAAAGAAATGAGTAATCGACAATAAATTGTCATCAGTTTTTACGGAATATTCATAGAAAATTGCAATTTGTAAAATATACACATTCGACTAATTTCCTAAATTTTCACAAAAACCACAGGACATATTTTAATGACCTTTTTTTAGGAAATATTCCTAACATTTGTAGGTATAAAACAAATGAATATTTCAACAATATATTGTCATTAGTTTTTACCGTATAATCATAATCTTTTTTGTTGACTTGGGCTGAGCCATTCCGTCACACACGGCTATTATTTTTGTAATTATATATTTGTATAAATAAATGAAATAAATGAATAAATGAATAATGTCAGATGTATACACAACAACCACGGACCCGAGCGAATATTTCCCGATCCCCGAAAAATCTTCCGCCCGGGCTGGGAATCGAACCCAGGGCCGTGGTGCAGCCGTCACAAACGCTTACCGGTACCCACTGTACCAACGGACCGCCCATATCAAAATTTGTATTTGTAAAATATACACATTCGACTAATTTCCTAAATTTTCACAAAAACCAAAGGACAAATTTGAATGACTTTTCTTAGGAAATATTCCTAACGTTTGTAGCTATTAAACAAATCAATAATTCAACAATATATTTCATTAGTTTTTACGGTATATTCATCAAAATTGCAATTTGTAAAATATACACAATCCACTAATTTTCTAAAATTTTACGAAAATCACTCGATAAATTTTAATGAAATTTTTAAGAAATATTCTTGACATGTGCAGTTTTAAAACAAATAAGTAATTCAACAATTAGACTAATTGTCATTAGTCTTTACAAATTTTCCCATCAAAAACTGCGGTTTTAAAAATACAGTGCGCGCCTATAGTTTGGAATATATTCAGTAAAACCGAAATAAAATATTTTTGGAAAAAATCCTTGAACAGGTCGATTTTCTTTAATAAAAATACACATTTTTGCATGAAAGCCGATTTTCAGTCGTATTTTGTTTTTGAGTTATGACGTCTGCCATTTTGTTTTTAAATGGCAACCCCATATTTTGTTCTTGATTTTGAGAGATCTTTTCATTGTTGAATTATAAAAATATTGCCATCTCGGCTGCAATAAATTGTATTATTATTATTATTCGAAAGCGACAGAATTCAATTTTCCATAGAATGGTTCGATCGATATAGTTTCAGCTATCAATATCATCTGATTATTCAATTGTTTTCTCCGGCTACTCAGAACAATCGGTGTTTTTGCACCAAACATTTGTGATCGAAATAAAATATACTGCAGATTTATGAGATATTTGAGCTTTCAATTATTTACTTAAAATTTTGAATGAATCGTCATCATCAGAAAACTTTAATTCAGAACACAATGTTTATTATTATTTTGATTTTCATAGCCTCAATATGATGCCCAAAAATTATTAATATTTGACCTAATGCGCATTAAATCTACAGAACTATTAATACCCACGTTTAATTGAACTGCCGTAATTGTTTTCTAATTTGGTTTAATAATCGACTTATTGTTATATCAAAGCTGTTAAACAATGACTTTTATTATTTAACCATTTTTGTTCATTATTAAACGATTTTTGGTAAAATTTTAGTTGTCGCGGTTGGCAGTACTTAAAACACGATATGTGTTGACATCAAAATGTAAAATTGCAGTTGGCTATGATTGGAACGCTTCAATTTACCTTTTTAATGGAAAATTTATTATTGGATTAAAAAAAGATTTGTATTTCTTGAATAACTGTCTCACTTATGACTAGATGAAACATTATAGTGATACATTATGATGATAATGATAAATTGAATAAATCGGAAAAAAGACAGTTAGTTTGTTTGACTAATTTTTAATTAACCATTTACCAAAGCAGTTACAAATTAGTGAAACAAACTCAGTACTTCTTTAATCAACTTATTCGATTTATTATTATTATTATTTTAAAAGATAATACTACTGGTGTAATTTCGGTTGTTGCTATCACGAAGTTATTTAATGTTATTTATCGTCACTATAATAAAATTTTCGATTTTCGATTTTTATGAAATATTTACAATATAAATTAAAAAAAAAAATCCTTCAAATAAAAGCGATAAAGAATTGAAATATCTACCAATGGTGTTGTACGTATAATTTTACCATCATCTAGTTTTACAATTGTTTTAACCGCTGAAACAAACAAATCGCTATACATTTTTTTATAAAAAATTGTTAATTGACAATAAAGTTTAAATAAAATATTTGTGCCAGTAAATTATCGATAAAACAATGAAATTGGTGTAATTACGTCTATTAATAATAGTTATTAATTAAAAAAATGTTTTTAAACAATTAAATAACCATGTGAAGGCATCTGACGAAATTACTGAAAACGTTACTCCAAACAAATCGGTATCTTGAGAAAATATTTTTTTATGAAAAATATGTAATTGGAATAAAAAAGTATTTCAAATAAAATATTGGTTTAATTGAAATATCTACAAAAAGGTATAATTTCTATGATTAAAATTTTTGTCACCGTCGACGAAAAAAAAAAAGATGCAAATTTATGAGATATTTGAACTTTCAATTATTTACTTAAAATTTTGAATGAATCGTCATCATCAGAAAACTTTAATTCAGAACACAATGTTTATTATTATTTTGATTTTCATAGCCTCTATATGGTGCCCAATAATGATTAATATTTGACTTAATGCGCATTAAATCTACAGAACTATTAATACCCATGTTTAATTGAACTGCAAAAAGTATAAGGTATAATTTCTATGATTAAAATTTTTGTCACCGTCGACGAAAAAAAAAAAGATGTAAAATATGTAATTTTCAAATAAAATAGTTGTTAAAATATTTACAGTGGCATTTTATCTGTGATTAAAATTGTTATCATCTAATTATGCCTTTTTTCTATCGACACTTCTTTAAATAAAAATAAAACGGAGAGGGAATTAAGTTATTTACAAAATGTTACTATTGGTGCCACTGTTTCCTTAGTTCATCAATTTAATTTTGTTTTTCTCTATGTCTACGGTAAGAAACGAAACATATTAGGGTAGTCATGGCCACCTAGAAGCAAGAATATATTTTGAAAAAAACTTTTTTCAAAGAAATATTAAGTTTAGTAGATTACGCCCAAAGTCCGTAAATAAAAAAAAAACTGTACAGGATTTTCTATTTACAATTTCAAAATTATGTCACTTCCGATAAAACCGAACGTGAAATTAAAGCTGTTGGATGATCACTAAACTCCATTTTGCATTTAATATAACTCCACCAAATTTTTCAAATTGACACCTCTAATAGTACAAAATAGTTCAGGGGTTAGTTCTTTGTGTACATACGGTATCTAGCTAAATATTTAATTTGTAAAGATTTGTATTTAATGACCTGTACTAAACTTACTATCATAAATCATAAGTAACGATCGGATTTTAAGTCATAATCTTATTTATTCTTCTTTTAATTCGTTTACTTAATTTTGTAAATTTTCGCGATAATTTTTTTTTAATTACGCATATTTTGTTCATATTTTGTGCATAAATTTGCATTTCCTCAAAGAAATTATAATACTATAGGATTATAATTTTTATTGTCAACTTTTTTAAATTTAAAATTATTTTGCTTTAGAACAATAATAATATTTTTTTATTAATCCAAATAAATCAAATAATATTGGACAAATTAGAGTAACATTTTGTTCTTACAAAAACATTACACAAAATAATCATCTATGCCATAGAATACATTATTTAATAAATATTTTTTAATTGTTTTTTAAATGTACTGTAAACTGTAATTTCCTTAAGATAACTTGGCAATTTCTTATAAATTGCAACAGAATTATATTTTGGCACTCTTTCATACAATGCGGTATCATGTCCTACAACAGTTAGACTACGTCGATGTCGGGTAAAGTAGTTATGAAAATTAGAATTTATTTTAATATATTGTATGTGTTTTTTCTTTAATAGGTGGAAATGTATGTATTTGGAAAATATTGGCTTACATGATTCTTTGGACGAAATACCATCTATTAAACATAATATTCTTTTATGAAGTATAAACTGGAAAAATATTCTGTGATAATTGAAAATTATTATAAACAAAAATTATTACAAACTTCTTCAGAAATCTAACGCTACTTTTTTAATGCTTTTTTTCTTGATACATTTTGTTTTTGATCCTTTTTTGGCAATTTTTCATGCGTTTAAAGCACTTTTTTGCTGTTGTTTTTTCTCTGGTCCCTAGTCATAAGTAACTCTATAATTCAAAACAATAGAACACCGAAATTGATGTAAAAGCCAATCACCAACCACTATTACTATGGTGTATTGATGCATCTGCATGTTGAAAGCTTTTGTAATATGATTTATCATAAAACACATGTATTATCTCAGTTATAATCTGAAATTTAACAGTTAAACGTAAATAATTATAACTTGTGATTTATTTAGCCGGCTTTTGTGAAAATAAATGTAGATAACACCTAATTATTTATATGTTTAAAATGGGTATTATTATGTCTATATTGCAACGGGTTTCGGCGTTACACCATCATCAGGCAAAATTGTCTATTTAATGGGGTTGTAGTTGGGTGTGTGTGTTTCTATTGCTGGTATTGATTTCCATTTATTTTATTTTATTCTTATTGTTTGTCACTATTGTTTACAATGTGTTCGGTTTTTAGATTGATGTGTGTGAACCATAAACCACTAATTATTTATATTTCAATTTTGAAAAAAAGTGATTTTGTAAAGTGCATAAAGTTCATATCCTAATAATCCGCATTAAGTATTCTAAATTTGTTGATTGTTATTTTAAAATTGCAGATTTTGTATTATAATGTATTGTTTAAGCAATATAATTCATCAACCGTTTATTTATTTTTTTAATGTTGTCCGACATGTACAGTAATCTTAACAAATAGTTTATTGACTTATATGTAATGCCACAAAAAACAATAACAATTTATAACAATACCTAGAGTTCAGACTAGAGATGGGTAACTCATGAGTGAGTCGATTTAAAGAGTATCAGGGTAAAATTTTGAGGACCTTTTTTCTGCTCATCAGATATACTTTCTGATTTTTAAAAAAGAGTCGAGTCGCTTTAACAATCGATTCTTTTCAGTCGAGCTTCACGACGAATTAACTCACAAAAAAGGGTAATTTTGCCCATCTCTGGTTCAGACAATTGATTATACGTAAAACAATATTGAATTTAGATTAATAAAAAATAGAGTAATACAATACATACTATTATTATTATTATTAATCAATAAAAACAGACTGTAGCAATAAAGGAATGTAATTTTAACAAATCAAGTGTAGAAAAGTAATGTACAGTTAATTATTGTAAAATGGAAAATAAGAGAAAAATAAAAATCAATCATACGATTTCAAACGGTAGTGAAATAAAGAAACATTTATTTTCCTTCTTTACGTAGAAGAATGTGTGGTATATTTGGTACATATAGCGCAAATGCTAAATATCCCTTATTTAATTACATATCATTTATCTAGTAAACTGACAAGGTATGTATCGATTTTTGAATAATAATTCGAATAATTCATCATTTAACATTCCAATCTTTGAACATGTTAATGTATAGTATTCAATTACATATCATTTAAATAATGGTGTTATATTTCAGTAAGACTTATATGTGTAAAGGTTTACCTTTTTTACGTTTCAAGAACATAAATATCGATTTTATTTAATGGGTAACTCATATTAGAAAGAAGCAGCGAAGAAGGTTGGTAGCGTTTAATTTTCGGCATGAATCCTGGCATACATTCGCATGGAAAGAACATAACGGAACAACGAGGGCCCTTAATTATGTCCCATTAACGAGCGTGAATTCTGGAATGAATCGTGGATTATCACGTAACAGTCGGCCCTTTTTCCGTGAGTGTGCACGGCCATAGGAAGAGATTTATAATGACGCGAGAAATAAAAAAAAATCACTCACTTGGTCTGTCCAGTTCATTTGGGGCGGACGCGTCGTCCAAATTGTTGAATCCTGGTGAAACTGGAGGTAACACGACGCAGAAAAGGGGTAAAAGTACCCGAATTAACCCCATCAGCACTCTCATGTCAAACCGCTCCTGGAGCACATCACTTAAGTTAACAGTATCTGTCGCACACTGCACACCCCCACATTTCCAGCATTGCCGGAATCTATTCAAAAATTCTTAGAATTCTAACAAATAACAGCGAGTAGTACACAATCACACACAAACACACAAAAGTTGTAATGATCAATTTTTAACACAGGTAATCCATTGCAGCGTTTGTTTTAAGTTTATACACAGAGCTTATATCCAATATTCATTATGTTCTTATCACACTTATTTGCACGTAAAAAGTCGGAACGTTAATTTTAATATTTGTCGAAGGTATTATATTTTTTCAATGCGATCCTTGTTTGATAGTCCGGCGCACATCGATGGGTTTTATTTAATTGTTGAAAAAATTCTACACACTTTTCCAGTTTTAGGGGAGATCTAAGGAATTGATTACCTTTTAATTTAATTAATATATTATTATGGAAAAAACGTCGATTAATTTCTCCTACAACAATCACTAATCTATAATTTGTACAAGGGTTTTGTTTTTCTTTTTATAAAAGAAACAATTGACGACAATACAGGTATTCACATAAACTGATTAGTTTAAATTGATGGGTTGTTATAGAGGTTGCTTCTTTTAGTTAGAATTAGAGTGGAGCTATAGTTTGGTATTAGGGGTGCAGAGGAACGGACGCCCCCGCAGGAAAATACCGGCGCGAGTGGTCGGCATTACACACAGAAACACGCGGCTTCGCATCCGCAGCTTTACTGAAGTTGTGCCGCGCAGAGCAGAGTGGAGCACCTTTTGCGAGGTCGCGCGTCGCATCTCTCCCACAACCAACCTACCAATCAACCAACCAAGCGACCAAGCAAGCAGGCCACCCTCTTGTAAGCTCTCTCCACGCTGCTGCTGCTGCTGCTTGCTGCTGATCTTGCTTTACTTTGCTTACGTTCGTGTTATATATCTTCCCAGGACGTTTTCAGGTGGCTGTATTGTCTGGTTTTGATTATAGTGATAAGGTATTGTGCTCTCGTATTCTGCTTATTACGAGGATTCACTTTAAGCGCTCCGCCACCACAGTTTTCTAATCGGGGCCGATCTGCACGTATTCCGCCACCTTTCAATTCTTTTATACTAATTATTAATTGCGCCGTTAATAATTGCAAACATCCGGTGAACATTTAATTAACAAACGAGAATTTTCATTATTGGAATTGTGTACAAAGATTATACCCTAATTTGACGTTGACGTTATCATAATTATCTATAAACATTGATCATTTAAGGATTGGAATTGTTTCTCAGATACACCGATTTCGGCGTTACTTATGAGACAAGGAATGAAACACTCTTCAAAATTAAACTGTTTCCTCTATAAAATAAAATGTAATTGCCTGAACGTAACTAAATTAAAGGTAATGGAGTCGATTATAAAAAAAAAATCAAACTATAAAAACTTAAAACCAAAGAAATAAATACACAAAATTACAAAAAAAAACACAATTGAACTTTATGTATTTAAAACAACTACAAACGTCAACTGTACAATTTATTTCTCATTAAATCACCCCACATCACATAAATTAGCAGTGTAGTCTAATCCTTTTCGCCGGAGAAAATAATTGCAACGAGTTAAATGATAAATTAATGAATAATAATTAATTGATGCTTTCTCAATTAAAATTCCAGTTCTGTTTCAAACCATTGCTTAAAATATAATCTTGGACATAGAAAACCTGAAGATCCTGAATAATTACAACAAAGGTGCATCTCCTGGAGTCGTTAGATATTTTTTAACAAAACCATAATCCACCAGCATATCTCCTTAACGCTTATATTGAATATGTCCGTCACGGTCAAAGTCAATTCCTAGCGACCTAGACGAATATATTCGTGGGCCAGAAGTTCAGGTAGATCTACATTATAGTGGTTTTAGCATATATGGTGGAGTTTTGAAGTATGTAAAAATCAACAGGACAACCCGGAAACTTGTTCGTATAGATAGAAAACTTATAACTGTAAATTTTGAGCCATATCGAACATTGCGTAACCGGGCCCTAGTCCTCTAAAATTTGAAAAAGTTGTTTTTTATTATTTTTTTAATTTGGTCCCCCCTAAAATTAAACAGTCCACCCTAATGGTGAAATTATATATTGTGTCGACAGAGGAGGTTAATACGACTCCAAAATGAATTTATTTGTTGAAATCGGACTAAAATTGATGGCGTGATAATAATTATAATAGTAATGATAATATTTTTTATTTGTTAACTCAAACTCAAATACAATGCAGCAAAATAATAAACGTTAAATTAAAAAGAATCAACAAAAACGAATCTAGACCAGCTTATATATCAGAAAAAAAAATCTGATATAGCTGTTACTTCCCCTAGATCGTAATAACCCAAAGGTATAGTGCGGTATGCACTCAAGTTACTTAAATATTAATAACATATCTAAATAAGGTATACAAGTAAGATATAAATGATTATGAATTTTTAATTGTATATTTTGATATTTCGTGTTTTTTAGATATTACCAAATATTACCAAGTAATGCATTTTTATTAAAATCTCTTGTGATAAGGCTGACAGACCTCTGTTAAATTGCCTGTTGAGGTCATTTGTAAAAATGTCTCAATAAATGTATTCTCTCTCTCTCTCTCTCTCTCTCTCTCTTGTGATACTCTTCAAAGTTTAATAATAAAAAAACTTCTTTTGTTCCTTGTCATTGGTTAATAGAGTATTACATTCTTTCTTTTCATTTGACTTTTTATTCTAATAGTATATTATGCAACAAGTTTTATAAACGGCACTTTAGTCACGAGTTAATTAGGCACGAGCGGAGCGAATGTTTAATAACGAGTGTCTAGAGAAGTTTATAACACGAATTGCATACTATACTTTGTCTACGACTAACTTGGTAAAATTTTGAAAATATTTTATTATCTTAAATGAACATGGCAATAGTTCAATATTATTAAATTAGTCTACCCGTTTTACTCGGGGTAAATATACATTAACAGTTACGTTAGAGATATTATAGCAATTGCTAAAGGAAATCATTTTCCTAAATTTCTTTGATATTTTGTTTTATTCATTTAATTTCAGTTGTAAGTATTCCTTGTTTCATTTATTTTATTTTTACAGATTTTTGATAAGTGACAACTAACTTGATTTTGTGTTTCAGTTGATATTAGCGATTTAAAAACCTGCAGCTAACTTCAGTCCATGATTAAAATGCACAAAGTCACAGTTTGTCAGAGTGTAGTTGAAGAATCACTTAGCGTCATGAAAACATATGCGATAAATGGCATTTTAGAGGTGGGAGTAGAAAAAATATCATTCACAACAAGAATTTTGTTAAGAATCTCACTGCCGGCAATATAATCCTATCATTGGGGTCTAATTTAATAGCCCGCACTGAATAATATGTAATAATTATTAAATCGTTTACATTGTGACTTAATCCTTCAGCGACGGTAATCAGAAGATGGACGGCATTTATATCACTTATTTTACACTTGTCTAAAACAGATGAGATCCTTTTATTAATAAATGCAATTTTTCCTCGTTGTGGTTGTGTATCCTGATCCAGATCTATGGTAGGATTCATATTCAAATCAGCTGGACTGTTATTACCATTTTCGCTTGAATCGCTGGCTTCTTGTTTCGATTAAGACAGAAGTGGACGAGACTGCCATTTCTTGATCAGATTTTCTCTTCCTTCTCTACTTCTAACCGCTTCAAACGTCACTTTCCACTTGCACTGCGAAACTTTCAAAGCCATCCATTGATCCTGATCTTCCATTCTCTCTCTGCATTATTAGAAGTATTTGTCTTCTTCAATTGTCATTGTTTGCAATGCATTTTCAGAAGCAACATCGAACAAATCATTGAAACTTTTAACAAATTATTTTTCTTTATTTATACAGGGTGTCCTAAATAGAGTAGGATTGCAAGGGTATCTTTCTTATTCTTAAAGCTAGAGATCTGGTTAAATGGGCAATGTTGTACAGTTTTCTATGCTGATTCAGGTTATGTTGAGAAATTTTCAAAATTCCGAGCAGTTTAGAAAATATTTTAAAAAAACTGAAAATCGCGATTTTCAAAAACATCAAATATCTCAATAATTATTAAAGATGCGAAAAGAAGTTTTAAATAAAAGTTACTTGGTTTAATTAGCCAAACATAGAAATCAAGTCAAAATAAAATTCAAGATGGCGGTTTCCGAGATATTAATACCAACTTTCTTATTTCAAATGGCCGCCATATTTGATTTTTACACGCATAAATAGACTTTTTTTTCTCTTTTAAGCGATATACAACAACCTATGTCAAAATAAAAAATAATGGAAATAATAATTGTTTAAATTTTAATTTTAATTTTTTAAATTATTTTTAAAGCAAATGTAACAAAACAAAAAGAGGTAATACAACCAAGTAGTAAAATAACAATGAATTATAAAAAATGCTCAAAATGTTGACCGTTATTGGCCAAACACAATTGACAGCGTTTTACAACACTGCCAGTTACTTTTCGCAATGTGTTGCGATTAATGCCGTTTATTGCCTCTGTCACTGCTTCGCGAAGTTCATCCACATTGTTATAATTGAAGTTACTTCCAAAACTTTGTTTTTTAAAGTGCCCCACAAATAAAAGTCAAGAGGCGTCAAGTCTGCAGATCTGGCTGGCCACTGTACAGGTGTATTAGTCGCTATTACTTTATTATTAAAACGTCCATTTAGATAAGTAATAACATCTCTGGCATTGTGTGCTGGAGCGCCATCTTGCTGGTACCATATTTACATATTTTGTGCCAAAGGTAGATCATCCAATAAATCTTCTAAGGTTGTTTGAAGAATTTCCAAATAACGTTGTGCAGTTAGAGTTCCATCAAAAATTATAGGACCAAGTAAACGATTTCCCATTATGCCACAAAAAACACTAAAGCCGAACCATAATTGGTTTCGCCGTGGAATAACTATGTGTGGATTTTCTTGAGCCCAATAGTGCTCGTTTTGACGATTAAATAATTCACAATTAGAAAAGTAAGATTCGTCTGTCCATAAAATTGTGTTTATAAAATCACCATTTTCCGTAATTTTGTTGATTAACCACCTGCAAAATATGAATCTACGGATGTTATCATTTGGTTGTAAAGTCTGAGATAGGTGCAATTTATAAGGGTGAAACTTGTGCTTTTTTTAAAATTGTTGATGCTCTAGACTTAGATACGTTAACTACATTTTCTATCTGCCGACATGAAATGTTCAGATTAGCTGCCACACAAGCCAATGTTAATTCTTCATCATCAACGATCATATTTCTATTTCTCTTAGGTTTTTTTAAACTTCCATACAATTGCATATTTTCATCCAATCTTTTAAATACCTTAATGTCCGGCTGCCTTCTTTCAGGAAAGTTTGCTTGGTATGTTTGTGCTGCAAGATGGGGGTATTTGTAACACTTGATGTAATTACAAAACATATCGTATTGTTCAGATATTGAATAATTCGCCATTTCAAGTAATTAATATTTATCGATATTACAACAACTTAAGACAATACACATGTATGAATGATTAATACAACTGATAAACTAATGTAAGATGACAGTTAGTCGTTATAACAAATTTTGTTTTATTTTTATTTATGCCTACTTGTTTTAAACTTACAACAATTAATATTTCCATTATTTTTTATTTTGACATAGGTTGTTCTACATCGTTGAAAAGAGCCATTTGAAATAAGAAAGTTGGTATTAATATCTCGGAAACCGCCATCTTGAATTTTATTTTAACTTAATTTCTATGTTTGCCTAATTTAACCAAGTAACTTTTATTTAAAACTTTTTCGCATCTTTAATAATTATTGAGATATTTGATTTTTTTGAAAATCGCGATTTTCAGTTTTTTTAAAATATTTTCTAAACTGCTCGGAATTTTGAAAATTTCTCAACATTATCTCAATCAGCATAGAAAACTGCACAACATTGCCCATTTTGCCAGATCTCTAGCTTTAAGAATAAGAAAGATACCCATGCAATCCTACTCTATTTAGGACACCCTGTATGTGCTGCAGTTTCTCGAGAAGAGTGCTTATTGAGATTTTGCCATTCTTTATGCCATAACTACATTTTATCGATGCGACGTTGTTTGCGTTGCATCGGAATATGAGCCTTTGATCAACAGATAATTCTTCCATAACTAGTGTTTGACTGAAGCGTAAATTCATTTTAAGTACACGCTGATTGGAGAAAAACAAAGATAACACTTGCTTCCTAGATAGTAGTTCTGAGCAAAGTATTTGGCTATGCTGTATTCCGATCAAATAAATTGCATCTGCAAATATGGTTCTTCCACTCATTTTAAAAGCAACTTTATAATATCGTTACAAAATGCCGCCCAAAACATCAAACCAGATTAAAACCTCTGCATCAAACTAATATTACCAAATGTCAAAAGATCAAAATAGGATGGGGTTACCAATTGAAGTGAAGTGTCTGGTTCACTTAGTCATGGCTTTCTTATAATGTAATTTCAATTTCAATGAATAGAGGGGCATTAAAAAAATCATAACTTCGTCATTTTTAGTCCAATTTTAACTAATAAACACTTTTTGGATACATATGAACGTTCTCTATCCATCCAATATATATTTTGGCCATTAGGGTGGACCGTTTAATATTAGGATGAACCAAAATAAAGACAAAATTTAAAAAAACTGACATTTTCAAATTTTAGAGGGCTAGGGCCCGGTTACGCGATGTTCGATATGGCTCAAAATTTAATGTAATTTAGTAGAGTGAATTTAATGTATTCATAATAGAGTATTATAACCGTTGTTTTCCTCCTAGTTCAGGTGCTCAAAAAATTAAAACAAAAATCTTCAAAACTTCATAGCTCTATTGAAAATTGTTGAATTAAAAAAAAAACCAAATTGATTTTGAATAAGCGATTCTTCGGCCATTGAGGATGATTTTTTATAGAATTTTTCCTGCATTTTTATATTTTTTTCTGCGATGTGTTTGTTCTGGTGCTCGAAAAAACAACAATTTTCAAAAATTCTTATCTCTTTTGAAAATGGTTGAATTTACAAAAACCAAATTAATTTCGAATAAGCAATATTTCGGCAAAAAGGATATCCACCCTTATTTCGAAAATAATAGTTTGATTTTTCAAGTGCAACATTTACGCTTAAACCCATTTTTATCGTTCGAGCAACACATTTTTCAGATTTTGAAGATTATCAAAACTTTATTCGTTGAACGTAAAACGCGTGTGTTGAGAATTTTCATAAATTTTTAATGTCGGAACACTGCGACATATTCGACATTAAAAATTTGTTAACATTCTCAACACACGTGTTTTACTTACCACATATATTATGGAATTTCACCATAAGCCTCATCAATCCAAAACTTTATTCAAAACGATTGTAGAATATTTCTAATTAAGTATTTTATTAAATGTGAAACAGCATTATCTGTAAGACAAGTTCAAATTACACATTATTATATTTAAATTTGGGCATTGATTTTTTTTTAAGTGTAACATTTAAACGCGTAAACTAATTTTGATAATTTGAGGATAATTGTTTATAGAAACACGTCTTAAATTTTTTTTGCGATGTTTTCATTCACGTGCTCAAAAAATTCAAACTAAAATTTTCAAAAATCCATATCTATTGAAAATTGTTGAATTTACAAAAGCCAAATTGATTTTGAATTAGCGATACTTCGACCATTAAGGATGATTTCTTATGGAATTTTGCCTAAATGTTTTATATTTTTTTCTGCGATGTTTTTGTGCAAGTGTTAAAAAATATAAAACGAAAATCTTCAAAAATCCTTATCTGTATTGAAAATTGTTGAATTTACAAAAATCAAATTGATTTTCAATAAGCGGTATTTCGGCCATTGCGGATAATTTTTTATGGAATTTTGCCTGCATGTTTTATATTTTTTTCTGCCATGTTTTTGTTCAAGTGCTCAAAAACTTAAAACGAAAATTTTCAAAAATCCATAACTCTGATGGTTAATGATTTTATTTCAGAATAATCCTTCGAGAGCAGAGCAATCATTCTTTAAAGCGAAAACAACAATAAGAAAACCTAAAACTTCTGCAAAATTCTGCGCAGGTATAATATCAAATGAAACACTATTTACGTGCCCAGGTGGACGAATATTAGCAGAATCGTATCAAAAACATTTTTGCGAAACTATTAACAATTTCAGAAGGTGTTACTTGATCACGGTCACAGTTTAAAATCACTGATATTAGAAAGTAGCAATCACAAGTAGCAACGTGATTCAAAAGTAGCAGTTTTGTCCACCTCTATTTCAAACTATAAGCTATAAGTTAAATTAAAAAGAAAATCAGAAAACCAAAAAAAAATAAAGTACATTAAAAAAATTACCTTGCGTTGGATTGTGCTCTGTGAACCACGCGTTCTCGAAGTAAAGATCTAAAAGTAAAAAAATATGACTAATACAAAAAAATCATTAAAAAAAATTAAACTTGTGCTAAATAATGCTTTAAAAATATAACTTTTTGCTTATAACAAAATGTTGTAAGATTAAGCGTTTTTAAAATGAAAAATAAGAGGTTAACTAAAATAAATTATAAATTAAAAATAAATAAGTTTTCTAAAGGGACACCCACTAAACATCCAGGGACCTGTACGGCCATTTTTCGTTCCGAAAAAGTGACCGCGCGGATAGGATTCGAACCCACGACCGCGAGGCCCGTAAGCAGGAGCTCTGGGCCATCGCAGCCGCCAACGGATATTTATGTACTTTACTTTTGAAAAAACTAACTGAGGATCTCTTACAGTCTGGGGTATTTTGTTTATGAATTCTACAATGTAATAGAGTATACCGGTTCAGGTCCATTTAAGCATAAAATATTTTAAAGTGATTGAAGATTATTTTAATTTCATTATAATAATATAATAGAGAATATTAAGTTATATTGTACTATAAACATGTTTTTTTTAAATCTAATTAACTCGAAGTAGAGGTTAGAGCACGCTTTATTTTTTATCAATAATTAACTTTATTCACATTTTTTCTATACATTTAACTTATTTATACAGCCCGGTATTGATCTCCCGTTGGGCAATAAATAGATATTATTATGATTATTAATATTATTACTAATAACCGTGATGCATTAATTAATTAGTTCCTCCATGGAACGATACAAAGGGATTGTCGATAATTGATTAATATGATTATGTTACTTCATATCCATATGCATCACGTATTATCAGTGAAATTGTAGATAGTCTAATTATTCAAAGCAAAACCACTAATTATTTAATTATAAATCAGCTGCGTCGAAAAGAAAAATAAAGAAAAAAAAGGATATAAAATGAGAAGGTAATGACCTGAATATATTTTTCAGCATGATACAGCAAATCGGACATTAGTAATGGTTTTATTAATTGGACGATTAACCGGTTATGTTTGATTATATGATAAGAATTAATTTAATGATATGATCGAGTATCAATGCACCTTGGATAATTGATGTTGGTACTAAGAGTTGATCATTGGAACTTAAAACTCTTACTTTATGCAGTTGTATTAAACGAATTTTCTAAACACAACAAATAGTCTGATTAACATTTTCTTAAATCTACAAAATTATGACGAAAGCAAAAAAAGCTATTAAAACAACTGATAATGCCACGTCGGATATTGAATTGCAGAAAATAAATGTGTATGTCGTAAGTAATAATACCAAAAGGGTTTAATTCGGATTGATTATTTTTTTCTTCAGTTTGGGTAAATATTATGTTTGAATTTGTATATGTTGACCAACGGAATCATTTATAGTGAAGAAAATAAATGTTCACAGTGTATTGGACTATAATGACAATTATTAAAATATCCACATAACTAAGGTACTCTTCTTACTTGCTTCCGACTTTGCCACGTAATTTTCTTAGTAAAATTTTAAATATAAGATAGCTGAAATAATTACTTCTTGTTTACTTCGTTACAAAATAATTTGCAAATTTCTAACTATAAATCAAAGAACGTTACAGTTTTTTACCGCGCTAATGAAAATTTATTCATAATTTAAACGATGTGTATATTAAATAACATAAGGCAATATATCTCCCTTTTTATAATTAGCGTTAATATATTGCGTCCAGCATAATTACTAAACACACCTTCTTCGCTTATAATTGAACGCCGAGGAAATTGCCATTTCGCATTTTTCGTCTTAATGAATTGGAAAAATTGCTTCTTGATAAAAACACTGTCAATTATCATTCGCTAAAATTATCGTTTGTTGCAGTGCAAAGGCTGTGATTTCAGGTGTATATGAAATGCAATAAATTACGTTCCATTGTAATTTTATAATGAAAATACGTTAGTATAAAGGAATCTGAAAGGGAAGCGAACTATATAAATACAAAAAGTTACTGCTTCCAAGTATTTCGCATGTCGTGGCATGCATGTACACCACGCAAAAATACAATTTGTCACTTTCCCAGACGTAATACTAGCTTACAGTGTGACTATGTGTGTACCAGAATATTTTTCTCATTAATATTTTTAACGATGTTATGCTTTTACTTAGTGTTTCGTAATTAGTGTAGTATTTAGTTTATATTTAAGAATAGTCCTTGTCTGCACACTATATTTCTTGTTTAAATTGACGTTTCAAACTTTCACGTGAGGCCAAATTAATCAACGAGTCAGACATATTCTAATAGGGCAATTTTTTATTAGTTTTCTTTTTATTTACGGTTATACAGTGGATTTCACAGATATTTATCTAAGCCACATTTTTCGTAAGCCGGTATTATATTTTCAGCTGCGCAAACGTTCCTTATGCGCCATTGATGGTCGCTATCAGTCACCGAATATATTTTTTAATCATTACTGTTTAAATTAAAAATGGAGCCTCAAAATATAAGGTAAAAAATACGTAGAAATAGAAAGACTGTGTTAATAAACATTGTGATAAAGTAAATATCAATAATCATAAGTGTAATGTAATCACAGAAGCAACCTCAAATTATGCATTCCGTTTACCATTTGAAAGATCGTTTACACATCCGAAAATATTCAATTGAATTTTTATTTATTATCATTACCACCTTTGTGAAATCCACCATATTGTACAGGCTGTACATTAAATTAGTAAAATGACCTTTCTATGGAAATCACAGTTACCTCAAAATTTCATTTTTTTTTTCTTTAGTTTAATTTAAAGAATTTTTCTAATACATTGAAAAAATCCTTGAAATTAAAATGTATTCTGCAGAGGAAAAAAAATCAGGTGTGGTGATATTAAAAGAATATGTTTTTGGTTTAAAATTACAAAATTATAATAGTTATGTGAAATTTACATTAACATTAGTTAAAGTGATAAGTTGGAATGAACAATTTATAAGGAATAACTATTAAAAAAAAAATTGGAAAAACCGATAAATATGAAAAATATTTCAATTATACCGTCAATTCGGAGAAAGTTACACGATCACTGTGTTATTAATGCAATTGTGTCATAAATTATTTGGAACACTATCCATCGCTTCTCTGCATGAACTTAAAAACATCATTTATTTTAATTGATTTTTGCCACATTATTTTTGAAAAATTACCAAATTAGGTCAACTATATCAAAACTGAAGTTAGTTAGTGGTATACACACTGGTTTCACTAATAATCCTCGGGCATTTTTTAATACTATTTTGTCAAAGAGAAATGATTCTTGAATTATGTTGCACCTTTGTCAAAGATTCAAGTATATGTTTCATCTTTTCAGAGGATTTACTTGTTTCTTTTGTTATTAAGCCAGTAGCTTATTTTCAGGTTAGTGTTAGCTGTATACCGAGCTAACACTAACCTGAAAACAAGCTACAAAAAATATTTCGGCATTGATACACCCGATCCTCGGCAATGGTGGATCCCAAAATATCTTTGTTACCGTTGCTTTATCTTTGGAACCAAGGCAACCTGCGTAGTATGAAAATGAAGACTCCTATAGAGTGAAGAGAGCCGAGGCCTGACCATTCCAATTGTTATTTTTGCGGGCCCAAGGTTTCAGGTTTCAACCAAAAAAACAAAGGTAAGGCTATTTATTCTAATGTGGATAGCGTTAGTTTGGCGACGTTTATTGAAGAAGGAAATAACGCATTTCAGGTGGATCCAGGGGAAGGAATGGCCATTGATGGCCCCGAAGAAACCGAGGTTAGAGAGACCTTCGAGGCTATTGAACCAGTGGACACTGGTCACTCATCTGGCGAGAGTGATGAATAGGATGAAACCGGACCACAGCTCTTTATCCAAGATCGTCTCAGCGATCTGGTTAGAGATTAGGATTATATAAAGACAGAGCGGAATTGTGGGCATCCAGACTTCAAGAAAATCGTCTTCTGGCACCAAAAACTAAAGTGTCCCTTTACAGAAACAGAAAAAAATTATTTCCTGCAATATTTTGTCCAAGAAGAGTCCCTGGTATATTGTCGTGATATTCCAGGCTTGATGGATAAAATAAAAAAATCTTGTTATAGAGATGAAGAGTGGAGGTTGTTTATAGATGCGAGTAAAAGAAGCTTGAAAGCTGTTCTCTTACATAATGAAAATAGATATGCTTCAATCCCCGTTGTATATTCCGTGATTCTCCGAGAATCGTATGAAACGTTCAAGCTCCTATTACAAAAATTAAAGTACAGTGAACATCAGTGATTGATTTGTGGCGATCTGAATATGATCACAATCTTGGGCCAGCAATCCGGATACTCTGAATGGCCATGCTTTTTGTGTTTGTGGGATAGTCGGGCGGACGGTCAACATTACTTGCTAAAACAGTGGCCTGAACGGAAAAAACTGACACCGGGAATGCACAATGTATTGACTGAGCCGTTAATGGACACAACAAAGGTATTGCTTTCACCTTTCCACTCGGGCTAATGAAGCAATTTGTAAAACGGTCTTTGTTTCCAGTATCTTGGTCAAAAATTTTCTCAAAGTGAGAAGCTTAAGGCTGGAATTTTTGATGGGCCCCAAATTCGCGCAGCAATGAAATATGAAGAACTTGTTGAGTCCATAAATTCCCTTAAAAAAAGGCCTGGCTGAACTTCAAGTGTCTTGTGGAAAAATTTCTGGGTAACTTGGGTAACTCCAGAGCCGCAAATTACAAGGAAATTGTGAGAAATACGCTTGATAGTTTCAGAGAGTTGGGGTGTAGAATGAACCTGAAGTTGCATTTCCTGCACTCACACTTTTTTCCAGAAAAATTAGGTGATTACAGTGATGAACAGGGAGAAAGAATTTACCAGGATGTCTCCGAAATGGAACAACGATATCAAGGAAGGTGGGATATCCATATGATAGCGGATTTCTGTTGGTCACTAAAGAGGGACACAACAGAAAGCCATAAACGCCAGGCTGTGCGGCAATCCTTTGAATATAAAGTTCAGAGATACTACAAAAAGAGAGTGTGAAACCTAAGAAGTCATTTTTCCGGTCCCAAACGTCCGGGTTTGGCTTTAGAATGCACCTTCGACCTCGCCTCATCCCGGAATCCATCTTTCAGGCCCTATAGAGGCCATTTTTGGCGCCTGGAGCTAATTTCAGACGTGGAGGGCTATTTCTGAGTTCGGGATCGGATTCAGCGTCGAGAAATACATGGGAATATACAGTATGTTTTTTTTTATCGTGGGCCATAGGATTTTACATGTAAAAATTATACCTTATGTTAATGTATATTTTATCATATAATTTTGAAAGAAATTTTAATTAGTAATAAATCAATTATTTTTCTTCATGATGCGCTGCATTAGAATAACTTAAACATGTTTTATTATAGCAAAAAATGAAATTATTTAATATAAATAACTGAGCAAAAATAATCAAAGTACCTTGAATTTACGAAATGTCAGATTGATTAGTGAGGCAAGTAATCAAACAGATTTTATTCTTGAAAATGTCCATTTATACTATTGGAGAACGGGTGGAATTTGTAACAGCATTTATAGAAGTCAGGGAATTTTTATTTCAGGGAAATAGTTGACAACTTTTCTACAGCGAATCCCGATCGTTCGGTTCCGAGCAAATGCACTTTTTAATGGAATAAAACATGTTTAAATAATTCTAATTAAGCGCATCATGTAGAAAAATAATTGATTTATATTATCAACTAAAATTTGCTTCAAATTATATGATAAAATATATATTTACAGGAGGTATAATTTTAAGCATGTAAAATCCTATGGCCCACGACAAAAAAAAACATACTGTGTATGTCCGACCCACAAATCCGAACAATTTTCTTTTTGTGGGGCTGTGTAATATATCTTCACTCCCAATATGTAGAATAATAACTCTTTTTCTTCCATCTTTTAATTTGCAATGTGTCATGACAAAAACTAAAAGACAGAATTTAGGGCCGAAAGACCGTAGTTCGATAGCCCATTTGGACTCAGTAAAATATCAAATATCTGTTATATTGTAATGTATAATAACCAACCGAATAAACGTAGTTATGTATGTGTAACTCTTTTTCTAGCAGATGAAGTTATAATCACCAATGTGAAATCCATTGTTTTCTTGGATGGTTCCTCGGAAATAATAGTAATCGTCTCGTTTTTTGTTTGGTAACCCTTGGTGGTTTATTAAAATTGGTCTTTTCGAAGCTTCCATTTTTTGTTTAAAGTTGGTTATGGAAAATTCTGTAAATCTGGACAATCTTTTTTTATACTTTTTCGTGAACCATTTGACCCGAAGGAAAATACTTTTCTAAATTAAAGTTCATTACTGTGTTTAATTACACTTTGCAAACATTCAACAACAACAATGGGTTTCCTTCGAGGAAACCTTCTTTCGGGAACTTCTTTCCTCTAAACTAACATTGCAAATACTATGTACTGAAATTCCCAAACATGAAGCTGCTCTATTTCGACGGATTCAACATTGATGTTATCCTTACCATATCACATCTTCTCTTCGAATTATTTTCGCGTGCTTACTATACATTTTTCTCCTTAATTGAGAGCGATGAATTTCTTTTTAAGTATTTTGAACACATATTTCACTCTGCAATTGTACTACGTACTAAGTCTGGGACTGAAAATTGTTAATAAAAAGAGCAGCAATTATAGCACGATACAATTTTGACCTGCCAAGTAAAATAATTCACCCAAAACCGTATCGTAATGCTTGTTTATTTCGGAACTATTCAAATAAAGTAACGTAGGGGCAATATATTTTTTCAAGTTAGCAGCATTGAAATTTCAAACTTCAACTAAGTCAAACGATTTTAAGGGGGTCACTTCCTCAAAAATAAAAAAAATAATCATATTTTTCATCATGGTGATGGTTGCGACCGTTACTACGTGATATTTTTCATCGTTGATTCTGATTCGACACTCAATTCTGCATTGGATTTTTTTTTTACATTTTTCCGATTAGTAGAGGTGATTGAAATTTGGAAGCAAAATGAGAAAGGCTATATAAAACTATAAAAGATATCAATACGATTTTGATTTTAATTTAAAGGTGGTATCGATACCTACCAATATGGCTGAAATTATTTCCATGTGTTGAGTGGTGGTTTTTTAAATATAAATAACTCGAAAAATGTTCATGTTTTTTTTTTCATAATTCCAATTAACCAATTAATATTATTTGCTTCCTCGGCTGTAAAAGCTTGTTTTGGAGGTAAGAACATGTGTGCAAAGTTTCAGAAATTGGTCCAGTAGTTTTCTAGAAAAGTGTACATAAAAATCACGTTTTTCTAATGAAAAACGGCAGAGGAAAAGAAACGCTTAAGCCAAATACTTCTAACTTATATAACCTTAAAACATTTATGTGACATTCACACATCACGGTAACTAACTTAGACTACATTCGACTAAAGCTGCTCGTGTTCTAAACATAAAAGTCAATTTACAAAACTCGTTCTTTAATATGATGTGTGAGCCACAAGATTTTTATTCAGAGTTGGCTGTAGGAAAAATAACGAATGTCGCATATTGAAAATTAGGACATTTAGCCTACACTCTGTTGGAACTAATATCTAAGAAAAAAGGGTTAGTTGGAGAAAATCCAAAAATTGGGTTATATGCCCACCATGTTCATGAAAGCCATAATTTAATAATACAAATTGTTCCGACTTGTCAGTTTGATTTTGATTTGACAATGTACATCACAGAAGACTAGATTCGTTCAGTTGAATTAAAAAAATAATCTCAGACATGATGTTGCATGCTATGTTTCTCTCTCTCCCTCATGCATAGCTATCTTAGCAGCAAAATTCAGTGGAGCACACCTTATTATTTTAGTATAGTCTGGCTACAAACGGACTTATTCAGTTTAAGGATCGTTTACAATTTTGCGTTTATAGTCGTAATAAATAAAACCAGAATTTTACCTGTTACATTATTCCAGGTACAGTGACCCTGAAAAGATGTTAAACAGATAAAATTGATTTTTCATTATATTTTTCGAATCTTCGCGGTTATCTCTACTAATCTAGAGAGCTACAACAAAATGTGTAAGAATGTACGTATTTTCTGCTGAATGGTTTTTATACTGAAACCACAGAATTTATTTAGTACTTCAGCAGAAGATAACCAACTGATCTTTAACTTCAAAACATCTATCCCTTAATTAGGAATGATGAGATGAGATTTTTTCGCCTGCCTCTACCGAAACCATATATTTCGGCTATAAAAATCGGGCCGAAACTAAGATTTAGCGTATCTAGGGCCGACAAAATTATGCATAATCTAGACAACCTTCCGCGGATATGAGTAGGCTATGCAAATATCTGACAGTGACAGTTCAATGGTGCGCGATATAAAATTTCCTGAAACACTATTTTTACTTAAGGCAGGCAACAAAATATCGAGTGTAACTCATGCCGAAATGCTTCGCTCGCTCGTGTTGCTAAAAGCGGCGGATTGCTAAAGCCTATTTTCGGCCCTTGATACACCATATACTATTATATGATCAAGTGCTAATACATTAAACGGAGAATTATAATGTAAAATAATTAAATTTATTCCAACTAATGATATTCTTGAATTAACACATCATTTTAAAACATCCATATCCAAGGGCTATTCTAATACGAAATTTATTAGTTCATGCTTTATTAAGGTCTAGATACAAATTAAACCATCTGACAACTGAATGTTGCTTGGCCCGAGGCCTGGATGTTTGATTTATATCTGTGTTACAGATAAGTGGTATGGAGGCGAAATATCTTTAAAGTTTTAACTATTTAATTAATTAAATATCTTATCAGATGACAATTGGTGGTGGGTATTCTATGCAGAATAACTAACGGCATCGCCGACTTTTGTTCATTACGACTGGTATCTGGTTGTGCAAGTTTTATTGTTCTCGGCATTAAATTTAAAATGGAAAAGGAATTACACTAGTATGAAAGGCCCCGTTTTAATATCTCCCTACCGCTGAATTCAAAAACTTTAGTTTTATCCTTTTGTACGTTGAATTATGAACTCAGTGCGAGGACTTGTTTGTACTCCATAGTTAAAAATCCTGCTATGAAGCATCACGTTTGTGTCTCCTCTAGTTTTATTTAAAATAATAGAGCACCTAAGTTTATTGTAATTCTTTAGCAGTGATAAAACGTACATAATTTAGAGGAAAAGGCAAATTTACAGAGCACAACAATAAAATATTCTTAAATCAAATATCTATATATACATCATCTTTATTACAGACACATACATGCTTGTATGCCTCTGTCTGGGCTATCGACAAAAAATCTACATTGCAGTAATTTATAAATCGTGAGGTGGAGCAATGCTCTAATATGGATTTATAACATAATTATAATCTTTAGTCAATTAAAAATAATCAATTAAATAAACTAGATTACTGCCTACTATAATAAAGATATAAAATTTATAGCCATGCCCACTACAAAATTACTCTTTTATTACAGCTGAAATTATTAATTGATATATTAATCAATTTCGTTGCCGTCTTCATGATATATGAGCAATATTTAACATTCCCGTGGTTTACAACATCCTCCAATAAAACATGGAACATTTCTAGTTACAATAATTACTTAATTACATAATTTTAATCCATATATCCTGTCGTGGATTCAATTTATGCAAATCGCTTATAATTAGTATTGCTCTGAGACATAAAACGATTGATTATAAAAGTATTATCGTGATTACTCGAATAATTAATTGTGACTTTTATGTGTTTTTATATTTATTTATTCATGACTCAGGAATAATGCGCTCAATTGCAAGGACGCTTGGAAGGAATCTTTTGTTTTCTCATGGCACACTTGGGAACGGAAAACGTTTCCCGACATTTGCGATGAAATTCCTTTTTTCTCCGAAATTTTGTTATGCAATGTGTAATTTTTTTTACACCAATGAAAAATTTAGAGTTTTGGCTGTACAACGCCGTAATTTTTTTAGGGGGGTGCCATTTGAAATTTTCGGAAAAAATGACAACATGCGAAGATCAATCAAAAATTATTTTTTTGCCATAAATTACCCGAAAAAAAATTATGTGAAGGTATACGAGGTCTTAACCTGTACCTCAATTCAAAATTTAGGCGCCGGCGTCAATTAGTTTCTCTACAAAAAAATCTCAAAAATGGGGCGCAATTTTGAAAGAAGGGGTTATAACAGCGAAACCGCTAAAGTGAAGGGTATAACATGTAAGATAAAAAAATAAGTACTCGTCGAGCACTTTCCAAATCTGCAATAAAAAATAGGGCATTCCATTTAAAAAAACATAAGTTTGGTACGCCACTGGAGTACGGCACGCCACTGATGATTAGAAATATTTTTAAAACATAGCGACGGTAACTATGCACCACTTTGTTCTTAGATTTTTTTCGATAGCTTTTATCGTAAAGGAGCTATGGTCCGAGGCGTCTTAAGTGCCACACCCGGTATAATAAATTCATTGTCACAAGAGTTATTTATTATTCTCCTTTATTTTTATAATTAGCATATTGTTACCTGACGCACTTTCTCACTTATCCAAAAATAATATATGTAATAGTTTTGTTTAAAAATGAGAAAAAACGTTTATTGTTATTATTACTATTATACAGTATGGAAATTAAGTTACGGATATTTAGAGTTTTTGCAAAATGACCTTGTTCCAGCACTTGTAGCAATTTTTCCCAACAACAATGATCTTGACCTTCCATATGATACAATATTGTTTCAGCAAGATGACGCTCCCTCGAGCTATGCGCGTTTTTTTTTTGACAATTGCTTTACGAATAGGTGGATTGATCGATAAAAAAGCCCGCGAGAGAGATGAAATGCGCAGAATTAGCCCGGATAATATTCAAAATGTTCAAAAATAATTTCTACATGTTCGAACCGTGGATGGCAGTTAATTGCATTTGCTTGCTAAAAATGTTTTTGTTTATTTTGTGTTAGCAATAAAAACAATAAAATTTACAGTTTCTCACTTTCAATTGTCATTTACTCGAAAAATTTCGTATATAAGGTGGCAACATTTTAACACCCCCAGTTCGACAATTAAAAGATCTCTCAAAATCAAGAACAAAAATAGGGGGTTCTCATTTAAAAACAAAATGGATGACGCCATTACTCAAAAACAAGTGATGACTGAAAATCAAATTTATGCAAAGATGTGTATTTTTGTTTGTTTTATTTCGGTTTTACCGAATTTATCCGCTTCTTAATTTCCACACTGTATATGTTACGGTTCATGTAATAAATCCGGTTTTTATTAAGTTACCGGAAATTAATCATATGAACCGCTTCGTTTGGTCTCTGTGATTAATTACACTTACCGGTAATTATTAATAATTCATATTAAAGCGAGGAAAATTAAATAAAACAAAACAAACAAGTCCTTTTAAAATTAAGTTAGAGTATATTTTATTCAATATCCTTACATTCCTAACATTTGTAGAGTGTTCACATTTTGTTGATTTTTTTTAGAGTGAAATTTGATCATTTAAATAAAAATAAAGTTTGTCATGAAATTTTTTACTTTCCCTAATTGAAAAAGGCATAATTCTTTTTAAAATTAATTTAGAGTAAAATTTCCTGAGTATACTTAAATTCTAAACTTTTCTGAAGTATTCGGATTTGATTGATTTTTTTTTAGAGTCAAATATAAATAAATATTTATAGTGTAAAATTTTACTTTTCCAAATGGTAGATGTCATAAGTTTGTTTCAAAATTAAGTTGGAGTTAATTTTTTTTGAAAATGCTTAAATCTTATCCATTTGCGGAGTTGATTTTATCTCATTTTTCAGAGTGAAATTTTAATATTTGATTCACATTTTTAAATTTTATCATGAGATTTTTTACTTTCCCAAATTGAAAAAGACTTAATTCGTTTTAAAATTAAGTTAGAGTAAAATTTCCTTAATGTTCTTAAATTGTAAACATTTATGTAGTATGCATATATATTTTAGAGTGAAATTGAATATTTTTTCAATTATTTTTTATTTATTTTACGTTTCTAAATTTAAAATATCATAAATAGTGTGGATATTAAAATAAAGAGTAAAATTCATTAAAAATCCGTAAATTTTAAATGTGAATCATTTGTGGATTATACAGATTTTATTGATTTTTTTAGAGTGAAATATAATATTTTTTTAAATTTTCTAAATTTATCGTGTGAAATTTTACTTTTCTAAATTGAAAAAGTCATTAGTTTGTTTCAAAATTAATTTTTAGTAATTTTCTTTTAATATCCTGAAATCTTATGCATTTGTGGAGCACACTGATTTTATTGCATATTTTTAGAGTAAAATTTAATATTTTTTTCACATCTTTAAAGTTTATCATGAAGTTTTTTACTTTCCCAAATTGAAAAAGACTTAATTCGTTTTAAAATTAAGTTAGATTATAATTTTCTAAATATCCGTATATTCTAAACATTTGTGGAGTATACAGATTTTATTAAATTTTGTAGAATGAAAAATAATATTTTTTCCATTTCTTTTTGGTTTATTATGCGAAATTTTACGTTTCCAAATTTAAATATCATGAATCGTGTCGATTTACGAGAGTGAAATTTCTTGAAAATCCTTAAATTCGAAACATTTGTGGGTTATACAGATTTTATTGATTTTTTTAGTGGAATTTAATAATTTTCAAATTTTTAAAGATTATCGTGTAAAATTTTACTGTTCCAAATTGAAAATGTCATAAGTCGTTTCAGAATTAAGTTAGAGTAACATTTCTTGAATATCCTTGAATAATGAACATTATTGGAGTATACTAGTTTTATTGAATTTTTTTATTGTGAAATTTATTTTTTTTCAAATTTTGAAAGTTTATATTTTATTATTATTTAAATTTTCCAATTTAAAAGTATAACACGTTTCAAAATTAAGTTAGAGTGAAATTTCTTAAATAACCTTAAATTATAAACATTTCCGTAGTATTCTGATTTTATTAGATTTTTTTAGAGTAAAATATATTTTATTTTTCAAATGTTTAAAGTTTATCATGTGGAATTTTACTTTCCTGAGTTGAAAACGTTTTAAGTCATTCCAAAATTGAGTTGGAGTAAATTTTTTTGAATATTCTTAAATTCGGAATATTTATGAAGTAACATTTTATTAAATTTTGTTGGAGTAATATTTATAATTTCTTGAAATTTTTATTAAAAGTTCAACTTGTGAAACGTTAATTGTTCTTAAATTCTAACTATTTTTGGAGTAATATGATTTTGTAAAACATTTTTGGACTGGAAATTAATATTTTTTTCAAAATTTGAAAGTTTATGTAAAATTTTACTTTTCTACATTAAATACGTCACACGTCGTTTCAAATTAAAGTAACAGTAAAGTTTCTTGATTTTCCTTAAATTCTAAACATTTGTAGAGTATATTGATTTTATTGGATTTTTTAAAGTGAAATATTTTTTTTTTTAATGTTTAATCATGTGAAATTTTACTTTTCCAAATTGAAAACGTCAAGTAGTTTCAAAATTAAGAGTACATGTTTTTGAATATTTCTGAATTCTAAATATTTATGAAGTAACCCGACTGCATAAAATTTTATTAGAGTAATATTTATAATTTGCAATGTACGTAATGTACGCACAAATAAAACATCTTCAACCTAGTAAACAGCACTAACCCTTTTCCATAATCACGTGATACTCCCTCCATACTCTCTATGAACCACAATTGAACGTATTGAAAATTGAAAATTATTACGTTTACCAATAATGATTGTAAAGTATTAATAATTGCTGTTCGTGTCATTAATTCTTATAAATTAACCAATTTAACCTCTTTATTCGGGCTGTATTGATAATATCAGGCAACTATTAATACAAACCGATTAATTACCTGGACCGTAACAAAAACAAAGTGATCCCAAAATGTTTTTTTTTTCAAAATCATTGACAACTCAAAAAAATGTCAATCCATCACAGCCTTAAGTCTAAAGTTTTTGTAAGACTGTAAGTTACGAAGTTGTCAAATATATCATTTCTAACTACTTTAGCTATACTCTGCAGCAATAATTATTTTCAAAATCATTGGAAACTCAAAAAAATAGGTCAATCCATTTCCGCCTAAAATCTAGTTTTTGTAAGACTTTAAGTTACTAACTGGTTAAATACATTATTTTAAATTATTTTAGCTATACTCTGCAGCAGTCATTAATTCTTTCAAAAAAGGTCAATCTAAAGTTTTTGTAAAACTTTAAGTTACGAACTTGTTAAATATATCATTTCTAATTATTTTAGCTATACTCTGCATAAATTTTCAAAATCATTGCCAAACGAAATCATTGCGACGATATCAAAAAAGGTCAATCCATTACCACCTAAAGTCTAAAGTTTTTGTAAGACTTTAAGTTACGAACTTGTCAAATATATCATTTCTAATTACTTTAGCTATACTCTGCAGCAATAATTATTTTTAAAATCATTGCAAACTCAAAAAAAAATAAAAATCCATTTCCGCCTAAAATCTAAAGTTTTTATAATACTTTAAGTTAGGAACCGGTTGAATATATTATTTTCAATTATTTTAGCTATACTCTGCAGCAATAATTATTTTTAAAATCATTGCAAACTCCAAAAAAAAAATCCATTTTAGCCTAAAATCTAAAGTTTCTGTAATACTTTAAGTTAGGAACCGGTTGAATATATTATTTTCAATTATTTTAGCTATACTCTGCAGCAGTAATTAATTCTTTAAAAAGTCTAAGGTTTTTGCAAGACTTTAAGTTACGAACTTGTTAAATATATAATTTCTAATTATTTTAGCTATACTTTGTAGAAATTTTCAAAATCATTGTCAACTCCAAAAAAGGTCAATCCACAACCATCTAAAGTCTAAAGTTTTTGTAAGACCTTAAGTTACGAACTTCTCAAATATATCATTTCTAATTACTTCTGCTATACTCTGCGGCAATAATCATTGCAAACTCCATAAAAAAGGTCAATCCATTACCACCTAATGTCTAAAGTTTCTGTAAGACTTTAACTTATGAACATGTTAAATATTCTACACTCTGCAGCAGTAATTAATTATTTGTATTAGCTAAGAACAGTTCCATTTTTTTTTTTGTAAGTTTGTCTTCCCTTTTTATTTTTCTAATGCGCCATGCAAATATATATTTTCAGATTGCAAGATGGAAAAATATTATTAGTGATTTTATTTATAATTTGTCTTAATCCTATGACTGTGGTCAGTTTACATGTAAGCCACCAGTGGTATCTGTGACATTCTTGCTTTATAATTATAATAATCAGACAAAAAACAAGTGTTGAAGTATTATTTTAATTTAAAAATATAAGACAAAAATTGAAATGTTTAAAAAAGATGATTAATGCAACGTTTCAAAGAAATAACACAATAATAAATGTTGTGTATAGGAACTAAACGAAATACGTATGCGGAGTAAGCCGAATATCTGGATGAAATGGGAAAAGGGGAGAATATATAAAGTTATTATTTTATATGCTGTTACCACGTATCTGCCAGCATTTACAATTGGCAGCTTACATTTATCTTCGTTATTTATTCCATCCAACGTTGCGAGCAATGAACAAGTACATCATCTCCACTTATTTAAATTATAAATCCATTAATTAACTGAAGCATTGGCGACAAACCAATTCACCTCTTGACGAAACCAATTAACCTGTAAACGCGAGGGTTTGCCCGTCGGATACTCCTGAATAAAATACAAAACAAGCGCCCGGGGGAGGTTTTGATAAAATAAAGAAGACTATGCGCACGAAATTATTATTTAATAAGTGAACGAAAGTACAAAGTCGGAAAGAGTGGCCCTTTCCTGCGAGGGAGCCAAGATGTTTTAGAAACCTGAGGACGTGCCCGGAATTATGCAGAGACGGGAATCGAGAATGTTGGGGCCACCTAAATATCGTGATAAATCGCTGAGCAAATTTTTAGAAACGCGGGGAAATTGGTTCCGGGCATAAAATATTTCCCGTTAATAAAATACACAAATATTTGTTTTAACAAAATTGGGTGTGGTGTATTTGCACGCGAAAAGTTTTTAATTTTCTATTAAAACAGTTTAAATTTATATACGGGGAGAGTCAGCTGCAGCCGGTTTACACAGATTTTAACATTCAACATAACATTCACAATAACGTAGTGTCAATACATTCTTAAAATAAATAAATCAATTACATTTGAAAATTTATTTTGTTTATTTATTGTTTCTGTAACAAGTAAAGGTTTTAATTATTATTCTATGATTCCTGCAGGAGACAATTTCATTGCTTAGACCAGTATTGAGTGTAAGAAAGATTTTCAATATTTTATTTGGAAATTTGCGTACTATTTACATGATTAATATTTTGCAAATTGAACTTTTCTTTCTTCGTAAAATTTCATTTTATAACTTATATACACGTACATCCAGCACCCACTGCATTTAATTATCATCGATTTATGGGACGGAATAATGCATTTATTTCAAGTTTAATAACGCATACCCATGCTTATGTTTTAAATATATATTATAATGATAATAATTAAAAAGAAATGGAGACGAAAAACAAATTTCACGGTACGCGGTCTTTAATAACAGACCACGGATAGAATAGGATTACATAAGAAAACTGAGGAGCGATGTCTTTTAATAAATAATATTAGGAAACATTTTTCCCGAATATATCGCGTAAGATAAAAACTATAAGAACAAATTTATAGTCGTATCCGTCTTATCGGCGTGCGGTCAAACCAGAAAGAAAAAAACAGAGGCGTTTTCTACTAACGATGTATCATACAATAACGTTCTTTTCAGGAGGACCTTGTAGACACCCATTGTTTCGTTTTTTCGTTTAATCGTTTAGCCGCTAATGAACTTTTATGTATATGCATTTTTATACACCGATGATGGGTATTTAAAACAGCCTCACCTAAACATAGATTTGAATCACGGACCTAGAGCAACGCCTATATTAAAGCTGTTTAATAGTATATTATGCAACAAGTACTATAAACGGCACTTTAGTCACGAGTTTATAATAAAATTATAATAAAACGAGCGTCTAGTGAACGAATTGCAACTGTGCTTTTTCTGCTACTAAATTGGTAAGATTTTGGAATTATTTTATTATCTTAAATGAACATGGTAATAGTACAATATTATTAAATTAGTCTAGTTGGGTAAATATACATTAATAGTTACGTAAGAGACATTATGTCAATTGCTAAAGGAATTAATTGATTTTCCTAAATTTCTTTGATGTTGTGTATTATTTATTTGATTTAAGTTGAAAGTATTCCTTGTTTCATTTATTTATTTATTTCGACGGATTGTTAATAAGTGGCAACTAACTTGATTTTAAGTTTCAATTGATTTTAGCGATATAAAAACCGAAAGCTAACTTCAGTCCATGACTGAAACTTACAAAGTCACAGTTTGTCAAGGTGTATTTAAACAATCACTTCATAGAAACGTATGCGATAAGTGGCATTTTAAAAACAATTTATTGAACAAGACATGAGCATGTGCAATTTAAATTGTCTAGTTTCGTACAATAAATTGTCCCAAAAATTGAGTCGGATTGTAAAATTGCGTTAAAAATGGAAGCGGCTCTATTTCGCAGACAATTTCCTACACAATCTGTCAGAGCGCATGCGCTGCCGCGAATCAGCTGTTACACATTATCATTGTTTGAGTCATTTTGGGCTGTGTTTTTGACGGTTTAAAATTATTCTAAAACCAAGTAACTATTTATTTATGCACAAAATGTTCAGGTTTACATATTTCGCGTTAGCGCTAATAGCGGTTGCACTTCAAACGTGTACCGTGCATAGTTTACAGTTTAAAGCAATTACTCAATAATAATTAATGCCTATTATTGTATTTATAAATGTCGTGGACACATGAACAAACTGATCAATTGATTGATTTATAAAGAATCATCCTTGTAAAAAACAACCATTATCATAATAGTCACATAAGGAATTTGGCCTTCTAAATAGTATATTACGGTACGATAAGATCGGTAAGTGCGTTCATACAGTCGAGAAAATATTGTTGAAAAAACAAGGCCTTTAGGGCATTTTCGAGCACATACCGATAAAGTATCGTATACTATTTTTTGCACGATCGTTTGAAATTAAATTATATTTCAATATAATATTTGTTATTCATAATGATTTGGTCGGCGGAGAGTAAAGGTAGGTAGGATTGCTATGGATATTTTGGAAACAGAAAAGTTGTGTCAGATTTGACACGTTATAATATAATCGACGTGGAAGAAGTGGATCAAGGCAAAGTGGATCAGAAGACAAATGGGTTAGAGGAGAAGATCATTTTATACAAGTGAGCTCCGCCCTCCAGCTTGCTGTCAAACTGAATTGTTTGTTATTCAATATTGTTCACACTATTTTACTTTAGTTGCACTTTGTAATTCTAAGCATACTGTAAGCATATTAAAATTGTTGAAGGGTGTTCGCAACTAGTCCCATTAAAATTGCACCAACAAAACGAAACGACAGATACTTACTTATTGGCCAAGTACATTTTTGAATATTACAGTATTGTATTTATCGTTCTTATGGTAAAAACTGTCACGGGGGGTCACAGCGCGGAAGTGGAAAAACGCCCTCGTTGCCCTCCAGCTAGCTCATGGAGTTGGTTTCGCTATAAAACAGCACAAGAACACAAGGATGCGGTGGAGGCAGAGAAAGTCTTACAGGCGCGATAACGATCGCTATTATTTACACTCGGAAAATTTTACAACCAAAATAATGTTCAAAGTTCAAGAAAACAAAATATGAATACAGAAGTCAATAAAATAAAGTCACGACACAAACAGTCACGAAAAGTAAATGGTCACCAACAATTCACTTAATGTTCGTGAAGCACGGGGTTGCCAGGCGAGCCCGCGGATGAGCGACTGGTGGCTCGGCGGCGACGGAAGCGGCGGCGATGGCAGCGGCGGTGACGATAGTGGCGACGGCAGTAGCAGCGACGGCGGCGAGGGAAGCGGCGGCAACGGAAACGGCAGCAACGGAAGCGGCGGCGGCAGAAGCGTCGGCAGCGGCGGAAGCGGCGGCGGCTATGGCGACGTCGGCAGCTGCGGCGGCATCGGTGGATCGACGGACTTATCTGGCATCCCCGTACTTAATAATAATAATAATATGTTTTTTTCCCAACAGATCTTACATCTTATTACAGGGAAGAAAATATATAAAAAACTAAGCAGCTTAAAAGAAAAAAGAAAATATAATGTAATTGAGAGTTTCTTAACTTATAATTAAAGCAATCATACTGACAACAAAAAAGTAGCTTAAAACACACACTTCACGAACATTGAATGAATTGTTGGTGACTATTTACTTTCGTGACTGTGACTTCTGTGTACATATTTTGTTTTCTTGAATTTCGAACATTATTTTTGTTGTAAATTTTTCCGTGTGTAAATAATAGCGATCGTTATCGCGCCTATAAGACTTTCTTTTTACTCCCGCGAAGCGACCCTCCGTGACAAATGTCGCCTAACTCAAGGCCGAGTCTACGCCCACGACCCGAGGACGCCGGCTACAAAGACAAGGAGATGCAGAGATGGACTTCGACGAAGCGATCGCCTCCATGAAGCAGGGTTTTGGAGAGCAGATGCGCCACCTCCTAGCCAAGAGTGAAATTCTGTTAATCCGAGAGTAACAAGACGAAATTCGTCGCGTATCTGAGCAGCTTTGCCAGGAACGACTTCGCTATGGCTTTCCGGAGAAGACCTCGCCACTGGAAACGGTGGCACCGCCACTGCCGTTATGCATCACTTCCACTAGGATACTCGACGAGCCTAAGTAGGAAGAAGTGACGCCCCTCGCCCCGGACCATCCAGTTGTTGCCGCAGCAACAACCACTGTCGTGCCACGTGAGTATAGTCCTAGCCGTCACCTCTACAGCCATCACTACCGCAGCCGTTATCGTGACTGTACCGCCACCGACACCGGTTTTAGCAGCCGAGCCTCCACCAAATGAGGAGTCGCCGGGGCCGTGCCACCACGTGGCCACACCGCCGAACCGACGTCTGCCAGCGGTGCCAAAACTGCCCGCCAAACGATGTTAATACGCCACCAAAGAGGGCCACACCGGGGACCTATAGCCATGCCTTCCTAACAAACGATCAATGGAAGCACACAGCTCGTCCCGATACCCTTTCCAGCAGACGACGCCAAAAGAATCGCCGCCCCCAGGATGATCTATGGCAGCCCGTCCTCCACAGACGCCATCGGATCACGAGAAACTGCCGCCCTCCAGACAACTTACTTCGGCTTATCATCCCCAGATGTCACGCCAGTCCGAGGCGCCGCAGCTCTTTCGGATGCCGCAAGCAGCGACCACCCCGTCTACGGAAAGCGACCCGCCACAACCGCGACTGCCAGCGAAGTTGCCATCAGGATTACGGACCCGCAAATCGTAACCGCGAGTGGCCATTTTCGCGTCTGCCGCCAATGAATATTTTAGAATTAGTATTAGTGCCCCGCGAAAAGACGCAATAGTTTAGTGTAAATGCCCTCACGAACGTTCTAGTGCGCCATGAACAACCGAACAATCCACGTCCGCCTGACAACACGCAGGCACGACCCAGGAACGTGTCATAACGCCGTCCCCGACAAGCTGTGTCTACTTGGAAAACCGTTCCAAAATACGAAGTCGTCGGAACCAGCACCGCCTATAACACCAGCCCATACACACCACCCACAACCACCCGTCTGAATACGGGGACACATGCAGTGACGACCTGCAAACCGATTGACGACAACAACATCCAATCAGAACACCTCCACCTCCAGCCCCCGCGTTTGATACACCAGCCGCCTTAAGGACTGGAGAAACAGACCTCACGCAGACCTCACTGTTCCTAGGATGCTGCCCTCCAGGCATCCAGTGATGCCGAGATCCGGTGTGGGATATCCGTATCTCCTCACATCAGGAAGGATCTCCAAGGACCAGTGTCCCGGCCATCATCCGTGGAGCCAGGCATCCAGGGATGCCGAGATTCGGTGTCGATAAAACCGAATTCCCTCTCACCACAACCGCAGAAGGATCTCCACAAGGACCGGGGTCCTGACCAGCGTCAAGAGCAGCCAGTGCTGCCTCCCCAAGATGCCCAACTTCAGTTCCCAGTGGAACTTGGATCCTGTGTGGGAAGACCGAATCATTTGCATTTTATGAACTAACCATTGCTCCTCTCAAATATTAAGATAAATTTCGCATTATAGAAATTTCCACACGAGATAATTTTCGAAGAAGTACAGCTGCCAGTAACTTTATAATAAAGGGATAAGCCTCCACCTATTGTGCGCGGATGTGCTGAGAACAACCCTAAGACTATTTTCGAAGAACCAATAGTGGAAATGTGCAGCTGCTACGACAACAAAAAAGAGGGCCGATCCGCCTCCCGATGCCTGCCAACGTGACAAGATCGGCTCAAACCCAAATTATTCTGGGAAGTGCAATTTGCCGATACGAACACGTGCGCCGTCCTCGATGTCCCCGTCGCACCCTACCACCACCACTCGCAACCCGGAGAAGAGTAGGGCGTGGACCCCGTAAAATGTCAGGGAGCGCTCTCAAGACGGCAGTCATTTTTCAACAATCGGTCAGAGTTCAACAATCAGTAGACTCTGAATTTGACTCTATCTAACGATGCTACGCCGCCGCCGACTCTGCCGCCACCGTTTCCGTCACCGCCGTCGCTGCCGTCATCGCCGTCGCTGCCTTCATCGGCGCATCCGCCGCCGCCTTTGCCTTGCTGCCGCTTCCGACGCCGTCGCTTCCACCGCCGCCGTTGCCACTAAGCCGCCGGCCATCTATCCGCCAACTCGTTGGGCATCCCGGCACGAACTAAAAGTGTTGGTGACTATTTTACTTTTTGACTTTTTGACTTTTATTTTCGTGTCATTATTTCTGGCTCTTCGTGTATGTATCTATTTTTGAACATTTCTCTGTAAATAATTTCTCCGTGTGTAAATAATTAGCGCTTGTTATCGCGCCAGACTTTTTATTCCTGTACCCTATCCTTGTTTCTGTGGCTCTTGTGCTGTTTCATAGCGACATTGACTCCAAGAGCTAGCTGGAGGTCATCGAGGGAGGTTTTTTCACTTGGCGCTGCGAATTTAATATCCATCTTGTTCTATCATGTTCCAATAGTATAAAATAAACGTTTACCCTCGATAAACTCATTAGTTCTACGGTCGTTCATTTGCCCCGTTGTCCTACATAACTTATTTTATTTGTGTTTTCTCTTTATACCACTACTAATTACATTATAGTAAATGGTAAATAATGATTCTATTTCGCTATTATAAGGGTTATTCATCATATTTTCAATGTGGCGATTTGAATTATTTTTGAGAAAATTTGAAGCTCTTGTTCTCAAAATAGTATGCTGGGCATAAAAGAGTAAAATCTTTTGATTTGAGGATGAGAACCTCAAACTGCAGGTTTTACCTGATATAGCAGTTACACTTAAAATAGATGTGTCTTCAGACGTAGGATGAGCATGACAAACAAGATGATCTATCACTTTCAGTATTATCCAAGAGGCTTTCCAAAAATCAGTCCATTGCCGATGCCAAGTGGGAGAAAAGAGAAACTGTTTAGCAAATGGCCAACGGATAATCTAGCTGCTGAGTATATAAGAACAATATCTAGTTGGCTAACCAGCCACCCGTTGAAATTTTCGAAAGTTTATTTTCTTCAGAAATTTGTAGCAGATGAAACAATTGGTTATGCAACAGTCGCAAAAAAAGATTCAAGATATCCAAAGGTCAAAATATTTTTCAGGATATTACACGTTGGCATCTGAAACTGAAACATCTTTACTCGTGGATGATTTAGGAATAAAGTTGCTGAAGGATCTCTCAAGCCGAAATGCCTATTAAAAATTAAGTCATTTATTTATTTTTTAGACAACTCTAAAGATACCGATAAGAAGCACGAGAGAGGTTTTATTTATAAAAATCTTGAATACCAAATTTCCACACTACGAATATTTGTTGAGTGATTAAATTTTTTGGTCGCCAAACGTTAAAACAATTCATACAAAAAAGATTCTATTCGCTGCGGCTACAAACTGTGGACAGTGCATGGTTCTAGCAGCTATTAACTTATATTGTGGAAGAGGAGACCAAAATAAAGGCAATATTCGCAAACCTTTTGGTGCAAGTATAGTTGAGCAGATGCTCCAAACAGCTACATAATTTATTTTCATAACTTCTTCTGCAAGTAAGATTTACTAACTTTGCTGTAATATAGGGGTTTTAAAGCCACAGGAAAGGTGAAGGGTAAACGCATGAAAGATGTTTCTTGACAGGTGCGCAGAACCTACGATTATCAATTTAACTTGGTCATTAAAGTTACTTTCGATTGATGGAATGGCAATAAGTGTGTAACGGTAGGAACTAACAATGATATATACAGCCTTTTGTAAAGATGCCGAGATGGGCAACAAAAGGAGAGAATGCTCATTGCCCCGACCTGGTTTGACAGCCAATTTTAATAAGTGCATGGGTGGTCACCAGTGACGGTTCGCGGGTTTTTTCTGGTACGGCCGAGGAACAAGAGGTGGTAATACAGATAGGTAGGATCAGTTGCAGAGACGGCTGGCTGCGTGACCGCACCTATCTGTATTACCACATCTTGTTCCTCGGCCGTACCAGAAAAAAACCCGCGAACCGTCACTGGTGGTCACAACGGTTGGACACTTCAAACAATACAATACTGCTACCAATATTTGTTTTATAAAACTTGTGGACGCATACTCATTCATGGTGACATCTCGATGTCCATTCAGAAAGTAAGTCCAATCAGAGCAGGCAAAAAGTTTTTGAGGATATTAAATTTGATCTAAAACGGCAAGTGTTTACCAAAGGTGAGACCCAGCAGAGATGCCAGCTCCTAGGATATAAGAGTAAACCTCGAAAATTTTATAGAAAATGCAACTCTATATTTGGGGTTTCTCACAAAGGCCTACAAACGGATCCGTGAATAAGAACTTACTACATAACTTAATCAAATTTTATTTTAAAAAAATTTAAAAAATGGTCTTTAATGGGTTAAATGGTACAAAGTACCGATTTTGATACTTAAACCAATGTCAAAGGGGTTGCATCAAAACAATTAAGCCGTGGTAGAATTGAGTCCTTATACGACATTTTAACAACACCTGTTCAACCCCCAGAACCAGGGATGACTAGGGCAAAGATCCCAAAAATACAGTGACTTTAATTACACCGCAATTTGCATGAACGAAAGCTCTGCCTTCCTCACTTTTACTGTAAATAACTAATACGCGTCATGATCTTCATAAAGTAACTTTTGTTGTAAAAGATTTAACATACCATGCCCTTCATCTCTTCGCATCAACCACTTTCCTACATCGTTTTTTCTTAGCTATACTTGTTGTTTTTATTATTTTAATAACTAGTCAAGTTGCTACACATACACCCTAATAGCTAATTGAGTTCGTAAATCCATTTTCTGTCAAATTGGAACACAAAACTGAGAAATTCAATATAACACTGTAACTTAAGCAAATGTGAGGTTAATTAATTGTATTTTTTCGTTTCAATGAATTCTGCGCCGAATATTGAACCATTTATTGTTTCAAATATTTCAACTTTTCATTCAATTTCTTGTAAAAGAAATTGTTCAATAAATTGTGTAGTGTAAAACAGATTGGTCGATTTAATGAAGTAGGACAACCAATTAACATCAATGGACCCAAACTGTTCATTTTTGGGGATAAAAGCCACGGCAAGCTTCTTAATTTTCGAAAGATTTTAAATAACTATAAAATTTTGGAAATTTTTCATCCCTGGTTATGAGTAATTGTAGATAATATTTTTTTCGAAACCCCACTAGTGATAGAAAACGTGAAGTATCACAAAAATCCTTATTTCATTTTGCAACTACAGCGGATTACATAAAGAAAATAATGAACTGAAATGCACATGTCGCTAATTAACGCATTTTCTTGTACAGTGGTCAACAATTTTGACGTTAACTACGAACGTTCAATCAGAGACACACGCACTTCCATTCATAGGCGACTGCGATTAATTTCTTTTTGAAACACACTGTACGTTATTGGGCGGTATCGATAATTACCCGTTTGATGATTATAAGGCATCCGCCAATATTCTCATTATAAAATTAACACAATTCCACCTTTGTGATAAATCGATTATATAATGGCGGCGGAGGCAGGCAATGAATACGTTATAGAGACAATGCAGTAATTACTACGTAATTGCTTTAAAGCCACTTTTTACACCGCCGAATAATATCATGTATGACTAACAGTAGTTCCGCATTTGTTTCTGCAAAAACCTAACACATTCTTTACGGTAATTCACGCATGACACAATGCCGAAAGAATGAAAGTATTAATCGGCGGATATTCCGTGTTACTCGATAATGCACACTCAGATTTTTTTTGAGAGAGAAATCCTGTTGCGCCGTGTTTCTCAAGGTAAGGATCATTATAGCGTATCTTAATTTGACCGCAGGTTAAATATTGTGGGATTAAGTATAAAATAATTTCATGGATGCCTGCAATAATTAGTAACAATTTTATCGGTTGAATTATAAAGGTATGTAAATACTCCGCAATTTGTTATGTATGGTGTGTAAAATATTCGTGAAGTGTTTATCAATAATATATAAATACTAAACGATCCTTATGCTTATACTATACACGACAATGATGCAATATGCAATAGCTCAGCACAAAGTTTAATTAAATAAACATAAGTATTCATTAGTTAACACATTGACATTCACTGGAAACTAAATACAATGAAGTACTACTGAAATAATTATCGAACTGATTATCAACATCATAGTTTATAATGACCTACAGGCTACAAAAAATGCAGTGCATAGAAATTGCAGCCAAATTTTAAAACGTTGGAAAAACTCTTCTAGGACACAGAACGTTTTCGAACGAGTATAAACTGGCCATTTACAACCCATAGAACTTTGAAGGAAGTTCAAGAAAATATCCTTGCAATACCTTCAACGAGTGGATGACCGAAAATGCAATTTGAAAGAAGCAGCGAGAGAAGTCAACGTCAAAGAACTGAAGAACTTCGTGAAAAAAAACAGAAGTAAATGACCTGACTTAGACTTAGAAGCATAAATTATACGTCGTGGCGCTTCAAGGTCGACTTAACCGTAAAATCGAAGGATATTTATGATGTAGCAGTAGGCCGAGTTGTTAAACCATCAGCGGAGCGGAAGACGAGCAGGTGAAAGAGTGGATTAAAAAGGATTTAAAGGCTCAGACAATTATAGGATTAAAAGTAAATAGCAACAAAGCATTAAAAAATTCCAATTGTAAATCGGCGAGAGAAATGTTAGATAAGCTGAATAACATGTATGGCAGGAAATCCGACATTATGGTTGAAGGTTTGCAAAGACGTTTTTTTTGCTTACCTGTATGACACGTCACGGATAGCTGTTCAGAATAGTATGGAGATTCTACTACAGATAGCTGAAGTTCTGGGAACTCAAGGCGAAAGGATGAAGGACAGCTGGATCTTGACGCGAATCATCGGCATCCTTCCACCGAAGTTACATTATTTCAGAACGGTCTGGAATAACCTCAGTGCGGCAGATAAAACCTTCGACACACTGCTCGAGCGTCTGAGACTTGAAGAGGATCGACTGAACGAGTTTGAGCAACCAATCGGATCAACGTCACACAACGCCCTCATTGTTAAGTCATACATACATAAGTGAGGATCGAGGCAGCAGCAGTCAGCGAGACAGGACAGCGGAAACGTGAGTTGTTTCAAGTGCGGACAGAAAGGACATGTGAAGAAGCACTGGCGTAACAAGCCGTGTGCGAAGTACGTGGCTTATTGCAAAAAGAAGTCTGAAGGGACATTTTGCAAAGGACTGTAACAAGCGAAGCGACAAAAGCGGAAACGAGACAGCAGGCAGACACGATTCCCTACAGGCAAACCGCACAGCGTTGATAACCGTGGGGTTATCGGCAACTACCATCGACAGGATTAACGCAAATCGAAACTCTAAAAACTGTAGGTACCAGGATTGTGCAGCATCCCAGCACATGACGTCCAGGAGAAGCTGGTTTAGCACCTACAATGAACTCAATAGTCCATCTATCATCACAATAGGGAACGCGACTACTCTGAAGGGAGTAGGCATTGGAAACGTTGAAGTAAAGGCTTTCAACGGTGAAGACTGGTACCAAGCTGTGTTAGAAGATGTCTTGTACACGCCAAAATTGAATTTCAATTTGTTCTCAGTGGGTAAGATTTTAGACAAAGGGTAGGTACAAATAGCTGATTAGCTGAAGTCAACATTCATGACAGCAGACCGTCGTCAGATTGTGGCAATGACAGAACGCGGCGGAAATCTGTTTGAGATGAAGCTACATCAGGAGGAACATAAGCAGTGCCTGATCACCGGCTTGATCAGGACCTGGCACGATCGACTGGCTCACTAGCATGTCATCACATCAGAAACATACTCGACAGGAACCAGATTGACTACATCGACGACTGGAACGGTCATGTATGTGAGGGATGCGCTTTTGGGAAACAGCACTGCAGATCTCATCCCAGTAAATTCAAGGTCGCAGAGCAGCCGCTGGACCTAGTTCATGTGGATCTCTGCGAGTTGAGGACATCGTCACTAGGGGGTTCAAAGTATTTCTTACTGTTTAAAGACGATTACTCTCACTTCATGTATTTTCTGAAAACGAAAGATGAAGCAGTCGGGAAGTTGAAGGTCTTCATAAAGCAATGAATGAAACCAATTTGGCAGGAAAGTCAAGAGTTTGAGATCAGACAATGGAAAGGAAAGAATGTCAGCACAAGGAAACTTCTGGAGGACCTAGGCGTGTTCCGCACTTTTTTAAATGCCTATACGCCACAACAAAATGGCCGTATCGAAAGGGAGATGAGAACTATCGCCGAGCAGCTCGCATCCATGCAAGGAACTTGGACGAGAATCTTTGGGCAGAAGCGGTTAACTACTCGGTCTTTACCATCAACCAGACAGGGACGAGCTCGCTGAAGGACAGGAGCCCCACAGAACTGTGGTTTGGACGTCACGTCAATCTCGTCAAGTTGAAGTCGTTTGGATGCGACTGCTACGTGCTCAAACCCGCCCACAAACGAGGTAAAATGGATCGCAAGCTCAAGAAGGGAATTTTTGTAGGCTACGACGTCGTGAGTTCAGACAACGTCGTGTTCAGCGAAGGAGAGAAAGGCAAAACAAGGTAAACTGAAGTTGAGAGTGGAACGTGGAACTACGAGTCAGAGGAGCTGGAAATCGAATCGGAGGATTCGGAGGAGAAATACGAAAGCAGCTGAGAGAACGAGGACCTGAAGATGCAGCGATGGGGAATGTGAATCAGCAGAACGAACGACAGGTCATACGAACAGCATTGCGAAGCCGTCACGAAATTAGGCAACCTGTAAAGTTCACGGACTACGTCATGGGGGCAGCGTCAACGTGGCTATGATTATCGAGATAGAGGATATCTCAGTATCAAAGACTCTAAATGACAGACACTGGAGGCTTTGAGGCAGGAGTTCAAGGCACTCACCAGGATGGGAACGTGGAAGCTCGTCGACTGGCAGAAGGTGTGAAACCTCCGACGTGCCGTTGGGTTCTTCGGCAGAAGACGGACAGCAAGCTTAAATCCAGACTTGTTGCCTGAGATTTCGAGCAAAAGGAAGGGGTGGATTACACCAAGACATTCTGCCCTGTAGCGCGTCATGCTTCTATCCGTCTCATTCTTAGCCACGTTCAAGTTGATGCCCTTCGACGCCACGACAGCCTTTCTACATGGAGATTTGGAAGAGGACATTTACATGCGATAGCCGGGGGGATTTGACGACGGATCGGGCAATGTCTGCAAGTTAGTGAATAGTCTGTATGGCCTCAAACAGGCGCCGATGACCCATGTTTATACTACAACACGGACAAGACCATACTGATAATCAGTGACGGTTCGCGGGGTTTTTTCAGGTACGGCCGAGGAACAAGAAGTGGTAATACAGATAGGTGCGGTCACGCAGCCAGCCGTCTCTGCAACTGACCCTACCTATCTGTATTACCACCTCTTGTTCCTCGGCCGTACCAGAAAAAACCCCGCGAACCGTCACTGCTGATGACCCTGTTCGTGGACGATGGGCTCATTACGGGACAAGACGAGACGGAAATATTCAACCTTTTGCAGTTGATTAATCAGACATTTGAGATCACCTACAGTCGTCAGGTACAAAGTCAGATGTTGTATCTTGGAATGGAGATCAAGGTTAAGAAAAGAGGAATCTTCGTGACTCGAGGCTATATACACAGAAAAGATCATCAAACGATTCGAAAGCAGCAAGTGCAATGCTGTACATACGCCCATAGAAAAAGGCATGATAACCAGTGTTGAAAGCAAGATAAACGACAAGCCAGCATCCTGAAGCATCCCATATCGTAAGGCGATAGGGAGTCTTCTCACGACCAGACATTAGCTTCGCAGTAAATTTTTTGAGTCGTCAATGCAACAAACCAATGCAGAGTCACTGGAGGATGGTGAGAAGAATATTTCAGTACCTTAGAGGGACGGCGGACCTGGGAATATCGTTCAACGGGGACACCGAGGTTCTAGCCTACACCGACTCAGATTTCGGAGGAGATAGCATAACCGGATACTCCACCAGCAGAGTGTTGATCATGAGAGCTGGACCAGTCATATGGTATACTCAAAAGCAGAGACTTGTCGCAACATCGACCGCGGAAGCTGTATACAGAGCCGCTGTGTCATCTATCGATGAGATCTGCTGGTTAGGGAGAATGGGACACGAACTGGGGATCATTCGGACCGAGCAGCCAATTCCCTTGTATGTCGACAATCAGTCTGCTATTCACATGCTTTAGAACACACACGAAGGCAAGGTAACCAGAGGGAAGAAGCATGTGGAGATTCCGAGAAAATTTGTGCAGGAGCACATTGGAAAAACTGTTAATATCAATCACATACAAAGTAAAGTTCTGTACAGCTCGCCGAGATTCTAACGAAACCATTGAACCATAAGATGTTTGGCGCGCTTCGTAGTAAATTAATTTAGGAGTGCTGGAATTAAATTGAATTTCTAGCACTCTAACTCACTTAACTTTTCTGATGTTGGTAGACATATGATGCTAACCATATAATATACTTCGCATAACTTGATTTTGTACACATATATAGAATTGTCAAATATATTAAAAATACGTTCTTGTCAACTCAGTGTGCCCGGTAAAACCTTGAAAACCGGAAGTGAGTGTTTACCTTAAGCGATTTTTCATTTAACAAAACAAATTGAGTGCCGTTGTATTAGTGACAGCAAAAATTTTATTGTAAGATCGTAAGGTAACGTATTCGCGACAATAAAAATGTTATCGTTCGATCGAAATTTTGAGTACCTGGCGCCTTCACCATACGGTTATACATAAGCTCTTTTTATTTGTCTATACCTTCTTTCGAGGAAAAATAATTTTTAATTGCAAATGAATTTCCTGTGAATAAACACAAGTTTATCCACGCGTTCTCGAAGAAAAGATTTAAAAGTAAAAAAAATTGTGACTAATACAAAAAAAATAATAAAACAAATTAAACACCGTTTTATTACAATACAAGTACGCCCTTTAATACACGCCATGCCAGTGTCTGTAATCTCATATAGGTATCCACATTTTTGAAATATTTCTACAAATTGATGAATGTGTGATGAACACAAATACTATACCATGAAGTAGAAATCGAGTTTCTCGTTTATTGAATTAAGAATGCATATCTAATGGAATTCTTAAGTAAGATAAAGACCGGTGAACTTTAAGAGTTACTTTCACCTTAAGCGAAAATATATGTTCCGTAAACAACACCTACTTACCTCATTTTAAATTAGCTCTTAATAAATACTTTATTTAATTAAATTTGGAACTCCGTAAATATACATTTCTTAATGAGAATTTAATTATCATCAGTAAAAAAAAACATAGCGTACGGTTACTTTTTTCATAAATTGTAATACATCTAATTATTTATTGATTTTGTGATTTCTTAACAATAACAATATATTTTTTCTACGTCCGTTATAAAATTTACATTTTTTCATTAATTTGCGTTCATAAAATATATGTTTTCTGAAGCCTTCCGAAAGCGTGGAAAAAAGCACCATAACGGTTCATTTTTTCACGCTTTTGCGTAAAAAAAGTGCCATAGCGGTTGATTTTTTTAACGCAACTAAAAAATTGTTTGCACTTATATAAATATATGAAAATTAAGTACTCAATTTTCATATATTTTTTTAATTCAGTGGTATTTTTAGTTATTATCAAATTTGTTTCATCTAGTAACACTAGATAAGTTTAGCACTGTGTGTCCTTACCAAAATGTTTTCTGGTTTTTTCATTTTAATAATAACATTTACAGTTTAAAGTTTCACATTTCATTTTAGAATAATTTCTAAGTCTTGTATGTAGAAATAAACGATCTTAAACCAATGTTATTATCGAATAGTACTAGTAATAACATGCAAATTTCTTTTGTATTATTCAATATCCGGCGTGGCACTAGCCAGGGAAGTAGTTGTTTCAATAAATTATTTGTTTATAGTCTTAGTAAGACTTATTTTTTTTTGCTTGCAGATTAACGAACAGGTTGAATATTCATATATTCAGGCTACATTTCGTTTTCTTGTATTTATAGGAATTGGCTCTATATAATGGTTTATTCCACTTGTTATATTGAAAATACAATTTCTCGTTATTGAATATTAATAAATGCATCGCTCGGTTAGTAATTGTGCATTTTTGTGTTGATTTTACGTTTTTTGTTTTATTTTTTTTAACCACGATTCCGCTGCATTCGTATTTTGTAAAGTGTGACCTGAAAGCGTTAATAGGTTTTAAAGCGCCAACTCACTGGCAACGAACTAATGTATTTAATATACATATATTTATAGCTTTAACGATGGCGTTTGTCTGGCGTAAATTAATGTTGGTTTATTTGTGTATTTTAAAATCTATATTTAGCTATTTTTATTTCCATATTTGTGTATGTTTTCATTTCCAGCTTAAGTCGGGAATTTGATTACTTTCTGTTACCTGCGTGCATAATTTAAGATAATTATATAAAATGCAATATAACTTTTTAATTTTTCATGTCGTAGCGGAATGACCGGTATTAATTTCTAAAAAGGTGAAGTTGTTCTTCGAAAATAATATTTTTACCATTGCGATTTTAATTACAGTTATCTTTCCGTTATTTGTTTATAGTCTTTAAATAAATATGTATTTAGGCTAATTTTCATCTTGCAACAAGTATAAGATTTGCATTGTTTTTTTTTTTCTTTTTTTTTAAAAGGAAATATGGTTGACGAGAATTCGGGTTGAGGAAGTGCGGATGATTTGGGAATTGGCGTAAGCATCTACGCTATTCGGCCACTAACGATATTATATATAGTTTGAGATTTCATTTTTGTAATGAATGGGACATACACTAAACATCCATGGACCCGCACGACCACTTCTTCGTTCTGAAAAAGTGAACGCACGGATGGGATTCGAACCCACGACCACGAGGCTCGTGAGCAGGAGCTCTACTCACTAGGCCACCGCGGCCCCCTTTCATTGTTAATTATTTATTTTTAGATTTTTTCTGAACTACAACTGATAACTTAATATTTCTATTTGATGTTTTCCCGAATTACGAAGTAATAATATAATTCAAGAAATAATGGATGAAGATTCTCCGTATATAGCTGAATCAAAAGTGTGAACCTGCAACCTCCAGATTTTAATATTTAACCAAGAATTGTGGCGAATACAGTACTGTGATTATTGTACGACAATAGCAATTTCATCTGGTTCGATATTAGCATATTATCCATACACGAAACAAACCGTTGTATTCAAAACATACAGTTATAAATATTATGCAATTTAAAAACATTGTATATCTTGTACTACACGTAAACAATGCAACTACGAAATCATAAATTATCTCCATCGCATGATAAGGAACAATTAAAATTATAGAACGCATATTGTTTATCATTTACCGTTGAGTTCGTAGAATATTTCTTAAAGTGCACAATTAAGTATTCCAATAATTTATTGGATGGGCGTGTTCGCGTGGGTTTCGTAATATCATCAAAAGGAAAGTTGTTCCCATACAAAAAAAAAAATACGAACGGAAATGCAATACTGTTTGCAGCTAGTTTTCTCGAAATGCCATCGTCGTTATCGCGAACTGGGCAATTTTACGAATTCCCTCCAATTATAAATTTTAAATTCTTAGCACTGGTTCTCAATGTAGCGTAGCGAAGTTAGTTTAAGCGTTAATAACATATATTGCGATGGTTGGTTGATTCTTGGCAACTCACAATTAGAATGTAAAGAGGGTGGGATTTCGTTAAAATTGTGTTCGCGCGGGAATTATTTCGTTATTATCCGAACTAAACAGATCTAATGGGAATTTATCACAATTTGTTATTTTAATTATAGTTTACGCATATGCGCCAAGTTTTCCAAGTGCTTTTGCTACTCTAACCTACCTCAGTGTTGCATACCATAGGGATTACTTTATTATAATCAAGTTCCCCTTTTACTTTCGTGTTCTACTTAAGACCATTTTCTTAATCCATCTACGGATGAGGCAACTTACCGTTGGATCATCCATATCTTAATTTCGCGGACAAATTTTTATTTATTTTTTTATATATTAATGCCCATAAAACATGAAAATTGTATACAGTTGTAATATTACGTATATTCATTATCAGGCTAAGACAAGGAATTAAAATTAATTAAGTCCTTCTAGACCTTCATTCAGTACCGGATCCAGAGGGCTTGGGCGTAGGTGGATTTTAATGTCTTACGATAATAAAATATTTGATTAAGTTTACGCCCCCATTACGGAATTTTATGATTTGGCCATTGACTTCAACAACAATCTATTTATATATTTGTAAATTTATTCAGAAATAACCCCTATTAAATCCTGTATTAATAAAATTTTAATAATGTATGATAAAATCTATATTTATGAAGGTTATAATTTATGAAAAATTAACCTTGAATATTGTAAATAATAAATTATAAGAAAAGTGAAGCTTTATATAAATCTAGGGTTGGGCAAATGTGTCGGAACACCTGATTTCTGGCTAAACGCGCCTGTTTTTCTCTTATTACTTTTAAAAGATATGTTCATAGTTTTATTTATTTTGATTTTCCACTGTACCCTATTTTTCGAGATATGACGTCATGGACAGTTTTTTTTTAAATAGATCACCCTGTATAATTTTACATTTTCAAATACACACCTTTTCAACAATTACAATGATATAGGGTTTGGTGGGTATGCAACTTGACCTTTTTTAATAATAAATAAAATAATGAAAAATAAGATTTGTGAATTTCGTAAAATTTTTTGGAAATTTTGATTTAAAAATATTAGAATTTCTAGTTCACCCATAATTGAACAGCAATGTTAATATTTCACTTGGATACTATCAGTGACAGAAAACATAAAAACACGAAATGGTTTTATCACAAAATAGTGAAAAAAGGTGTAAAAAGCCAACTCGATGTAGAATTATTTTATTTAATATTTAAAGAACCACAAATCTCACACCCACCAAATCCTACATCATTGCAATTGTTGAAAAAGAGTCTATTCGAAAATGTAAAAATATACAGGGTGTCCCACTAAAAAAAACTGTCGATGACCTCATATCTCGAAAAACAGGGTAGCTGTAGAAAATCAAAATACGTCGCTATATAGAATAAATAAAACTATACACATTTCTTTTAAAAGTAAAAAGTAATAAAAAAACATACGTTTAGCCAGAAATCAGGTGTTCCGACACATATGCCCAACTCTGTATAATGAGATATACGTATAAGCCACCCCCCCCCCCAAGACATTTATATACCGAGTGTTAATCACCAAACTCGGCCATAGGAAAATACCGTTTTTTAGAATTTTTATTAATTGTAATGCCATTGCTATACTACACTTTTATTTAATGTCATATTCACGGATTTTCAGTTTATATATATGCTTATGAATGTTATTATGTTATGCGTGAGCAACGCCCCCCTCCCCTCCCAAGCCCAATTCAAATTATCTGCGTAAGCCCCCACCCCAGCCAAATTTCTGGGTGCGTGCCTGTTTCGATTAATTAGTAAAGCTCCTTTGTTTGTTTTCTACATTTTTCAATGCAAATTTAATTTTTTTACTATGCGCTAGAGGTAATCGAAATGACTATTTTTTGTGAGCTGTGTTGTAGAAAAGAGTCGACACTAATTTCATGACGAATGCCAAAACAAATTATACAATTAATAATTTGCGTGTAAGAAATAACAAAGTTATTAAAATAGCACAAGTGTAAGTGTATGTTATTCTGCACGAAAATAGTGAATAAACTGAAATAATTAATTTTAAAAGCAATAAATTTGCAATATTTAATTGAATTTTAATGAAAAATTATTTCATTTGCCTATCTATTCATATGCGAGTTTACATTTTTCATCATTATTTCATTGATCTACAATTAACTCAGAAAAGTTTTTATTAATTTATTCAAATATATTTTAGATAGACATGAAACCACCGAAGATCATGCGTCTGGATCACTAATAAACTGTAAACAATACCTTTAATCAAGATATTTTATTTATCTTTCGATTGTTGTATTTTTAACAAGTTTATTTTTTATGTTTATCTTATATACTGGTGGAAAAAAACTTGAAATTCGAGAAAATTTCGACCATTTTCAAACCGCCATAACTCGGTGTATTTTCAATTAATTTTGATGAATCTTTGAGGGCGAAAAACTTTGAAGTATCTTCTTCAAAGCCATGTATGCGAATTTAATCGTAACCCCTTCCACACCCCTCTAGCGCCCCTGTAAAAAAAGTGTTTTTTTTCTGGAAACCATGTCCAACTTTGACGATGTCTACGGAGTTGCAAAAATTTTGTCGAGTCGATTCACCATAAAAGCATTAAAATTTGATCCATTCCCTATACAGGCATCAAAGAACGAAGTTGCTACAGCGTTTTGGCACCAATGTATGGGTGTTTGAAAAAAACGAGCATTTTGAGGTTTCTCGCATATAAGTCGGTGACTTTTCAACCAAATTTAATTATCATTTTAGGAAAAAAATCCCATTTTGGCTCAACTTTAAGGGGGTAAACTCAGATTGGAAAGATCCCTTTTCGAACCCTTCAACCCCCGAACAAAAAAAAACACGTTTTTGAACAAAAAAACGTCCGAATTTTGCAACGTGTACTGAGTTGGAAAAAATGTGTCTACTCGATCCACCAAAAGGGCATTGAAATGTGTTCAATTACCTGTGCAGAACTCAAATAACGAAGTTCCTACGACGATTTGTTACTTGCAAGTAAAATTTCATTATTGAAAACGATTTATGAGTCAAAAAATCTCAAAATGCAATTTAATCAAGTTTTAATGCCTTTATCGTGGATCGACTCGACAAAATTTATCCAACTCCGTAGACATCGTCAAAGTTGGACATGGTTTCCTGAAAAAACATTTTTTTTGACAGGGATGCTAGAGGGGGAAGGGACGGGTTACCCTTCGCATGCATGACTTTAAAGAAGACACTTAAAAGTTTTTCGCCCTCAAATATTCATCAACATCGATTACAAATACGCCGAGTTATGGCGGTTTGAAAATGGTCAAAATTTCACGAATTTCAAGTGTTTCATTTTTTTTTCCTTCAGTATATTATCAATTTTAAATACGTTACAGTACAGTTTGTAAACATTTTAATATGTTAAAGTGTAATTTACCAACATTATCATGAACTGTGTAAAACTAATCTTACTAGCACCTATAAACAAGTATTATTATCATTATTATTAATCCCACCAGTAATAAAGTCAAAATATATGAAATTAGTGTTTGTGAAATATTGCCGTTAAAGTTTTTTATTTGTGTATTTCCAGAGACTGGTATATTGTATTATACTTAACACTATTTCCACTGTTATCCATTTTTATGAATCGAAATAAATTAGCATCAATTATACATGAAAAATTATTGTAATTAATACTTAAGTGTACATCATAAACTATAATTATTCGCAATGGAAATTATCGAACATAATTATTCTTAATGTAGCAACCGCGAATCGTTCCAATTAAAATGTATCGGCAAGTGAAAAATGGAACTACCTTTATAAAAACCAGTAGTTTATAATCAATAAACTTCATAGTTATTTGAGAAACGATTCAGAATTTATAGACAAAATTAATGCCATTTTTCCTATACTTTTGTTTATATAGTCACATTTCGAGTAGTTTCCCGCAAAGAATGTGGCAGCCCTCAACGTTGCAAACAAACAACGAAAAGATATGCTTGCGAATAGAACTTTGTATTTACTTTGAATTGGTTTCCTTTTGTGCAAATGCTGTTACCACTTATTTGTCGGCGGGAGCATCGACTTCCTATTTATTCCACGCCTCTATAAAGTCAATATAAATATTCACAACTTAAAAGTTTTAACATGAAACTCCACTATTTATATTTATTTAACACAAAATAAGGGAAACGGTGTGTAGAAGATTAGGAATACATTCATTTACTCACAGTTTCATATATACAAGGTGATTCTAAAATGTTTCATAAATCAGTAAAATATTCAGAAGGTAACTCTACCTCTCGGTATGTTCTATTTAATATTCGTAATTAAATTAATAAGGAAACAGGTTACTAGATCACTAATTTAAAGTATTACCGAGAACTCGAGACATGTGGGGGGTAAAGTTTACACAGAGTGAGAACGCGAGAGAACGCAACAACCAATCTTTGTAGCCAATTAAATTTAAGATAGTGACTGCGAAACACGTCTCGAGTGATCGGTACAGTTATAGCTGATTTCGTAACTCTCGTTTGGAAAAACTATAGTGCTCCCACAGGCAAGCGATTTAAAAGCAGATGATTAGTGGCGGCTGGTAGTACATGTTGATAGTAGAGCCAGTTATACAATATATCCCTCTTTTTTTAAGAAAGAAAGAACGATTTCTCTTCCTAGACCAAAGTAAGTGTTTTAAGAATTAATTAAAAATTCTTGCCGAGCTTGAAAAGCCGCCCCTGTGATACACTATCTACACTACGACCCCATCAGGTAATCTAGACGGCCAAAATCCCTAAATTAATAATCCTTATCTTGTATCGGTAAGTAAATACTTTCATATTACATTAAGTGATGCCTAAAGTAATTTAAGAACTGAACATGTTAATCTCTTGTTCTGTCTTTAAATGAAATAGCTGCAGTTCGCCAGTTATATTTTTCAACCGCATTATCTCAATTACGAATTTCATGAATAGTGAACTTCTTAATTATTTACGATTAGGAATTAAAGGGTTATCATTAGCATACCAAACATGGAAGAAAATACGAACAGTTTCACTATACAGTATGTTTTTTTTATCGTGGGCCATAGGATTTTACATGCTAAAAATTATACCTTGTGTTAATGTATATTTTAACATATAATTTAAAGAAAATTTTATTTAGTAATAAATCAATTACTTTTCCACATGATGCGCTTAATTAGATTAACTTAGACATGTTTTATCCTATTAAAAAATGAAATTAATTCACTAATCAATCTGACATTTCAGAAATTCAAGGTACTTTGATTATCTTTGCACAGTTATTTATTTTAAATAATTTCATTTTTTAATGGAATAAATATGTTTAAATTATTCCGACTAAGCTCATCATGTAGAAAAATAATTGATTTATTACTAACCAAAATTTCCTTCAACATTTTATGATAAAATATACATAAACACAAGGTATAATTTTTAGCATGTAAAATCCTATGGCCCACGATAAAAAAATACCCTGTATATTGGGAAAGGTAATGGAGAACTGCAACCAACTAAATGCAGTATGCCGGCCTCTAGCATCGATTTGATGTCGTTGAAGTTGCTGATACGAGCTACGAGAACTGTTATTAGAAAGCAACCGGCTGTTATAGTAAATTTACTATAATATTAAATTGTTAAGAAATATTTTATTTTATTGATTTAAATATGTCATATTTCGTGTATACATGTATGGAGGAGGTTTATCCATTAAATAAAACGAGAGGTGTGGGACCAAATCGATGCACATTTATCATAAACGGAATTTGCTCAGTTTACGGCGAACTAATAAATACAGCGCTCTATCTTCGTCGGGAACGAAACGAACGAGAAGAAGTTTCGTCCGCAAAATTTTTGTGTAGTCATAAGCATATTTTTTTGCTTATGATTTATATTTTTTACTCGGGCATAAACTCGAGAAGCGACAGCACGCAACATTATGCAGGATCTTTATTTTAACTCGAGCAGGTTATAAAATGGGTTGATTTTCCGCATTTACACCCTCGCCAAAGCAGCATTTACTGTACACTAAAAACCGCATTCCGCGCAACCTGGAAAGATTTTCTAATGACTGCCCCAAGTAATTTGACAAATAAACAATGCCCTTTTTCTCCCATTTTTTTCCCAACAGCATACCACTCAAAAAGTTCGTGTTTACAGCGTTATTATAAAGGAAAGCGCTTGTAATTAAATTTAATTAATTACGCAAACTCAATAGTTTACGTCTTGTTACATGTTGGGGTCTAGAATAATTTTAATTGAAAGCAAGCTCGTTCAGACAGACGTGCAAGATAATTAAAATAGAAAAGAAAATACGTGGAATCGATATTAATTTCCTTTGTTTGTTTAATAATTTTTTTTAAATTGTTTTTCGAGTTACTAATTTATGATATAATTCATTTTTTTGAAATCATATAATATATTGTTGTAATTGAAGGATCACGTCATGTGAACTAGCTGTTGTGGTTGATGATTCTCGTTGGTCCAACAATTCAACACTTGTAGATCAGTCGTTATCGACTTGATACAATATAATTTAACTTCAAAAAGAGAGGCAGGTCGACGAATAAGGTGATTACTTTATTTTTGGTAGGAATTACAAAAATGAGTGTGTTTTCTGTATTCCAGCAAAATTCTTCTTTTTTTATTAATTGTTTTTCTCGCCTCCCTGGTAACCGCATTTTTCCGGGCTACCCGTGATCCTCGTTTCCATTTCTCCGTTCCATGACCCAGGCGGTCACCACACCACTCCCCGTCTAAAAGAGGCTACGGAAGGAAACAGAACAAGAGAAAGATACGTGTTTGCGAGAAATAAAAGGTTTTGTAGAAGATTTGTTAGATTTTAAAATTGAACGTGGAAAAACAGAAAGGTTGGTGGTGTTTTGTGTGTTTTTAACTGAAGTGGCCGAAATAGTGGAAAAATATCCAGGTTTCAGTCGGTCAATGGAAACGTTGTCTTGTTTACCGTCAATTTCAATTGTGTAAAATTTTGAATTTCGACTTAAAATTTTGAATGGGCCGTCGTAGCATGGATGTGTAATGTTTTTTACGCAATCCCGACGGACGAAAACATGCGTGCAAGTGTTTAAGTCGGCAGGAACGTAATTCCTGCGAACGGATGGCCGCGCCGCTGCAGGACCAAGTGTCTGCATATTGTCCCTCAGGTCGTCGAGAAATTTTGAACCAGAAGGAATTTTTTTACGCGCGGAATTTGGAAATATGAAATCGCCCGGCAAGCGTAATGTCTTGCCGTAGACGAACTCTGCAGTCGTTGCCAAAAGAGATGATTTGAAGACTGTCCGGAGCCCTAGGAGAATTAAAGGGAGTTGGGTTACCCAGTTCTTAGGATCGTTGCTCATTCGGATTGAGTCTTTTATTTGGCGATTGAGCCGCTCTACCAGGCCGTTACATTGCGGATGGTAGGCGGTTGTGGATTTGTGTTGTATACCGAAAGTCCTGCAGAATTCCTTCCAAGTGTTGGACTGGAACTGTCGACCTCGGTCAGTAATGACCGTAGATGGAGTTCCAAAACGTGCAATCCAACCACTCAGAAATGCTCGTGCAACGGAATCCGCAGTAATTTCGGTAAGAGGAATTACTTCTGGCCAACGCGTAAAGCGATCAATGCAGACCAGAAGGTATCTGAAATTGTCACAAATAGGCAAAGGGCCGATTATGTCGATGTGGATGTCGGTGAATCGGTCATCCGGGTCTGGAAATTTCACAATGGGTGACACAGTGTGGCGATGAATTTTGTTCTTCTGGCACTTCAAACAGGACTTGACGAAAAGTGCAATGTCATGGTTCATCCGCGGCCACACGTACCGTGCTGCTACGAGACGTCTCATTGCACGAGTACCCGGATGTGTAAGTTCGTGAAGCGAACAAAGAACTTCCTGTCGCATTGCAGGAGGAACATAGGGTCGTCGTGCAGCTAGAGACGTGTCTACGTAGATGGACGTGTTGGAGCCGGCCGGAATGAACTGTTCCAGTTTGAGTGCTGTAGTGCCACTACCCAGAAGGGATTTGAGTTCCACATCTTCAGATTGTAATTTTGCCAGTTGGTTGAGGTCTAAAGCATTAATTTCGACTCGCGACAGTGTGTCAGCCACATTGTTGTCCTTTCCAGGGATGTGCCTGATGTCAGTGGTGAATTGTCCGATGTAGTTCAAATGTCTGTGCTCTCGTCCTGAAAAACGATCTGAGTGAGAACAGATAGCAGATATCAAAGGTTTATGGTCTGTAAAGACAGTAAATTCTCTACCTTCGAGATAATATTTGAACTTTTTAATTGCCAAATATACGGCTAACAATTCACGGCCGAACGTGCTGTATTTGCGTTCTGTCGGAGTGAAAGATTTTGAAAAGAAATATAGCGGTTGTTGAACGCCAAATTTATCCTTCTGCTGCAAAACCGCACCAGCAGAGGAGGAGCTTGCGTCTACCATTATGCTTAATTCCGCAACAGGATCTGGAAGCGCGAGCATGGCAGAGTTGGCCAAGGCGGCCTTAGCTGCCGAAAACGCGTGCAATGCAGATTGATTCCAGATCACTGGTTTGTTGCGTGGAGTTGTTGCAGCAAGTTGATTTAGCGGTGACAATATGCTCGAGCATGATTTTACGAAACGGTGATAAAAATTAATCATGCCGAGGAAACGTTGAAGTGCTTTTAGGTCAGCGGGTTGAGGGAAAGACAAGATGGCATCCACCTTGCACTGCAGAGGTTTTATCCCTTCACCACTAATGCTGTGTCCTAAGAAGCTCAATTTAGGTTGGCCGAAAACGCATTTTTCAGGGTTAATTTTAATACCAAATGATGTCAACCGCTCAAAAATTTGGAAAAGGTGACGATCATGTTCGCGTTCGTCTTTGCTGAAGACGAGTATGTCGTCAATGTACGCGAAACAAAATGGTAGTCCGCGTAAAACCGAATCCATAAACCTTTGAAAGGTTTGAGCGGCGTTTCTTAGGCCAAAACTCATCCTGGTGTATTCGAATAGTCCGAAAGGTGTTGTGATTGCCGTTTTCGGTATATCAGGAGGATGAATTGGAATTTGGTGGTATGCCTTGACCAAATCGATTTTAGAAAATAACGTGCAACCACAACAGTTATTTGCGAAATCGTGAAGAAGAGGCAAGGGATACCGGTCTGGAGTTGTTACCCTGTTTAAGCCACGGTAATCTCCGCAGGGACGCCAAGTACCGTCTGGTTTTGTAACCAAGTGCAATGGCGCAGCCCAGGAACTTGCCGAAGGCCGTAGGAAACCGAGTTTGATGAGTTTGTCAAACTCGTTCCTAGCCGCCTGGTACTTTTGTGGTGGCAACCTGCGGGGCTTAGCAAAAACAGGGGGACCCGTGGTCGTGATGTGATGCACAACATCATGCTTCACGGGTTCTGTAAGGTCAAATGGGGTTGTTAGGCCAGGAAATTGCTGAAGTAATTTTGAATAAGGTGAATTTTGAATCAGCAATGAATTTAGTTCTGATGGGCCGAAAGCATTTCTCAATAATTTATTATGGGCAATATCAACAGTGATGTTGAAATGCCTGAGAAAGTCGGCGCCCAGAATGGAATGGTTCACTTGTGCAAGAACAAAGTGCCATGTAAAATTTACATCCAGGCCGATATTAATGTTTAATTTTGTTTGACCGAACGTGGGTATTGAATTCCCATTCACCGTTGTTAAGAAAAATTTAGCGCGGTGATGAGTGTTGGCATAATTTTGATCTACCGCCAAAATGCTAATTTGGGCACCCGTGTCAATTAAAAATTTGATACCTGAATTTGTGTCGCGAACAAAGTATAGCTGACCTGGAGCGCTAGCAGGACAATAGGCCGACATTAGCCCTGCAGCTGCCCGTTTCCCCACTCGCACGGAGGTACACATTTGGTGGCTTTACCCGTGAACTTACGGTGGTACCAGCAATACCTGTTTTCCGGTTGTCGGTTGGCTGACTTAGACCGACTTCTGCTGCGTGTTTGGCGTGAAACAGATATTTCAAGTTGTGCTACTTTGGTAGCCAAAGTGGCAACTTGTTGTTGCAGCAGCAGAATTTGTCGGTCGACCGGAATTGCTGGTACCGCTGTCGGAGTGGAAGATACTGCGCAGATGTTATGAGCGCCTGATATCTCTAGAATTTGATCTGCCATGTCGGCGAGCGTAGCCAGGTGAGTCGTGTTTGTGGAAATCAAGATGCGCTGCACATCTGTTGGGAGGCGGCTAACAAAAATTTCTCGTAAGAGGCCGTCGTCGATGGCAGTATCTCCCAAAAGATGCTGCAACCTCCTAAGCAACTGGGATGGTGTTTGATTACCCAATGTTTCCTTAGAAAGGAGTTGCTGCATCCTTTTTTTGTCTGAGATAGAGGTACGTCTGATAATTTCCGTCTTAAGTGTTTCATACGGAAGAATTTCCGGGGGATTCACTAACATTTCACGGACGTCCAAAGCTACTTCGGCTGGGAGTGCCGAGACCACATCGTGGAATTTGCGCAACGAGTTGGTAATGCGGTTATTCCGAAAGGTGGATTCTACTTGAATAAACCATATCGTGGGGTCAAATTTTGAATAGACCGGAAGTTTATAATTAAATGTATTGACGGTCGTTTCCATCTGATCCTCCATGGATTTGTGTGAAAATGTGCGTGTATGTGTGAGAGAATATAGGATAGAGGAAAAGTGAGGGAAACGGAGAAATGGTTAGCAATCACCTGGAGCACGGAACAAAAAAAAACGGGTTGAGGACGTCGGTGGGCGGAGGCTGGACGTGGGACGGTCGACGTCGGGTGTGTGGTTCCAACGGCGTCGGTTGTACAGCGTCAAACGTCAAAAATGACAGTGGGGCTCCGCGCGGCGTTTTTCGTGGAGTTTGGAAGGTGTCGCTCAGTGGCTCTCGGGCGTCTTCTGTCGGGGTCACCAGATGTTGTAATTGAAGGATCACGTCATGTGAACTAGCTGTTGTGGTTGATGATTCTCGTTGGTCCAACAATTCAACACTTGTAGATCAGTCGTTATCGACTTGATACAATATAATTTAACTTCAAAAAGAGAGGCAGGTCGACGAATAAGGTGATTACTTTATTTTTGGTAGGAATTACAAAAATGAGTGTGTTTTCTGTATTCCAGCAAAATTCTTCTTTTTTTATTAATTGTTTTTCTCGCCTCCCTGGTAACCGCGTTTTTCCGGGCTACCCGTGATCCTCGTTTCCATTTCTCCGTTCCATGACCCAGGCGGTCACCACAATATTTTACCTACTCCCACTTTGTAATTATTGATGAATTACCGAACTGATTTCACCAATCGTAAGCGACCCATTACGAATATATAGAGCATATATGAATGTTAAATGTTGTACATAAATTTGTAACATGTAGTATTACCACTTATGTACATCGCTATATTATATACGAGGGTCGTTCAATAAGTAATGCCCCATATTTTTTTTTCTTTACAATGAGCAAAAACTGAAAGTTGTACTTCTAGGTACTTCAAGTTCAGTGTTTCTCCTCTCGGTGGACGAAGTTTCAAATCATTCCAACAGATGGCAGAGCTGTAGTGTAGTCAAAATGCCGCCTGTTAATGATCCACGTAACAAACACCGAGCAGTGATTGAGTTCTTGATTGCAGAGAAAGAAACTATAAGAAATATCCATAAACGCTTGTGTGCAGTGTATGGAGATTGTGCTGTCGATAGGAGCAATGTCGGGAGGTGGGTAAAGAGAGAGGGGGCGTCAGAAAGTCCAACAACTCAACTCCAAGATCTACCACATTCCGGGTGTCCTGTCAGTGCCACCACTCCAGACATGGTGAGGTGCGTGGATGTCATTATTCGTACGGACCGCCGCATCACAGTGCAACAATTGGTTTCACAGCTGTCAGTCAGCAGTGGAAGTGTGTGTGCAATGATTGAGACTCTCGGATATTCAAAAGTTTGCGCAAAATGGGTCCAACAGCAGAACATAGGATGCAAAGAATAACCTTGTCATCTGATTTGTTGGTGAGATTTGATGCTTGAGGGGGAAGCGTTTCTGTCCCGGATTGTGATGGATGATGAAACCTGGGTGCACCACTTTGAGCCGGACACCAAAAGACAGTCAGTGGAATGGCACAATCCTCAGTCACCAAGAATAAAAAAAATCAAGTCAACTCCCTCTGCTGGAAAAGTCATGGTTACTGTTTTTTGGGACAGTGAAGAGGTCATTCTTGTTGATGTGATGCCAAGAGGAACAATCATTAATTCCGAAGCATACGTGAAGATCTTAGACAAACTCAAGAAACGTTTCCGGCATGTTAGGCATGACAAGAATCTGGCTGAAATCTAGATCCTACACGATAATGCACGCCCGCACACAAGTCTCAGAACCCGGGAACACCTCACCAAATTGGGTTGGACAACATTGCCCCATCCACCAGACAGCCCAGATCTGGCACCGTCAGACTTCCATCTCTTCGGACCTCTTAAAGACGGTTTGAGTGGAAGATACTTCGATGATGATGAGAGTATAATTCAAGCAGTGAAAACATGGCTTCGCCCACAGGTCGAGAGTTGGTACCGGTAGGGAATACAGGCACTTGTTTCACGCTGGCATAAGAGCGTACAAGTTGATGGAGACTATGTTGAAAAATAGTGCATGTAGAAGAAACATGTAGCTATATTGTCACCAAAATTTAACACTTTTAAATAAATAGTTTCTACAGAAAAAAATATGGGGCAATACAACTCTAGTTATGTAATACACTATTACAAAATGTTAAATTGCTGTACCCAGTAGTACTTACGACAAAATGTATAGAATTTGTTGCTTGGATTTTAGATAACTACATAAATAAGTTCCTCTTTTAATTGCGAAGGTTGTCAACTATAATGTCATGTTATTAAAGAGCCATTACTAACGATAAAATCACAGTGTGTATGTCTGTATGTGTGACTGTGTGTGTATGTATATGTATATGTGTGTATGACCGTGTATGTTTATGTGTGTGCTATATCCTCCAAAACTAACACAAGAATTCACCTGAAACTTTGAACATAAGCTTTATTTGAAAAACGTATAGCCCATCCAAAATCTCGCAACATTCGAGGATTAGTTTGCGCAGAGTAGAAAAGTATTCCCAGAGAATACCGAATTAAACAGGGGATACCTATTCTTGAAACTTAAGTTGGTCACTGCGCAACCTGTCACGAGATTTTGGTAGGGCTCTACCTAACACCAATAATTGACTGTTCATTTACCATGACCATAATTGTTTCTGTGTTTATAGCTTTGTAATGTATCGCCTCGGAGTGTAAAAACAGCAATAAAGATAATATACATGTCTATTATATCCCGCTTTCTATTTGTATTTTATATACTACTTTATTATTTACTTTACTGCTGTTTTGTTTCAGTATAATGATTTTATAATCTAAATATTAATTCGTTGTCTCAAAAGGATATATTGAAGTGTAGTGGTAAACTAGTTTATCTGCTAAACATTTCTTTTGAAATGTATGTATCTGATTGGATCCGCAAGGTAAGTTAGTTGTAGACGCTGTTTACTATTCGATTCACTCACTCCGTGAACCGAATTGTGTAAGAGTTCCGTGGAAAAAAGAAACCCATCGAATGAATCGTCACTGATCTTTAACCACCAATCAGCGGCGGTTCTTAAAACTTCGTAGGTGAAGCGCAGCGAGAAATATTTGTCTCCATACTACCGCTTATGCTGCAGTACTTAATCTATGTAATAATAATAATAATGAAAGGCACTTGGTTTGTTTTACAAAAAATAAACTACATCAAAGTGAGTTCTAAGGTACAAAACGCGATATTCATGATTTCACGCAAACGATGAATTTTCCTGCATACCTCAAAGAACATGCAAAGAAAATTTCATTCCTGAAAACGAAAACAATTTCGTCGAAAAACTTCGGACTATTGAGTCAAAAAAACACAAAATTCATTCATTTCAAACACCTATAACTTTGTGCCAAATCGTCGTAGGAACTTTGTTATTTGAGTCCTGCGCAGGTAATTGAACACATTTCAATGCCTTTTTGGTGGATCGAGTTGACACATTTTTTCCAACTCGGTACACGTTGCCAAAGATGGACGTTTTTTGTCCAAAAACTTGTTTTTTTGTTCGGGGGTTGAAGGGTTCAAAAAGGGATCATTCCAATCTAAGTTTAATCCCTTAAAATAGAGCCAAAATGGGATTTCTTTCTGATTGAATCATCCAATTGGGTTGAAAAGTTACTGAATTATCTGCGAAAAACCTCAAAATGAAATTTTTTAAAACACTCATAACTTGGTGCCAAATCGTCGTATGAACTTCGTTCTTTGAGATCCGCATAGAGAATTGGTAAAATTTTAATGCCTTTATGGTGGATCGATTCGACAAAAGTTGGACTTCCTGAAAAGAAAAAAACTTTTTTTTCACAGGGGCGCTATAGGGAGGCGGAAGGGGTTACACTTAAGTTCGCGTACATAACTTTAAAGAAGACACTTCAATGTTTTTTGCCCTCAAAGATTCATTAAAATCTATTGAATATACTCCAAGTTATGGCGGTTTGAAAATGGTCGAAATTTCAAGTGTTTCGTTTTTTTTCACCAGTGTATTACAAAAATCTGTATATAAATTATGAGGATAACAAAAATCTGCACCTATATACAATTCAACAGATCAACTCTTCTACACTTACATATAAATCAATTCAGGCTGTTAATAACTCGAGTTTTATTGCTGGCGGTAATTAATTAATTCTGAGCTCCTTATGAGTTGGAAGCATTTAGTTCACGTACTACCTGCTATTAGTTCGTAATAAACCTTCTGCCAATAAGTAAATTTCATCTTAATGGTGTCTGTAATTAATAAACTTAATAAACTTTGTTTAGCCCCTTTAAAGAAGAGCCAAAATGGGATTTTTTCGTGAAAGAATCATCCAATTGGGTTGAAAAATTACTGAGTTATGTGCGAACAATCTCAAAATGCACTTTATTCAAACACCCATAACTTGGTGCCAAATGGTCGTAGGAACTTTATTCTTTGAGTCTTACATGGGGAATTGATCAAGTTTTAATGCCTTTATGGTGGATCGATTCTACAAAAATCTTCCAACTCCGTATACATCGACAAAGTTAGCCTAATTTTATTTTATTCGGAACATCTTATAATAGATTTAAGTGCCATTTAAAGTACATTGATTTATCACAATATATCTCATAATACCCTTGTAATTTTATTTATTTCTTTTGTATTTATTTTTATTTTTGTATATTATGTAATATGTATTTAAATAATATTTTGTCTTTTACTGTTAATTTAATTACCATTTTAATTTATTATTGTAAAATGGTTATTCCGTAAAGGGGTCTGGCCACCTTGTCGGCATGGAAAATAGGTTTATTCTAATAAAATTAACAAACTCGATCAATTTCAACGTAATTTATTGATTTTTGCCCACATGCTACTTCATAACTTGATGAATATCCGCTAAATTTTTGGCAAAAAATATTAAAAAATGGCGGCTCTATTGGTGTTTCCGCGAAGGTCCTCTGCCGCACACGTGCGTACCTTGCAGGCAAGAAACCTCGAGAACGGGTCATAAAAAAAACAGCAGCTTCTTCTTAAAGAGTATGACTAAAATGTAGAGTAGGATTTTTTTGTTCTGATCACTACAAAAAATTTTATAGGGAAAAATAAAAAGAAATATTATTTTTTTGAAATTTTTTTGGGAAAAAAAATTAATAAAAGAAAAAATAATCAACTCAGCAAAAAAATCCTACGCTACATTTTAGATAATATATCTGAGAGTATTGTGCCAAAATTTTAAGGCAACCGGACCATAAGTTTTGGAGATATACAAGCTGCAAGGTCAAAAAATGTAGTTTCGAGATAAACGTAAAAGAAAGTAAGAACGCAGTTTTGCAGACGATGGTGCGTTATTTGTCCAGGTTAGTTTCAATCAGCGATTCCTGGCCCATATAATTGTCCTTCTGTAGCTGTTTGAGCATCTTATGCCTAGTTTTGAAGCGATCTACGAGCTTGGCGAGCTAATTTCGTGTTTTGTTGAGCTTCTATCTCTCCGATTTCGCAACGCAGTTTGTCGGTTCAAATGCTAATGATGTCTCAAAATTGTCGCGATCACGCCCCTTAATTTGAACTCATCGGCTTATTTAAATCCTGATTATCCTATTGGTCACGTACCTGCCATTTGATCTCAATTACGTTTTAATTAGATATTCAACTTAAAAATGGAGATCATCTTCTTTCCAATAGACAGAAAGTTCAAAATTTCGTATCTGTAGAGAGGGAAACGCGAAAAAGCCAACAATAGGACAAGTGTTGATAAATAGCCATGCAGGTCAAAGCTGCTTGTCAAACCACGCATCATCGGCTCGGAGGTGCGCCGCGAAGTTGTACCTAAGAATAGCTGTAAGTTCGTCAGTTCTTGGAATTTTACCACAGGTGATGACTTTAATTGTTGCTAAAGGTTTATTTCTTTTTAAATTTCAGGGTAGACAGACCCCTTAAATAAATAAATAAATAAAATAAATAAAGTTGAACATGGTTTCCAGAAAAAACATTTTTTTTACAGGCGCGCTAGAGAGGGGCAGAAGGGTTTAAGCTTAATTTCGCATGCATGCCTTTAAAGAAGACAAAAATTTTTGCCCTCAAATATTCATTAAAATCGATTGAAAATACACCAAGTTATGGCGGTTTGAAAATGGTCGAAATTTCACGAATTTCAAGTGTTTCATTTTTTCTCCACTAGTATATTATAAAAATCTGTATATAAATTATGAGGATAACAAAAATCTGCACATCTTTACTGATTTTCGGAAACATATAAAATGTCATAAAAATTCCTGGTATATAATCAATTCGGAGAAATTTTCATAATGGCCACATCACCATAAAATGCATCAATATGTAATGTTAATTATCGTTATTTCGTTCAACCAACGGAAATAATAACAACATAGTAATGCTGTTTATCTTCGACTGTACGAAAATAGTAATTTTGGCGGTTTCTTTTTAAGCCAAAATGGCGTGCATTTCGTACTAGTCCCATAATTGATAAAGTAAATTGGTCTCTTATGTCAGTGTCAGAAATGACAGATTTTAATTTTGGTTAGAACACTTAATAAATACAATACAAATTACTTATGAAAAAAAGAGATCAACTATGGTAGTGGTTTATAGCGATAGTATTAGATATTATTCATTATATTTACTCCTGAAGAAGATTGCAAGGTTTGGACGTTTATTGTGCGAGTTAGATTGTTTGACCTAATCATCCATTTTCTATGAAATTTACAATGAATGACATTAGTGTGGCAGCAAATGCACACTATGATTAAAATATATATAAATAAATTGCTTCAGTTTGTATTTAAAAAGTTTTCCAAAAATGCTAAAAGCAGTCGAACATAAAGCTTTCTATGTAACTCGTCCACAGTAGCACTTCATGGACTCGCCTCCATTATTGGCCTCTCTGGCTTCGCTTACTCGGCCATAAAACGTCTCGTCCAAGAAAGTGCTATATTGTGGACTTATTACATAAATAGCTATTATGATAAAACACAAACTAAAAGTTTTTGTAATATTGAGTAATATTTTTATTGCCGTAACCGGTTCGTGTATTTATTCCTTTATTATTTTCATGAACATATCTTGGAATTATTATAATTTATACTTTCGTACCAAACACGCTGCGAATTAAAAGGAAATTTATCAACGTCGGAAGGTGTGTTAACTGTATTGTAACTATCCTCAATTTGAAGATTGGCAAATTAACCTTAATATCATTGTAATATTCAAACATCCACGAATTAATTCCATGTTTACCGAGTCCTTCGATTAAGCTATAATCAACTACGCTTTGAATATAGCTTAAAAGAAATGAATTTCAATCAATTTCGCAAAAAAACACCATGATCATAGTAATATGCAGGCTGAAGCATTTTCTACCTTATTAAAGTTTCATCAGAGCGGCGATGAAATGTATAAAAATTTTATAGGAGGCAATTTGGTAAATTGTGTTTATTATACCCGGCTTGGTGTATAATTTCGTCGCACTTAGTGAGGAATGGCGTCCTTGTAATTTTCTGTATTACATAGAATAGCTTGGCTTGGGTATCTCTAAGAACGAACAAAAACTTAGTCAGTGTCTTGTAAATTGTAAAGATTATACCTGAGCTGGATTAACATCGCGTGATTCCAAAGCGAGGCAGCCGATGATGAAAGAACAATAAAAAGCCAATAAGGTGTTCCAAAACCTTCTCCGAGTCATTTAATAGGCCTCTTAAATGGTTATTTGAAAGGTATTAGCTGTACGTCGCATCCTCGAACTTTTTTTTATCGATGTAGAACACGATAAAGCGTTCGTATACACTCTCATTATTCACCCGTTTTTATTCTGTGTAATATTATTAAATGTGCTAATTATTTCGTTTGATGTTGCGGAAAAATATATAAAGGAGAACTAAGCGAAAATCTGTGTGATTTATTATCTCATAAAGAAGCTGATTACAAACATAAATTCGGATTAGTTTAATATATATATTCTAGTCTGATTTACTTTTTTATGACCCATAGATTGTTTATGAATTATTATTAAGGATATATAACTGTGTTATAACCGTTATGATATGTAAAAATATAAAATGTTCTTCTAAAAACTTAAAAATTATCAATTGTGAGAACAATAATGCAAATAAATTAAACATAGGCTCCAAGCATAGGTACAATCGAAATGTACTCTAAAATACTGTGAATAGAAATAATATATTTTTTAAACGGCTTTATAGTTTTCAATGATAAAAATAACATTTAAAAAATCGACCGCCGCCTACGAAATCTAAAAATTGCTGGATTGGATGTGTGAATGTGTTCTGGCGGGAGCGAAACTGTGTGGCCTCTGTGGTGCAATTGAAAGCATCGCAGGCCGGAGATCTGGAAGTTGCAGGTTCGATCCCTGTCGGAGGCATGTTCACAGTTTTGATTCAGCTATATACGAATAATCTTCATCCATTATTTATTTAATTATATTTAAAAAATCGTTATATTAAAGAAAATGCCAGATTTATCCTGCACCGTGTTATCATCATATGCATTTTGAATCGTTTTATAGCAACACTGGCGCAAATTATATTCCTATGTTAAATCATCACAACATGAATTAATTGTTATCATATTCATTAACTTCAACATACTACGTCAAAATAGTAGACAGGCACAAAAAAACTACTCCTGCACATTTCGTCAATGTGCAGCACTTTAAATAATTACTGTAAACATCTAGGTATATTTAGTAATTGTTTTAATTTGTTTATTTATTTATTATTGTAGATTACGAAGAGTATCATATTTTCCATCCTAAAATAATAATTATATTTATTTGATTAGATTATGTTGAATATCCCAGTTTTAAAAGTACCCGAGGAAATTTTAAATCGCAAAACACAACAATCCCCCGAATATTTGCCAAAGTTTTGTGTATCCAAATTGGAAATTCAACATTAATTCAGTTATCCTAAAGTTTCCCCGGAGAAGATAAACTCGGGCTGTACTTTTAATATTCAATTTTGTCTAACAATGTGCACGAATTATTGCAATGAAATAGAACTTCTTCCATATAATTGCGATCATATCGTCGGTTAAATTGGCGAAAACAACAATTTTCCAATAAACTCAGGTGCTGGCCTTTACCGTGAGCATCAATGAACGCGAGCCGAGCGTGATTTGCATAATAAAAAGGCCAACAAAAGGAGAAAAAATCGGGAAGAACGAGATGATTCTCGGATTAAGCAGTCTCGGAAACTTTCAGAAAGCGGTGTCACTTATTTATTCTTATTTATGTGCTCGTAAATATATAAATTATTTGTGTATACGTGCACCTATATACTATTCAACAGATCAGCTCTTCTACACTTACATATAAATCAATTCAGGCTGTTAATAATTCGAGTTTTATTACTGGCAGTAATTAATTAATTCTGAGCACCTACTGGTTTGGAGGCATTTAGTTCACGTACTACCTGCTATTAGTCCCTAATAAACCTTCTGCCAATAAGTAAATTTCATCTTAATGGTCTCTGTAATTAATAAACTTATTGAATTTATTATTTAACATTTAATTAATTAATGATGGTGCTTTATCGGAATCATTTCCAATTATCACATACATGTGGTCATCATTAATATTTATATTTTCATAGTTTATTTTCAATTTAGATGACGTTTGAAATGTCAAAACAATTTTTACTTTCTCCGTTACGAAGTACGAGAAAGTATTGTGATCGTGATTTTTTTTTCAAAAATTTTTTTTACGGAAATATCCGTTTTGGGGTCCCTAGATGCCATTTCAACAATTTCTGGAAAAAAAATTTTTGTGTCTGTGTGTGTGTGTGTGTGTGTGTGTGTGTCTCTGTGTGTGTGTGTGTGTGTGTGTGTGTCTGTGCGCGCTGTATCTCAAAAACTAATAGACCAATTGAAATGAAACTTTGAACATAAGTTTTATTTGATAATCCGAAGAACTGAAAAGCTTTTGGTAAAATTTCGTACACCGGAAGTGGGTGTTTACCTTAACTGTTTTTTGTTTTTTGCCAATATTTTCTTAAATATGAAAAATATCACAAAAACATTTTAACAAATATTGAAGACAATAAAGAAATTCAATTATTTTGTTTGAAAATATTTTTCATAAAATCATTGTTATTCGAGAAAAAAAATTATTTTCTTTTTTTTCATTTTTGGTATACAATTATGAAATGCTAATAGTTACAGCAAACTTATGTTAATAATAATTGTAGAGAATGCCAAAATGAACAATTTATGAACAATAAGTTTTTTTCGAAATCTCTTTAGTTTTTGAGTAAACTGAGTTTTTTAATTTGAAGTACATTTTTCCATCTTTCATAATTTTGACGTTTTAAACGTCAGTTTTATCCGAGTCTACGAAACGTTTGATGCACACTTAAAATATGATTTAAATTGAAAATAAACCATGGAAGTGTAAATATAAATGATACCATCAAGTCGGAGAAAGTAACATGATGGCCACATCACCATTTTTTTTCTTGGCATTTGAAACTGGTCCATTCCGCCTGAGTTTTCAATTAACTGTATATATTGATTTCTAATTATTTATTATATATACTCAATTATATATTATATATTGATTGAGGGGACATAAAGTGGATATCCATGGCCCCGCACGGCCGGATGGGATTCGAACCCACGACCACGAGGCCCGTGAGCAGGAGCTCTACTTACTAGGCCACCGCGGCCCCCAACAAAACTATTAAAGGTGGAAATGACAAATGCTTCAAATGCTAATGGTCAGTTTACTCACAAACTAAAAAGATTTCGAAAAAACTTATTCTTAATAAGTTGTTTATTTTGGCATTCTCTGCAATTATTTTTTACAAATATTTGATGTAACTATAATCGTTTCATAATAATAAATAAATGTGTCCATCATGTTACTTTCTCCGATTTGATGGTATAACTCTTTTATATTTATACATTTATAGTTTATTTTTAACTATAATCATATTTTAAATGTACAGCGAGCGTTTCGTAAGAACGTCAAAATTATGAAAGATGAAAATGACAAATTATACTTCAAATTCTAATAATCTTTACCGTAAGTTTACTCAAAAACAAACTAAAAATCCTGAAAAAAGTCCCAAAAAAGATTTCTAAAATAGTCCTGATTAAGAGGTCTTAACAAACCTAATAAAAGTCGAGAAAATCCTGAAAAATATTTCTAAAAAGTCCTAAATAAACTAGTAAAAGTCCTGCACAAAAGTCCTGATAAAAAAGTCTTGATAAAAAGTACTGAAAAAAAGAGTCCTGACAAAAAAATGTCTTGCACAACAGTTCTGAAAAAAGTTCTGAAAAAGAGTCCTGATAATATATCCTAAATCTGTAAAAAAGAGTGCTGAAAATAAATCTTGAAATAGTTCCGAAGAAATTGTTTAAAAAAAAAATATCCCAAAAAGAGTCTTGAAAAAAGTCCTTAGCAAGGAGTCCTATAAAAAATATCCTGAAAAAAATCCTGCAAAAAGTCCGAAAAAATGTCATAAAAAATGCCTGAAAGTAAATGTTTTTAAAATCAACTTAAAAAAGAAGTGCTAAGAAAATTCTGAAAAAGTCCTAAAAAAAATTCAAAAAAGGTCGTGAAAGAAAATTGATAAAAAAGATATTCTAAAAGAAATGTCATGAACAAATTCTAAAAAAGTTGTTCTGGAAAAGAATACCGAGAAAACAAGAAGTACTTAAGAACTTCACCAAAAAAAAATTCTTGGATAAGAATTCCTGTTAATACAATTAAAAATAGTCCTGGAGAAACAATGTTAAAAATAAAATCTTGAAGAAAGAGTCGTGATAATTCCTTTATAAATGATTTTGTAGAGGTTAAGAGTCAGCACTTGTTTTGAATTTTAAAACATTAACTTTTTTTCGATTTTCGAGCACAGCAATTGGTCATTTTTGAGTTTGACGGTGATTATTTGGAAAACTACGCCATTTATATTTCCAGATTTTCCTAAAATATGAAAGCCCAGCGTTTTATGAATAATTCTTTAAAAGTTAAAAGTTAAATTTAAAAAAAAACAACGATTTTTCGATTTTTAAGCGCAGAAAATGATCATTCTTAAATTTGACAGTGATTATTTGGAAAACTACGCGATTAATGAGCCTGGATTTTTCTAAAATATGAAAGCTCAGTCTTTTACGAAAAATTCTGTAAAAGTTAAGAGTCCGTACTTGTTCCAAACTTGAAAAAACAACGATTTAGTCATAAAAAAGTCCTGCATATAAGTCCTGAAAATAGTCTTCATTCAAAACACCAGAGGACCTGACAAAGGTCATCTAAAGAGTCCTAAACTAAGTCCTAAAAAAAAAGTTCTTAAAAAAATCCTCGTAGAAAGTTCTTTTCAAAATGTCGTTAAGAAGACCTGAAAATGTTCTGAAAAAATTGTCCTGGAAAAAGGCCCAAAAAGGCTGAAAAAATTCCTGAAAAAAGGCCTAAGAAAAAGTCCTTAAAACACACAGACAGTATGTTATGTAGAGTAAAAATTTATTATCACCTCTGCTATAGTTTGATCAATGGATCTTTGCGTGTGCGTCATTACCGAAAACTGAGTTTTCTCGTCTTGGACGACATACGTACAAACACGATTGCGCCTAATTTAACTTATCGTAGAGAAAGTAAACGCATGAAAATGTTGTCGGAACTAGATCCCTCTATCTGTGACGTGCAAGCAAAGATCCATTGATCAAAGTATACCTCGGCGGTACCATGAGTCACCCCGCGAGCCGTCACTGGTATAATAGTTATTTATATTTATACTTTCATGGTTTATTTTTAATTTAATTCATATTTTGAATATACATCGAGCGTTTTGTAGTACCGAATCAAACTGACATTTAAAACGTCAAAATTATACGCAAAAGATAATAATCACAAATTAACCTTCAAATTCTAATAGTCAATTTACTCAAAAATCAAAGAGATTTCGAAAAAAACTTATTCTTTATAAGTTATTTATTTTAACATTATTTACAATTATTACTAACATAAATTTGCTGTAACTGTTATCGTTTCATAATTATAAACCAAAAATAAAAAATTTAAAAAAAAAAAAATTCTCGAATAACAATGATTTTATGAAAAATGTTTGAAAAAATTTCTTTGTTGTCTTCCATGTTTGTTTAAATGTTTTTGTGATATTTTTCATATTTAAGAAAATATTTGCAAAAAACAAAAAAACAGTTGAGGTAAACACCCACTTTCGGTGTACGAAATTTTACTTAAAGCTTTTCAGTTCTTCAAATTATCAAATAAGAGTTTCAGATCAATAGCTTTATTAGTTTTTTAGATACGGCGCGCACAGACACACACACACACAAAATGGTGATGTGGCCATCATGTCACTTTCTCCGACTTGATGGTATCATAGTTTTCATGGTTTATTTTCAATTGAAATCATATTTTAAATGTACATCGAGCGTTGTGTAAACTCGGATCTAACTGACGTTTAAAAAGTCAAAATTATGAAAAATTGCAAAATTATACTTCAAATTTAAAAAAAAGGATTTCGAAAAAAACTTATTCTTATTCTTAGCTGTCTCTACAATTATTATAAACATAAATTTGCTGTAACTATTATCGTTTTATAATTATAAACCAAAAATTTAAAAAAAATACATTTTTTTCTCGAATAAAAATGATTTTATGAAAAATGTTTTCAAGCAAAAGATATTCATTTCTTTGTTGTCTTCAAAGTTTGTTTAAATGTTTTTGTGATATTTTTCATATTTAAGAAAATATTGGCAAAAACAAAAAAACAGTTCAGGTAACCGCCCACTTCCGGTGTACGAAATTTTACCAAAAGCTTTTCAGTTCTTCAGATTATCAAATAAGACAGATGTTCAAAGTTTCATATCAATTGCTCTATTAGTTTTTGAGATACAGCGCGCACAGACAGACACACAGACACACAGACACACAGAACCACAGACACACAGACACACAGACACACAGACACACAGACACACAGACACACAGACACACAGACACACAGACACACAGACACACAGACACACAGACACACAGACACGCAGACATACAGACACACAGACACACAGACACACAGACACACAGACACACAGACACACAGACACACAGACACACAGACACACAGACACACAGACACACAGACACACAGACACACAGCCACACAGACACATAGACACACACACATATACTCTCAGACAAAAAAAAATTTTCCAGAAATTGTTGAATTGGCATCTAAGGACCCCAAAAGGGATATTTCCGTAAAAAAAAATGTTGAAAAAAAAATCACGATCACAATACTTTCTCGTACTTCGTAATGGAGAAAGTAAAAAATGTTGTTTTTATAATATTTTCTGTCGTCGCTTTTATTTTTTCTTTTCACAATTTCACGCTCTGGTTGAAAGAGATTATCACGAAATTCAGGGATAGGGGGTTTATCTTGTTTTATATAATCGTAATCTCAAAAGAATTTTGATCAGATTTGTGTAATTACTAGTCGGTAGCAATTGTTTTTTTTTTGTTCTAAAGTCTCTAAAATTATTGTATTTCTCCTCAATTTCACGACCTGTTCAAATAGAATTATCCCGAAATTAAGGTATGAGGTGCCAAAACATTTTTTATGGAATCGTGATTTCGAATAAATTTTGAATAGATTTCTGAAACCAAGTAGATGGCAATTGTTTTTATATTTTTTACAAGTCGGCGAATTTATTGATTTTTTATACAGTGTCGCGCTCTTTTCGAATTGGATTCTCTCAAAATTTAGGGATAGGGTGTTTACAGATTTTTACAGAATCGTAAATCGAAAATAATTTTGAATAAATTTGTGTAATTTAAAATCGATGGTAATTGTTTTTATATTTTTGACGAGTCACTAAAATTATTGTATTTTTACACAATTTCACTCTCTATTCAAAAATTTAATTATGGGGTATTTAAATATTTTTGTAGAATCGTGATGTTAAATAAACCATGAATATTTGTATGTAATTTCAAGTCGATGGCAATCGTTTCTTATATTTTTATCAAAATCTAGATACCGGATATTCCATATTTCCAGCCCTGAATAGTGTAGTAAACTCCATCGTAGTCGCTATTGATCATTTTATCGTTAAAAAAAATACATCCCATAACAACTACTTTTTGGAACTAATTGAAGTATTGAACGTCGACGTTTGATACTTTACTTTAACAATTCGTTCGAATAATAATTACACCGATAAACTACCTACCTAAATGTACGAATGCAATTTCATCAACAAAAATATTTATGATAGTAGGATTAAAATACCGTTTTAGCATAAATTAATTACCTCTAGTAAAACCCACCCTTTTCATTTTTATTTATTTGCAATGAATTGCACGAAGTGCATTTGCATTTGCATTTGCTGAATTGACATTCCGGCGGGTTTGGGAAAAAATGTACACAAACACACACACAGACGAATTTCCATAAGCACTTAACAACTAAACAGAAATTAATACCTCCATGCACGTAGCTATTTAGAAAGTCACGCTGAATCATACAAAATGCCATTTATTTGGCTGAATATGTCCAATAGAAATCGCATTTCATTATGCACAGTGTGACAATGAACGCATCGACAAGAATATGATTATTTTTATGATTAAACAAAAATATTTCAGATTTATTTCGACAGACTACATGCTCCATAAAAAATATTTTCTCTAATCTTTTCAAATCCAATCGAAATAATTGCGTGTTTCGATAAATATCTATCAAGGCTTTTACCCTCAATTTTGAAATATTCACGCTTAAGCACTACCCGATGGAATTTTAAGGTTAGACATTTTCCAAGTTGTCTTAAAAATTAAAAAAAGAAATAATTGCAGCCAATTCCACACTGTTTAAATTTACGCAGAACAGATTAATCCTTATTGTCATATAAAAATCAGCAAAGATCTGCGTCCCAAATTTTGATATATAAGAATTACACTCGAACATCCTCCGTTTCAACTATGAGGTTAGACATTTTTCAAGTCACCAAAAAATATTTAAAACAATGGAAACAAACTCAAACTTTCCAAATTTATTCAAAACTAATTGTGCCTCGTTATTATTTGAAAATTTTCTAACATTTTATCCTAGGATAAATAATCACACTTAAACAACTTTCTGCTTTAATTCTAAAGTCAAACTAAAATTCTAAGTCGCCAAACACATATAAAAACAATTGCTACAACATAAGAATTTAATAAATAAATTTAAGGCAACCTCACTGGTTGTAGTAACATTAATTAAATTAAAAAGTCTCCAGATGGCTATTTACTTAATTTTTACATATTTCAGGGTTCAGTTTTATTGTTTAAAGTTTTAAAATTCAATTTAGTTTAATTTTGAAGTTATTCCTGTGGGAAGATCTTAAAGCAATAAGACTTATTTTGCATAGCAGAGTTACGAACAGATTGAATATTTATATATTGAGGCTATATTTCGTTTTATTATATTTATAAGAATTTAGTTTAGTTTCAATCGGAAAGGGTCGGTTGTTGACCTATGTTTAACTCATTTTAAAATGACTAAAGTTATTAGGATTTTAAACACTTTTTGAAAACTCAAAGTTGGTTATTCTATCAAATATTGTGGACTTAGAGTGCTATCGGTGGTAAATCTTGTATACCTTATACAAGTAATTTAATTTGAAACTTGAAATTTTGGATAAACATTTATCAGATGACAAGATAGCTTCGAAAAATCATCTATATACTATGAAAACGTAATGGAACGGAAGCAAAAGAACAACCATAAGGTTTTTTAATAAAAATGAAAAATATCAAGCAGAATTATTACAGTACAAATGACGTAATTAAAAAGTTACCTCCAGAAAAAGTTAGCAGTTTAAAATGAATTGCAAAGTACGGATTTGACGGTTCTTCTGGTAAAAGTCAATATAAACAAAATTTTGACGATGAAAATGCGCCAAACGCGAGTATTCTATTAACATTTGAGTTTTGACATAATTATGGATATATCGTGAACTGTTAAAAATAGTCTAAACATGATTTCGAATTATTCTAGAGCCCAACGGATGGCCATTAAACAGTAAAATTTAATTTTCGAAAGTTGTTGGATCAATATTTTGCGAACTATTGAAAATAATTATAAAACCCTTTCGAATTCGAAACTATTTTTTAAATTGCTTTTTTATATTTGGTTGAAGAATTAATTCCACTTTGTAGCTTGGGCCAAAATATAGCCGCAATGTAGCGGGTGGACCCTACCACGTTTTCCTTTTCCTGCCACCAAATCGAATGTTTACATTTTGCAAAAAAAAAAATCGAAAACTTGTGGGATTTAAAAAAAAAATCTCTATAAGTTGTTCATTTTGGTATTTTATATACAATTTTGGTTTGTATAAGTTTAATGTCACTAACGTCATTTCATAATAATAGACCAAAAAAGTGAACATTTTTCTATTTTATTTTTTTTACAAAAATAATGTGTTTGAATCAATCCATAATATTTATAAAAAATCATTTTTTAAATGTGGAAATTATTTTGAAAATTTTCTTGAATGCTAATATCAAACGCATCACGGAAACGTTCATTTGGGTATCTAAAAACAGTAAAAAATTATCTAAGAAATTCAATGTCAGAGGAAAAACTAAATAATATGGCTATATTATACAGGGTGCTGTAAACATGGCGGATTAACTCAATTGTACGTTGTCTAGGATTACTTTAAAAGTATGGGAAAAAATGGTGATGTGGCCATCATGTTACTTTCTCCGACTTGAAAGTATCATTTATATTTACGCTTTCATGGTTTATTTTCAATTTAAATCATATTTTAAATGTACATCGAGCGTTTTGTAGACTCGGATGAAAGTGACGTTAAAAAAAAACACTTAAACAAATATTGAAGACAACAAAGAAATGAACATCTTTGCATTAAAAATATTTTTCATAAAATCATCGTTATTCGAGAAAAAAAAATATTAACTTGTTTCTTCATTTTTGGTTTATAATTATGGAACGTAATAGTTACAGCAAATTTATGTAATAATAATAATTGCAGAGAATGCCAAAATGAACAACTTTTAAAGAAAAAGTTCTTTTCTAAATCTCTTTAGTTTTTGAGTAAACTGAGTTTTTGAATTTGAAGTATAATGTTTCCATCTTTCATAATTTTGACGTTTTAAACGTCAGTTTCATCCGAGTCTAAAAACGTTCGATGTACATTTAAAATATGATTTAAATTGAAAAAATACCAAGAAAGTATAAATCAAAATTTCAGGATTTTTTTCACAACTTTTTTTAGGACTCTTTTTTCAGGATTGATTTTTCAGATCTTTTTTGTAAGACCTTATTTTCAGGATTTTTTTTATTTTTTCTATCAGGTCTTTTTTAAGAACTTTTTTCTAGGACTTATTTTGCAGGACTTTTCTTCAAGACTATATTTTAAAAACTCTTCTTTAACGATGTTTTTTCAGGACTTTTCTTCGAGACTATATTTTAAATACTCTTCTTTAACGATGTTTTTTCAGGACTTTTCTTTTCAGAATTTTTTTCGAGGAGCCTTTTTTCAAGACTTTATTTTAAAAAGTATTTGTTCAGGATCTTTCTTGAGACTTTTTCAGGATTATTTTTCATGTCTTTTTTCAGGATTATTTTTCACGACTTTTTTAATGCCTTTTCAGGTCTTTTCTAAGAGTTTTTTCAGAACTTTTTTTAAGACTTTATTTAGAGGACTCTTCCTTTTGCAGAATTTTTTTCAAGGCTTTTCTTTTGCAGAATTTTTTTCCAGGACTCTTTTTTCAAGACTTTATTTTAAAAAGTTTTTGTTTAGGGCCTTTTTCTTAGGATTTTTTTTCAGGATTTTGGATTTTTAATCTGGATTATTTTTCTAGAACTGTCATAATGCCTTTTTTCAGGCGTTTTGCAAGACTCTTTTTGGGACTTTTTTGCAGGGCAATGTTTTCAAAACTTTTGTTACGACTTTTTTCAAGACTTTATTTTCAGAACTCTTTTTTGAGGCCTTTTTCACGACGATTTTTCTGGACTTTTGTTTCAGAACCTCTCTTTTTCGAATTTTTTTCAGGACCTTTTTTTAGGTATTTTTTATCAGGTTTATTTTTCAAGACTTTTTAATGCCTTTTATCAAGTCTTTTCTAAGGCTTTTTCAGGACTTTTTTCTGGGATTTTCGCAGGTCTTCTTAGGACCTTCTTAAGGACTTTGCAGGAGTTTTTTTAGAAATCTCTTTTAGGACTTTATTTTTCAGGACTCTTTTTAGCATTTTTTTCAGGACTTTTCTTCGGGACTATTTCACAGGCTTTATTCAGGACTTTTTAAGGTCTTTATTCTGACTTTTTTGTAGGCTTTTTCAGTACTTTTCTTCTGGCCTTTTTATCTAGGACTTTATTTTCAGGAATTTTTCATCAGGATTATTTTTTCAAGACGTTTCTCAGGATTATTTCTTCAAGGTTTTTTTGAATCTTTTATCAGGTCTTTTCTACGGCTTTTTTCATGACTTCTGTTAGCACTGTTTTCTCGACTTTTTTTGGGTCTTTTTGGGACCTTTATAAGGACTCTATGCAGGCCTCTTTTCTAGACTATTTTTCAAGCTTTCTTTCAGAACTTTTTAAAGCCTTTTTTATCAGGTATTTTTCTAGGACCATTTTTTCAGAATTTTTTTTTGTGACGATTCTGTTTTCGGGACTTTTTCAGGTCTTTTTCAATGACCTGTTTTTCAAGACATTTCCTTGTCAGAGCACATTTTTCAGAATTTTTTTTTAGGACTTTTTTTGTTGTTTATTTTGGCATTCTCTACAATTATTATTCATTCAAAGATGTAATTATTATCGTTTCATAATTATAAGCTAAAAATGAAAAAAAAATTCTCAAAAACCAATAATTTAAAATTTTTTAAAAATATTTTCAAGCAAAAGATGTTCATTTCTTTGTTGTTTTCAATATTTATTTGAATGTTCTTGTGATATTTTTCATATTTAAAACAATATTGGAAAAAAACAAAAAACGGTTAAGATTTTTCAGCTTTTCAGTTCTTCGGATTGTCAAATAAGTTTTATGTTCAAAGTTTCATATCAATTGCTTGATTATTTTTTGAGATACAGCGCGCACAGTCACACAGACCCACAGACACACACACACACACACACACAGACCCAATTTTTTTTGCCAGAAATTGTTGAAATTGCATCTAGCGACCCCAAAACGGATATTTCCGTAAAAAAAATCACGATCACAATACTTTCTCGTACTTCGTAACGGAGAAAGTAATAATAAAAAAAATCGTTATTGTATTTTTTCGAAGATATGAAGGCTTTAGAGTTAATAATTTCAATACTTAAAACCAGTATAACATTAATTACTTACACTACAGCTCATCAAATAAATTTTGCAGAGATACATATTTTCATACTTGTTATCATACAGGGTATAATTTTAATGTTTAATAATTGATTTTCCGATTCAAATAAACCCGGTATCAGTAGGTTTATTTGAGTGCAAAAATCTTCGGATTTGAAAAAACCTATTGTATATAATATTGTTGAAAGTATGAAAATATGTATCTTCGCAAAATTTATTTAATGCGCTGGAGAGTGAGTAATTAATGTTATGGATGTGAGTAATTATGAAATTGCTTTGTGAATTCCACATTTATTTCGGCAAATGCTTGAAATTTTGACAGATAAATCTCAAATAATGCGCCTTTATAATTATCTAAAGAAAATTATTCTAACTTTAGAATAACACAAATGGTTGCGTTTGAAAACGAATTTAGTAGACCGAAAATGCATTCTTTCCTGAAATTGCTCTGTAAATTTCACATTTCTTACCGCAAATGCTTCAAATTTTGACAGATAAATATCAAATAATGACCCTTTAAAATTATTTAAAAAAAATCCAGCTTCAGAATAAATGCACTTTTCCCAGAATGTGCCCTGTAAATTCCACATTTCTTTCCGCAAATGCTCGGAATTTTGAAAGATAAATTTCAAATAATGCACCTTTATAATTATCCAAAGAAAATTATTCTAACTTTAGAATAACCCTAAAGGCTGCGTTTGAAAACGAATTTAGTTGTCAAAAAATGCACTTTTTCCTGAAATTGCTCTGTAAATTCCACATTTCTTTCCGCAAATGCTTGAAGTTTTGACAGATAAATATTAACATAACAATAATAATCGTTATTGTGTCAATAGCTTTACAGCTTTACACTTGTCAGTTTACAATTTAAAAACTGAGGTGGATGGTACATTTTGTTTTTGATTTTCTCACTTAGCTTGTAATAAATAACACGAAAATAAATAAAATCGAAATTTACTAAAATGATGACTATACTCGGAGCACCGAATACATAGTATGGTCACGTTGCGTTCACCCCGCGTCCTCGCGATAGTTCGTCGAGACGTTATGAAAAGCCTGATTCACACAGCCTTACCACGTTTTAGTTCTGTGCCTGAAATGTAAATCTTTCTACTTTAACCCACAAAATCTAACTATTTACCACTTCCTAATTAATTGTAATTGAAAAAGGCTGATTTAAGGATGGGCATACATTCATGGGTGAGTGAAGTTTATAAAAAGCATTAAAAAAAAAAAACATTTCCTATAAAAAGTGTGTACTTTTTCGCCGCGTAGAATACGATCCTGCAATAAAAAATAAGGTGACCCATTTGAAAAATCAAAGTTGATCTTTGTTTGACCTTGAAAATCGTTCCTAAGATCATTTTCAGTCACCCGCATATGTCCCCCTCTGAACCCTACAACTTTCATCTGAAACATTTTTTGCCATGTTGTTCAGGTTACGAGATATTTGGGGTGGTAATTTAAAACAAACCCTGTATAAAGAGAGATTTACTTAAAAGTATTAATTGTGATGAGATAGTTGATAAGTTTGCAAAACGAAAAGCAAAAAAGAATTATTTAAATATTTACACATTTAAAATTTTAATTTCAAGATTTTTTTGTTGAAATAAAAGATTAATAGTAAACAATATAATTCTTTTTAAAGGGCACAATATTTTCATCTACACCCGGGGCCTCTACGGACCTTAATCCGCCTCTGAATATATTCATTGCTTCGAATAGTACTGCTTGGGCCTCAGTTATTTTTCTTTCATAATTGCTATAAATGTAAATTTAAATATCAAATAATGGTGTCCAGTGTCATGGTTAGCTGAAATATTTCAATGAGAAATGTACAAACATAAAGAATCAAGGCTGGATTTCATGTATGATGAAACAAAGATACGCAGCTAAAAAAATCGGAACCTGTTGTGTGCACACCTGTCCCCCTAGAAAGTGACTCCTGATGTCGTTATGGATGCCTCGTTTGCCCCAACAAAATGTATTCCCATCAAATAGCCCCCGGACCCGAATATATACCGTGCCTATGTAACTGTATAAATTACTTAGGTGTCGTTTAAAGAGCGCTTTAAAATGATATCGCCACGAAATCGTGATTATAATCAGAGGTTGTTGGATGCTAATCACATCGGACCATGTTAAAATATACCACGTAGAAAGATAATTTATGGATGCCGAGAGTTACCAGATACCACGCTTTTATATCTCAGCGAGATTTTTCAACTGAAATAATTTTATTTTATTGTACTTTTACTTTGTGCTCGACCGCCTGGTTATATTTTTTCACTAGTTTATGAATCACGTTCACTCTTCCTTAATTAACCTTCTCGTTAGGAATAATCCGGGATTCTTTTCATCACTTGACGGCCATCCCAATTAAAACTTTGTATTTCTGTCTGAATGGTATAATCTTCTAAATTGTTCATCAGAATCTTTCCCGGCCATGAAAGTAAGTAAACCGTAACTTCATTAGTGAATAATGTATACACATTGTTTAAGTAAGCATGAGATGGGATTATAAAATTGGCTGAGAATTAAGTTTTTTTTAAGTTTTATTAAGTGACGCAGCTCAAAAAAGATAATACGTTATTTATTTAGATAATAATTTATAATTCATGCAATAAGAAAATATAATTCGTTAATAACAATCAAGATTTATTAGATATGACAAAAGCGATTGCAAGAGTCAAGTAACATTGGCTCGAGTCTGTTTCTGATAGGAATACAAAAATGAACCTTCAGAGTGACAAGGATTAAAGCTTATTTAGACATAGACAAACGTATAAACTTACAAGGCTGAAGGATCTCGCGATTGATGACCAGTTAGGCAAAATTACTTAACAAACACCACAACTAATGGATCAAATAACATTATTTCAGTTTACTAAATGAGAAACTTAAACTTGTTATGCGGTTACGGTCAACTACGGTGTTTGCGTGCAGAAAAATCATTTGTTATTACATATTTGTATTAAATCAACCGATAAAAACCTTTAAGTCTCCACAAAGTTGATTATACATACTGGAATTTCCCAGTAATTTAAAATAAACATAAAAATTTTAATATACGCAGAAGTTATCTAGGTTAAGTTGAATTAAGTGCTCAATAAAACAAATATTGACTGCGTCTATCAAATTACCATTTTAAATTTAAAAATTGCGGGATGGAAATTGACTGATCTTGATATAATTCGGGCGTGACCTCCTACATACATATTCGGAGGCAAGAAGCGTTGACTTAAAAAAAAAACGTATAAAAGATATTTGAAACTGACTGAAAGTAAAAGATAAGCAGTTTCCTCATGGAACTTGTAAATATCCATTAACGTAAGTGACACATACTCTTCGCAAATAAAACTCTTATTGGTTTTAGTTTACTCTATTAAAACTAGAAATCGTTTGATCTGTTTCGAACTTCGGGCATCGGTCACATAAAAGTACGGATAAAACGGCATTTTCAAACGCAAATGAAGTATTGATGATTGATGATGATCGGTTTAGCGGAATTCTGCTGGAAAAAATATGTAAGCATTGCCAACAGAACGCATTTTAATTTGCGTAATTTACTTTAAAAATTACAGGCAAAATAGATTTGAAATTTTCTTAACAACCATTTTGTAATCAAATATTTGATTTAATTAATTGTACTAATTAAAATTGGATAATTATAGATTGAGCCATTGGTAAATAAAATATTATTATTGCGTATCCTGGAATCATGCGAAAGTTTAGTTACACTGTACTATCATATTTTCATTTCATTTAAAAATACTAAAACGATTCTTAATTTTTTAATTCCAAAATTGAGCATTATATTCACAAAACAGCATATTTATTAGTATTAATACATTTAAGCATTAATAAATCAATTGAATAGATCAATTAACATTCGGAATTGTTAAAATACAACAAAGAGTAATTAACGCTTTAATAACTGTATCACAATTTATTCACAATTAGTTGAATATTCGAGTGTCGAACAAAAATATTTGTTATGATGAAAATTAGCGGCACTGCACTGAATGTAGTCAATTACTTTTGAAAGCAGCTGCTGCATCCTTCCAATACAGCTTCTAATATCGCATGCAAATGGTACGAAATATGCCAACGAGCGACAGTCGAAAACTGTTAACGTTAAATTTAAAAGCTACAAGAATGCATACTCGATATTTTGTAATTTGTTCTGTTCTACCTTTATTGCAGGAAGATTTTATTGTTGCGCCATCCAGGAATGAATTCATGAATATTTTATAATGCCGACACGGTTACAAAACACTGCACATAAACAGACGACCGATGTAGAGAGCAATTTAATTAGTATTGATTACCCTTCAAAGCAATTATTTTAAGGTTTTATGACGGAGTTTTAGGGTAATAAATGCGGCAAAATAATTCATTTAGTGGCATCACTAAAATTCGCACACATGTAATTGTAAATTGGGATTGGGATTGAAATTAAAACGCATTATTTCTGCGTTTTTATGTGTTCATAGTTTTAGTAATTACTCAAATGACTGATTATTCCACTTACTACCTAAAGAATAAAGCTATTACAATAATCGATACTTAATATAATATAATTGTCCAAAAACTTGATTTATGTGAAATAGGGAATTTGAGTTTTGGTTGTATTTTGTTATAGCGTGGCATGTTTTAATTAAAATTTGTGTCATAGTTACTTTAAATTTACATTAATCAACAAAAATTTCAATATAATTTCATACATTTTAACATTATTTTTCATCAGAAAATATCGATTGTAACATTTAAACTGAAATAGCATATGAGTTTGAAAATTATAGAGAAAATCGATTTTTCAGACTATGAACGGCCGTGGCGGCCCTACACAAAACTACAAATCGAACACCGTTTGCAAATATACCTATACTCTTTGCACGCGAATTAATCGGATTCAATTTTTTTTTGACTTAGGCATGAGCCATTCGAATGCACAACAACCATGGACCCGACCAAATACTTCTCGATCTTTGAAAAATCTTTCGGCCAGGCTGGGATTCGAACCTGTGGGTTCGAATCCCAGCCTGGCACGCGGTGCAACCGGCACAAACGCTCGCCTGTACCCACTACACCAACGGGCCGCCCGCGGATTCACTTAAATTTGGCGATTTTCTGTCAAAATTTTTAAATTTGGCGATTTAAAATTTTTGACAGAAAGGTACTTCCTTGTTACTTTTGCTCAAAAATTGCATATGAAATGATTTCCTGAAAAAACCACTGATTCGATTCGAAGTTTCTATACGTCATTGCGAAGACCTTATTAATACCCATCAGAAAATGTACTTGCGCCATAACAAATATTAAGTTTAAGCCCGTGGTGCGTTCTCAAAGAAAACTCGAAAGGGGAAAAAATCGGAGAAATAAACTTTTTTAATAATCATTGTAGACCATTAAGATGTATATAATTTTTCTTTGGAAGAACGAGAAAAATCGATTGTCGTTTTAAAATTTCAGTTTGAAAATTAAAAAAAAAAAAACATTTTTCAGTCTTCAGTTTTTGAAAAAAATTCGTAATGGAGATTTCATCGGTTAGTTCAGGAATTACAAAATTATTCGAAACGTTTTCATATGTATTTTCCAATTAGCAAAAAGGAATTTGATTTCTTATATGATCTCATTAGAAACAACAAGAATCATCAGGTTTTATATTAATTTTGATGACTGTAAATGATTTTCTTCTCTCAATTTTTAAATTAACAAGTCTTTCCCCGCCTAACCTAAACGAGAAATGTGATATCACGTTTGTCAAAAAGATGTAGACACTATACAAAACAATACCGTGCTATCACGTGTGCGGTCGGTGACATGACATGATATCAGGATATGTCTGGTACATTAGCAAATAATTTGTTATCCTCGTGTCAATTCAGTTTCTGCAAGAAGTCATCGACAACTAAAGCTGTCAAAACTTTTGTAGGACGTAGTAGGGATAGGCGATATTTGACGTACCTGTGATTTTTGACTGGTATTGAAAAATCACAGGTCGGTACTGTTACTAATATTCGAATTTTACTGCTACTTAAAATCATTGCTACTTAGAATCACTGTTACTTAATATCACTGCTACTTAAAATCACTGCTACTTAAAATCACTGCTACTTAAAATCACTGCTCCTTAAAATCTCTGGTACTTTAAGTCAGTGCTACTTAAAATCACTGCTATTTAAACTGTGATTGCTACTTAAAACAACTCTATGGAAATGGAGCAATTCATAAGAATATTTATTTATATGTCTCTCATCAGACAACATTTCTCAAGCAGATACTGGGCCGCTAAAACCAGAATGGCTCAAATTGCGAATGTTGTGCCTCTAAACAGGTTTGAAGAACTCAAACGCTTTCTTCATTTTTTTTTTTGGTAATTGTGTTGCTACCAAAAATACTGATAAAATTACTTCCATACTGAACCAAATAAAAGATGTCAAAATACCACAAAATACTTTTAAGGACACCATTTTGGTCATTGGCCTTCTCACACAGATAACAGGAAGAGATGCAAAAAAAAAACTGCAAAGGAAAATTAAGCATAATATGCCTCAATAAACGAAATAATTGTTTTCAAGATTTTCATACCACATTATGCCACCACATTATGCACGTACTCATTACTTTTGTTTAAATATCAATAACAAACAAATTTTATAAAAACAACGAATATCTAAACATATATTTTCAAATAATACCGCGAAACTAATTTTGAAATTGCAAACTTCAGGAACTGAAAAAAAAGAAATAAACTGCGAAAATCTCCAAATGCTCCTCCTTGTTCCGGTACTCAAAAAATTAAAACAAATCCATATCTTTATCGAAAATTGTTTAATTCTTAAGCCCCAAATTGATTTTTAATAAGTGATATTTCGGCCATTGAGGATACTTTTTTATGGAATTTTGTCTGCGCGTTTTATTTTTTTTTCTGCGATGTTTTCATTCAAGTGTTCAAAATTTTCAAAACTCCATATCTCCATTAAAAATTAATGAATTTACAAAAACCAAATTGATTTTGAATAAGCGATACTTCGGTCGTTTTACGGAATTTTGTCTGCGCGTTTTATATTTTTTCTGCGATGTGTTCATTCAAGTGCTCCAAAAATTAAAACGAAAATCTTCAAATATCTTGATCTCTATTGAAAATTGTTGAGTTTACAAAAACCAAATTGATTTAGAATTAGCGATACTTGGGCCATTGAGGATGACTTCCTATGGAATTGTGCCTGCATGTTTTATATTTTTTTATGCGACGTTTTTGTTCGTGTTAAAAAAAATTAAAACGAAAATCTTCAAAAATCCATATCTCTATTGGTTAATGTTTTTATTTCAAAATAATCTTTCGAGAACAGAGTAAATCATCTTTCAGAAGATGCGTTTTTTCAGAGGCAAAACAAAAATAGGAAAACATTTGTCACATACCTAAAACTTTCCAACTTTTCATTTACTGAACAAACATTTTATTACAAGATTTCGCAAAAATCTCCAAATACTATAGTAGATAGTCGTATGTTTATTTGGTATAGCAGATAATATAGCCAAAATATCACCTTCAGTCACAGGTATAATATCAAAAGGAACACTATTTGTGTGCCCAGGTGGAAAAATATTAGCAGTCATATCAATTTTTTTTTTGCGAAACCATTAACAATGTCAGAAGGTGTTACGTGATCACCCTCACAGTTTAAAATCACCGATATTAGAAAGTAGCAATCACAGGTAGCAACATGATTTAAGAGTAGCAGTTTTGCCAATTTCTAGGACGTAGTGCTTTGAAGAACGCCACTTCAAAATAGTGACATTTGGCATTCGATTGTTTTTCACATTAGTTAGTACTTAAAAAAAAACTATAGGGCAGTGATTGCGAACCTATGACATGCGTGTCAGTGCTGACACGCGAGCTCATTTTTGGTGATACGCATCTTCAAAGATAAAACATTTCATAATTCAAATATTTGTCATTCATAACGGCTAGAGTTGGTTATTAATAATAATATTATTACTTAGTTAATAATAATTGATAATTAGCGAAATTATAATTAATTAATTCAAAAATTATAAATATTTCTATTTTTTATTCTTTACTTTTGTGATGTGACGCCACGATTTTTAAACATTTTGACACAGCGAGCTCAAAACGTTCGCCATCACTGCTATAGAGTGTTACAAATTTAACCATTAAAATTGCCAGTTGTAACCTCGTAAGTTCATACTTGAACAATTGACTACTAAAAGTTTGTTGTGGCAATAAGGAATTTAAATACATTCACAATAAGCATGATGTGCCACAAGGTTCGATATTAGGACCCATATTATTCCTTATCTACATTAATGATTATTCAATGCATACAAATTGCCAAAGTAATTTATTTGCGGTTGATACTACTCTTGTAGAAAGGCTTGAAGACTTGGCAGCACTCTAGAATGAATGAAGCAAAAACTTCTGTAAAAGACTGGTTTGCCAGTAATAAATTATTTGTAAGTAATACTAAATCTGTGGACCTTAAAAAACACGACGAGTCATTTGCAAACTCTACAAAATTTCTAGGATTCAGTATAGATCCTTCTCTTAATTGGGACGTTCGCGCAAATGAGATGAAAAATAAGGTAAGCCTTCGCAATCTATCGAAGAGTGTATCCCCTCAGACTTTAATAAAGGCATACTATGGTTTATGCCAATGTCACCTCTCATATGGAATTACGGCCCCATAATTTTTTAATAAGTTGGTCTCTCAATTAAGAAATATGCCTTTATCTCATTCTAAATAAGCTGTAAAGGAGTTGCTAAATGAGTTATCACCATATAACTTTGATGAATATCCGGGGAGAAAATTTTGTTCGCTCTTAATTTGTTCATATTTTCATCCCTGCTATTTATCCTGACCTGTGCAAAATGTATTTTTACTAACGCACTAATAAATAAATAAAATTCAACAACTTGTATTTTTCGCCAGAAACGTGAGCTTGCATAATAGCACGTGAGTTCGAGTAATAGAACATGAGCTCACGTGACGTGAAGTCTGTTTTTGCCTTGATTCTCATTAGATGCTCACTGCATAATACGGCCTATATTTCGGTAAAAACTAGTTTAAAAAAGACTAAGGTTATTAAAAAAATTGTTTCCATCATTATTCCCAGAGGGTTCTGTGCTCGAGGCAGTTTGAAACCTGCCTGACTAAATTTAATCTTCCAAAATTTCAAGTTTGAGTCTACAGATGTTTAGTGGTTGTTCTAAATTATAAGAAAAAAATGTATAACCAAGATTTCGCTGGAAATTTAATACCTACAGATAACACATATAACATTTTGTAATCGTTACTTTACTTTCACGAAAACTATTTATCAATCAAAACTGATCAATGTATTGGCTATATTTTTAAAAATAGTTTCGTTATATGAGTGTTTTTCATATTCATGTATTCAACAATTTCATATTGGAGATACCCAAAAAATGCAACTTCCGGTTTTGAAAATTTAGCCCAAAGTTTTGAGTTCTTCATTTAAAGTTTTATTTAGACGCCAGTATTAGTTGAGGAAATACAGCACCTACACATATACACAAAAAACAAACAAAACTAATTTGTCTTCGGAATTTTTTTTGTTTTTCTTCTCAACTTCAGGAGCTCATTCTGAGCACGGAATTTTTCTCCAATTTTTTTTTCTATTTTTTTTTATGTCTAAGAGCTCATTCTTGACACTATTTGTCTATAGAAAATTTGTGTGGACTTAGAGAAATGGAGATACACCAAATGACTTTTGTCGTAAATGGTGCTTTTATAGAAAGGAAATGCCTAAAATAAGATTTTAAAATTTTCTGTTTTTTTTTTCAAGTCTAGGAGCTCATTCAGAACACCATTTGTCTATACATTTTTTTTCTTCCAGGATCGGAGGTACGGAATTTTTCTTCAGATTTTTGTCATATCTAAGAGCTCGTTCTGAACAATATTTGTCTATTATACTATGCATTTACCTCATTTAATAATTCTAAAAAAAAAATCGTTTATTTAGATATAAACTTTACAAATTTTGCAACTAGGAACATAAAATCTTTGCGCATAAAACCTGCTGAACCATGATGCAATAAAAACCCAGAATGCATTGGCCAATTCGTTGGGTAAATAAGTTGCCAAAACCATTTTCTCTCCAGCCATAAACTAAAACAATTTTGGAAAGATCTATTTCTCGTTTAGCTAGATTTCACTAGCCATATTACGTCTAACCATTTTATTTAAAACTAAAATAAAAAGTATTCTTTATAACAATCAAAATATCAATATTTAATTGTAAGCATAAATTAAATTTACTGATAGATATTGCTAAAACTCGAACAAAAACAAAATATAGTGTATAGGCGAGTCCGCGGAAACGTGGTATATTTGGTAAGAGATCGAAAATCGATGAGGTGGGCGGAGCAAAGTTCCTATCGAATCACCAATGAGGTCGATCAATTATATATATATCTGATAAACCTCGCACCAATTAATCCTATGTGTCGGTGGAGAGAGAAAGTTCCCTCACATGTCAAATATCTCAGACTCGAGTATACATCTGCAATAACAATACACTTGTCGCTCTTCTGAAGGGCGCACGTGCGGTTGGGGAGGAACGAGTAGTCTAGGAATATGAGGTAACAACTGACGTCACGTGTATTGGTGTAACAATGGCGGAAAAATTTATAAGTGTATAAAATAATATCACTTCTAAATCGTTCACATGCCAGCAAAATTTTCATATGTGCCACCACTAGTCTAGTGAGTTTGTTACCGGCGTAGCTCAGCGGGGTAGCAAAAGGGAGATGGTAAGACTCTGTGAACAAACCAGATATTAATGACTAGCACGTGTGAGGTGGCCCCCGTGACCTTGTTAGCAAGTAAGGAGCGAATGTCGGACTTTCTGGACCACTGAGTGGATAGAGGGTTGGAGCTTCAGTACCACGACAAGGTGAGGCATTGAACACGGGAGTCAACCGGCGGATAACAGTATCCGCCGGAGGGGTCCAAGACCGAGTGAAGAGGTGATGTTTTCGGCAGCCACTAATAACACTGGGCATTGTGGTGAGCGTTCCAGGGTTATATTTCCGAGACACTAGGCACTGTTCCAGGTTATACTTGGTAGTGCCCCGCACGAGGCTGGGCACTATTCCAATCTGGGCACCGTGCCAGGGTCACGCAACAATGTAACTGCTACATTGTAACAAGTTCTTGAAACGTAGATTTTCATTGAAACAACTAATGTATATAAATGTGCATTTCGAGAGCGGATAAAACTGTAAGTGGATAAAAAGGTAGGTACAAGTTTGCAAGCGGATAAAAAGGTAGTTACATGTTTGCTAGTGGATCCATGATTCATTTATTTAATGGTTCTGCAACAATTTAAAATTTTGTAACTTCATTTACCTTCACTTCTATCTGAAGGATTTGAAATTATATATAGTTTTGCTTTATTAATTAAATTAACTAAACAAATGCCACTCGCGATTATAAGTTCTACAGTATAAATTTAATTTTAAGCAGTCTTCATTCCATCGCAAATTTCTCGATTGGGCAACATTTTACCATCTCAATTTGTATAGATTCAATATTTCGTGAAAAATCTAATTTATAAGGCTGAAAGACTTCGGTTCAATTGCCCGTTGAGGTCAAATGTATTCTCTCTCTCTCTCAAATTTATCCGCCCCTATAATTATTATGTCAACTTATGCGCTTATATCGCTTTTATGTTGAGACTGTACGATCATAGCCAAATTATATGTCCTTGCAATTATTGTTCACCAGTCCGAAAAGGCACGCTTCTCGCCTTTTCGCTGGGCCACCCTGTATATAAAGCTTGTTGATAACCTCTTTATTATTAATTAAAACTAAAAAGGGCAGTTGAAATGATTTAATACAGTGGCGTTTGTTAGTTTTTTTGTCTAACTGGCGATCCATCACGAGCTCCCTCAGCCGTGCAGGTTCATATATATGTGCACTCTTAACTACAACCCAATGGCGAATGATACGGATCACCCATCCGACCTCGGAACCAAGCAAACGTTATTTGACTATCGCATCCCGGTCCAGTGCTGTAGCCGAATGCGTCGGGGATATGTTTGTCCTAATTTAATAATTAATTATCGAAGTGCCTTGCCTCGCCGCATTAACAATTACAACACACCAGAAAAAAGTAATTAATCAAACCGAATACTTAGTTCTACGCGCACACAGTTCTTCAACTTAAAGATAAATGAGACAGATTTAATCATCGCAGAACTACATTAATCATTCATAAGCAATCTTCCTAATCAATTCCAATTTAATTGTTGATTTAAATCACTTATCGCAATTAACTAATCTAAAATAACACAAAAAACGTGATCGGATGTATTATATTTAGTTTCCTTTTGCATGTGAAATATTAAATTAATTCCGAGAAAATGGATTTAGTTGAGAAAGTATTTAGTGTTTATGGTGGTCACATTATGAAAATGTATGTTTGGTAAATTAAGAGAGAATTAAGTGTGCTGTTAAATCTGTTGATATCGTGAGATAAGCTTCCGTGCGTTATTTAAGAACTTTGATCGGTTATCATACTATAAATGTATCACGACTTACATAAAATTTACCTGAGATAAGGCGTCACACAACTTTTTTCCGTATTATAAAAATTATCTGATGGAGAACTCTATGTCAACAATTAATTTCTCTATTTCTACCTGCCTGCCATTATTAATAAATTTCAAAACGTTATTGATTATTCAGAATAACCAATTGCGAAATGTTTGGTTGTCAAGTTGCAATGATTATAGCGAACCAGTAATGACAGCAATTATTAATTGTTTGAGGATAATTCATCACAACTGTAATTATCGGGCCAAATGTATAATTACATACAGCGCAAAAAAACGATTCCATAAATAGAACTAATGATTACTTTCACATTGCATCTCCCTAATATAGTGTGCCATCAATTACCATTTGCTGCTTAACTGTTAATTATTTCTGCTAATATGAGTTATGACACTTAAATATAGTTAAAAGGCAGCATATATTATATTATTTCCTACATAAGAAGTGGGTGTTCACCGTAACCGTTTTTATTATCTGAATTTAAAAATAATACTCCGATTCGTCTTTTGCGCATGAAATGTGGGCATCCAAAAATAAATTTAAAAGTTATTCATTGGTATGTCTTTTAAATTGTGCAATGAGTCGTGTTTATAACTTCACGGGAATTGCTTAGTTCTCAAATTCTTCTGCTTCTCTCTTTATTTAATTCTGCACCGAATAGTACAGCTTCTAAAATCCAACATTCGATTTTCTTTCTTGCGTCTTCTCTAAAGTACACAAATATATTCTATTCTATTCCGTAAAATAGTCAAGACCTCAGAGCCAAGCTTTTCATCATTCCCTGTCCTAGTCATTCTGGCTCAAACACTGATGTTCCATTCCATTTGCTTTTTCTCTTGCTTCTTTACTTAAGTATACAAACATATTCCTTTTGATGTAATAGTGAAGACTTCAGAGCCAAGCTTTTCATCATTTTATGTCCTAGTTATTCTGGCCCAAAACAATGATTTTAATTATGAATTAAAATTTTTAATCTTTATCACATGAAATATTACAAATGGTTATAATTAATAAATAATTTAAGATGAAAGTAAGTAAATAATATCCAATGAATATTTAAAAAATCGGTAACCTTTGAAACCTTAACAAGACTCACGCTCGAAGGGTGGATATTAGTGATCTTTTACGGAATTGTTTATATTAGGAACTGTTTATATTTATTTAAAACCAGCCGCTGAGTTTGAGCGATCAAACAGCTGTAACGATAAAGTTGCTCCGAATAAAGTGTTTCTCGAGGCAAATTAAAAAAGTTTATAGTTGCTGAATCCTTTCTGGTACAAATTATTCAAATTTAATTACTAGCCGTAAATGGCGTGTTGAGGTAACGTCAGCAGGATGAACCGGCATTACCCTTTTAAATTTTTGTTGACCTGTTCCGGTGCGGCGGTGGAAGAGTGTAGACGCGCAATGCTGTACTTGATCGGAATTAAAACAGAGCACATAACAGAGAAGAGAAGAACAGCGATTCCATGCATATAATAACAGAGCGCCGCCCATTACAGTGGGCCAATATTTACAACCAATATTTACTATTTGTTCTCGTCTTGTCTGCTGTTAATAGCGCAATAAATTGCGGCATTCATCGCTGATTTATCGAGTGATGTTATCACACCATGTAATGAAAGCCCTGCGCCACTGCTCACGTACAGAGAGGGTATCCACCCTTGCGTTAATTACACGTCCCCATCCAACCATCTACCTACCTACGTAGACATTGCAAGTAGCTTTCAGAACGAGATGCATATATGATTTATGTGCGGTCGTCCTTCTATCTATTCAGTATATTCCGCCTAGCCCTCTCGTGCAAGAATATATTTATTCCATCTACTATCCTATATTTCTACTAGGTGCTTTCTCACCTGATTCAATATTCACAAACTTTACAACGATTAGATAAGCACAAATTGATCCGTTGCTATTATATCATAATTTCTCACAGAAGTGATATATTAATATGGATATATTGCTATAGCCCGTTCTCTGTAAAGTGGCGGCTGTGGTCGTAAAAGAGGGTCGGAGCTCGGGAAGTAGGGGACGTAATATTTTTTATCTCAAACCAATCTTTGTTGAGAAGTACTGTTGTAAAAGTGCGTATACCAATCGAAGCGAAGGACTGTAATAAATGTATGGGATGCAATTAGACGAACCACCAATACCTTTTCTTCGAGGGTGCGTCGATCCTCAGGGCGGACCGACCGTTTTACGACCTCGGCCGCCGGATTCCACCGAATAGGCTGTAACTGTTGGTTGTTGTGATCCATGGCGTATGATATGTATTTGTATGTCAAGGCCGCGAAAGCATTTTTTAGTTTGCGACCGAGGCATGACAATTTTGAGACTGCTAAATGATTTGGCGGATATTTCTTTCTTCAAACGTCAGTACAGTTTAACATTTTATCACTGATTATGTGACGCTAAAGCCAAACTTTAGTGCAGGAGTAGCGAGCGGCACTACAAGTACTACGGTCGGCATTATAATTACTTTGAGTACCGCATACACCGGCATTTAAAGTAGTTTTACTGCCCAATTCTATTTACAATATTCATAGATAATATTATAAACAATATAAAGGACAAAATAACAAGGATATTTCAATCTAGCGAAGATATCAATAGGGGAGTGCATATTCGCCTATTACGTAGCAATTCTAGAAAAGGAAGAAGATATGCAACGTAACCTTTAGATATAGTATGAAGAGCTACAGATGCACAACGTGACCATAAATACAAAAGTGATGGTAATATCGGAAACGAATTTATCAACAAATACGATCCTAAATGATAAGAAGATAGAGTAGGTAAAAGCTTACACTTACCTAGGTACAGCACTGAACAGCAAAGGAAGAATGGTTCAAGAAATTAATAAAAGAATTAAGCAAACCAAGGGGAGCTACTGTGCCATGAAATATGTAATACTGTTACAAGAAACAAATAACAAAGAAGACTAAAATGACAGTACATGGGAGTGAAATGTGCATGTTGAACCAGAGAAATAAAAGTAAAATACAGCCGACGGAGATGAGGAATTTAAGGAGGTATAAGGAGCAAATGGATGGTGTTAGAAATGATGCAAATTACAAATTGAAAACATTACGAAAAACCACAGAGAAAAAACAAAAAGCATAGTATGGCCGTGTAATAAGAATGCCGAAAGGCAGACAAACTAGATGAGTAGAAAATGTAAGAATGGAGAAGAAAAGGAAGCGTGGCAGTAAAAAAAAATGTGAAAAGAAATACTAACAAAGAAAAATCTCACTACACACGAAGCCAGAAAATTAGTATCAAATAGAAGAAAAATGCTAAGATTTAGTAAACAATAAATATAGAATGTGGGCTAGCTCTTGTGATATGGGCTAGGTGAGATTCTCAGCTGTCCTATGCAATTCTCTGCATCTGACTGTCACACATGGTAAATGGCGATGTTAAACTTCTACAGAAGAGATGGTAAACTTCTACAGAAGAGATAGCACTACAGTCGTTGATGTTTGAGAATTTATTTTAATTTTCCTTCGTTTTCAACGAGTGACAAAACTTTTTCGGGTAAGTTTATAAATTCCATTACACGAAAATGAACTATGTTTTCCAAACCATTTCTGTAACAGATTAAAGCAACATAATCAGGCTTTGATGTGTGCTTATTAGTTTTCTTTTAATTAACGACTTTTAGACATAACCTCTTCTGTTGTATAGACCGAGGGTTTTTGCAATATGGGCCACCCCTGTGTTGCTATTATGGGCTGTATTTAGAACTATGTACTTAAATCTAGAATTGTTAAAGGATGTCAAGAAAAAATTAGCAAGCAGACAAGAAGAGGAAAAAATGGAACGCGCTATAATAGCGGTGAGGCAGCATGAAATGGGTATCGTCAAAACCTCAAAAAATGTTTAAAGTACCACGCTCTACAGTGCAAAGTACTGCAAAAAAAAAATTGCACTTCAGCTAATTGAGGCAACCCAAATAAAGCTAGGGTGTGAAGCTGTCTTAGGGGATTATCTAAAGGAGGAGTTAGTTCGTTATATTTTGTAGATAGAAGCTAAGTTTCATGGATTAACAAAGAAAGACGTAAAGAGGATGGCGTACACCTTAGCTACCAGGAACCACATCAAACATCCGTTTAGAGCAGAGCCTGGTTGAGGCTTTTCCTGCGACGCCATAAAGAGCTATCAGTACGACGACCAACGAAAACGTCATTTGCTCGCATAAAAGGCTTCAAAAAGTAAAATGTCGCATATTTCTTTAACCCCCCATTGGTGACACAAATTTAATGGTGACGGCGGTCTCACGCACCGAGGTTTTCAACTGAAGATTTTTCGAAACGTGTTACTAATAGTTCATGTTTTTTTTATTTATGGTCTTTGACAATAAAACAAAGATATTTAATCAATTTAAGCTCTGCAATACGGCAGCTACTCGAAATTGCAACAAAAAACAATAACGGAGAATAAAGTTATTCAACACACCCGTTCTCACAGACCACCATTGGCGGGTTATTCTGGAAAATGAATACTACAACAGGTTTTACCCCCCTCAACGCATCTTCAATGTTGATGAAACAGGTCTAACGGTTGTCCAAAACAAGAATGCACACGTTATAGGCCGAAAAAGGAAACTTTGCATCGCTGACTTCCGCTGAAAGAGGAACCTTGATAACCCTCGTAGCGTTGATGGCTAATCCCACCAATGATCATATTCCCCCGTAAGAACATTAACCAGCAACTGATAAAGGGAGCTCCCCCAGGTACCATTATGGTGGTACACCCCAGTGGATATATACAAATTAATATCTTCGCAAGATGGTTCCAACATTTTATTGACACAGTGAAACCCACAGAGGAGTCACCAGTCCTGCTGGTTTTAGATGGCCATTACAGCCATACACGCAATATAGAAATCATAGATATGACTAGAGCTAATCATGTAACCATAATTGTGTTGCCTCCCCATTGTACCCACAAACTGCAGCCTCTGGATAAAATTTTCATGGCAGTTCTTAAGACGTACTACAGCGAGGAGATCAGGGACTGGTTACGCCACATTAATCGCCCTTTGAGTGCATTTGATGTGTCGGAGCTCTTTGAAAGAGCCTATTGAAAATGTCAGACTGTTGAGATTGCTGTTAATGGTTTCCGAGCTACAGGCATTTAACCATTGAATAAAATCATATTTTCGGAAGCCGATTTCATTGAAGCAGAAAAGCACCAGATGACTCTACTGATGAAGAGGACGAGATACTGATGGCTTCAAACGCTGCTGTGAATTCGAATGAACTACTTGACGATGCGACTTAATTTGCCATTCTTGTAACAAGCTTTTATAAAACGTCTGGCACGCCATCCACAGGATATTTTACACAGTATTCCAAAAAAAGCTCAGCTGAGAGAAATCTAATCATCCAAAGGTGGGCTCTCACAACAGCAAGACAAACCTGCCTTAAAGTTATTTGAGAAGTGTACCCCATCAACTCCTTCCACATCTGGGTTTCTACGATAATCATTGTTGACACCATATAATATTTCTCCTGTGCCATGTTTGAAAAAAATCCTCTAATCGTGGGCGTAAGCCAAGTGAATGTTCGGCGATCATCAATCATCTTTGTAAGGTGAAGAGGTACCTTACAAAGATGATTTGATACAACCTCTCAACAAGGCCAAAGATAAGGAAAAAGGTAAAGGAAAATTAACAGGAAAAGGAATAAAAAAAGGAAAACGAAAGCAGATTCCACAAGCCACAAAGGATCTCAAAGTATCTGTCAGTCGAAAGAAACCCAAACGAAGCGAGGCTTCTAGTTCTAGCAGCGAGTATGAGAAGGATTTTGTGCCTGCAGATGATGATTGCGATTACAATGAGTTTCCTGATTCTCAGACTCCATAAGCCATAGCCGACGTAACTTGTATGTTCTACAATGCACCTTTTGCAGAGGATAACAACGGTGAAATAAGGATCAAGTGCCTCATGTGCATCGCTCTGGGGCCGAAAAAGAAGATTACGTGTGTGAGTTTTGCAAGTAGTAGACCCAAAATTACAATAAACTTATAAGTTATTTGATTGATTATAATTGAATTTATTTAAGAATTTTATTTATTATTTAATTTTATAGCCAATGGAATAGTATACACGTACTTACTTTTTATTTTGCCTATTTTACTGCCTTTTTCAGCTTTTATATTGCCTTCTTTGCCTCTTTATGCTGCCTTTTCCCGCCTATTTTGCTTGTTCTTTAGTGCCTATTTTCCGGGCTCTGCTTATCACACGTTTTTTTTTCTTGGTTGGGGGGAATATTTGCTTCCTTTATTAGAGTAAGTAGTGTAGCACGAGCGACATCTTTTCTTTGCCTCCCCTATAGAAATCCATGAGCCGCCGCTGATTAGATTATAGAAAGACGTTTGACACTATAACAGAATTAAAATTCATAGATCTAGATGCTGAAATCAATCCCTTGAGTAATCGAAAGCTATGTACAAAAATCGATAACAACATTTTAGATCTAATAGATGTATGAATAGAAATACCACAAGGTTCAATTTTGGTCCGTTATTGTTTTCAATATATTCATGTAGTATATTAGATCAATTTAACTACTGTAATGGGCACATGTAAACCGTGATAATCAGATTTGGATATTTCCCACCTGATAAAATTCATAGAAGTGAGTTAATAATAAACAAAGATTTAGATATAATAACAACAATTTTAGATCTATGCGTGAATCCTTCCAAATCTTTTTTTTTTTGGTATTTGGAAAGGATACATTATATATCAAATGCAGCTTAAAATGTATTACTTAAGTTTCAAAAGCACCTAATTTAGGAGTTATTTTTGATATATTCAGAATTTAAATTGAGTATTTATTTAGTACAATTAATATTTATTTCACATTAGTCTCAACATTAGTTTTATAAACGAAAATTATTAGATTGTGATTTAAGTTGTTATCGGCGCTTAGTATATCTACGCGTCTTAACAAATGCGTAATTATCTTAATTTGCATTTTATGAGGTATTGCTCGTTTTCAATATTCACATAAATTCCGCATTATTGAAATTTCCAAACGAGATAATTTTCGAAGAAGTACAGCTGCCAGCAACAACACAATGAAGGGATAAGCCTCCACCGCTGTGCATCTTCCCATCGTTAGGACATTTCACAGAACAGCTTGTGAAATGTGCAGCTGCTACTGCTAAACAATACACGTTCGATCCGCCCCCAGCTGCCTGCGTACGTGCCCAATCCGTCTCAAACCCAAATTATTCTGAGGAGTGCAATCTGCCGGTTCGAACACATGCGTCGACCTCGATGCTCCCATCGCACCCTACCACCACCACCACCACCACCCGCAACCCGGAGAAGAGTAGGGCGTGGACCCCGTAAAAGGCCATGGAGCGCTCCCCAGACAATCAGATGACACACAATCATCAGACTCAGATTCATTAGTCAGTTGGAACACAACAGTCGACTCGAAGTTTACCGGCCGAAACACCGTGGATCCACCGACGCCACCGCAGCCGCCGACGTCGTCATTTTCGCCGCTTCCGCAGCCGCCGACGTCACCATAGTCGCCGATTCGCCACGCCGCAGATCTAATGCCGACTCCGCCGCCGCCGACGTCTCCATAGCGCTGCTTCCGCCGCCGCCGCTTTCATTGCCACCGAATCCATCGACGCCGCCGCAGTCACCGCCGCCGCTTCCGTTGTCGCCGAGCCGCCGGTCATCCATCCGGGATCTCTTTGGCCTCTCTTGCCACTCGCGAACTTTAAGTGTTGTGCTGGTGACTATACTTTTTTTCGTGACTATTTCGTTTCGTGACATTATTTTACTGGCTTATTTTATGTGTATATATTTTGAACTTTGAACATTTTTGTAATAATTTTCCGTGTGTAAATAACAGCGATAGTTATCGCGCCTATCGGACTTTTTATACCTATGCCCTATCCTTGTTTCTGTGGTTCTTGTGCTGTTTCATGGCGACACCGACTCCATGAGCTAGCTGGAGGTCATCGAGGGCGGTTTTCACCCTCCGTTGCGACCTCCCCCTCCATGACAAAGTCTATATATGATTACACTCTAGAATGAGCAACTTTGGAATTCAACGTTTTGAGACTTTATTCATGCCCAAATCTTCATGCAAATTGTTGGAAATAATTGGAAACTATCAAAACCTTCATCATTCGATCTGTGAAAACAACATTTTTATTTTTGGTTCGTGCTTCCACGGGCTTGATTAATTCTTTCCTCTTAAAAATCGTTTATTATCAAAATTTTACTGCAAAATAAGACTTTTGTCTATTTCGCAATTTTCTTAAGAAATTTATAATGTAACTTGGTTCATGCTTTACTTTACTCATTTTTCTGCCTTTGCAGGAATTGCAATAACTTTCACGAAACGTGGTAAAAAAGCGACAAATGTCACAGTAAGTGGCGATTGCCACCTGCGATTTTCATAGCTACGAAGATTACATAAAAATATCCCCTCGTACAACTAAATACAAAATACATTTTGAAAAGCGATAAAAGTGAAATGCTAACAATGTTTAAGTTTATTATTACTTCAGACTTGAACATTTTAAATGTTGTTTATCAGGGGCCATAAACGCCCAACTAATCCTCTACGTTCTAATTAAATGCAATCTGGGTTAGTTTTAGCACTGGCACCAATTTTTGTTTCACATAATGGCGTCAGAAATGAGAATAAATAATTATTATGAGTAGCTTAGACTAAATTCATGGGCATCAGCAGAACGGGTTTAGTAACACAGTAGTTTTGTACAAAATGAGATTAATTGCTCAACTGTCGTGGTCTTCAGTGGGCCAAAAGTTTTTCAGTTGTCGAATAAACTTCATCTTTAGAATTTCGTTCGAAAATCTTTACTAAGATAAGATAAGATAGTTTTATTGTAGGGCACCAATACGGCCATTAAATAGTCAAAACATTTTACAAAAATATAAACACAAAATTTAGAGTAATTAAATTAAACAAAAAGGTTAAACAAAAGGTTCTACAATAAAATAACAGGTTACTTAGGCCTAACGTTGATCAATGATTGAGTTAATTGTAAATACACAGTTATATTAATAAATATATTCTTGGTAACTGTAGTACGCTTTGGCAACCAGGAGCTCCTTAAGTTTTCGCTTAAATAAATTGTTGCCTTTGTTTGATAATATTTGCTTCAGATAGACAGGTAGGGCGTTGTAGGCTTTAATCGCGTTAAACGTTGGGCTTTTCTGGAATAACGTTGTTGGATGCTGCTGGACACGGAAGTCACTATTATTACCTGTAGCCATGTTAACATATAATCATTATTTCTAAGAAAAGCTGATTTATGCTTTATAAACAACATTATAAGTCGGTAGATGTACAGGCCAGATAATGTCATGATGTTTTGGTTTATGAATAGTTCTCTACATGGAGTGCCAAATGGTAATTTAAGCATATATCTTATTATCCTTTTTTCAATGTTCACTATTTGAGAGAGGTTTCTAACGCAGTAGCCTATGTTATTGAGAGTACTAAGTAGATTATTTATTTGTGATTCCCATATTAAGGATCGGTCAATCCATAGTCCCAAGAATTTTTGGTTTTCGCCTTTTGGGATGGACTTTTGATTTTGGCGAATAAGTTCTGACATATTAGCGACAGCATTTTAAGCAATGCTGACCAAAGATGAAACTGTACATGAGTGTATAATCAATGATGTGTCATCAGTAAACTGAAATACTGATACATTTGCTGTCTCAAGATGTTGATGAGGGTCATTTACATATAAAAGAAATAAGAATGGCCCAAGGACAGAGCCCTGAGGTACACCTCCTCTTGAGGTCGCATCACTAGACATGGTTCGTAGTAAGTTGTTATTTTCTATTTGTGTTATGTGCTTTCTGTCAGTAAGATAGTTTAGATAGTTTCAGAATAGCTTATGACCGTACAGTTGAATGTTATAGAATTAATCAATATACCGTAAGGAGTAGAAAAATACTCAAACACAATACTTTATCGCTTTTTGTACGGAGAAAGTAAAAACACCATAAAATGCAGAATTCTTATTGACATTTAAAGTTTCGGTGATTAAAAAAAAACACTATTGGTTCATCGTATCGTAATTTATTATCAAATTTACGATATATTTTGTAATATATGTTTATAATATCTCTCTATTATGGAGAAAAGAAGTTGTACTTAATTGTGTACTTTATAATTTTAAGACAAAAACTATACCATGTACAAATAAAAACATTAAAACCGAATCAAATATTAAATTGCGTTTAGCTATCAGATTGACGCTTTTAGCATAAGTGTTAAATAAATGATAAATAATTTTAATAAACCGGTATTTATTATTTCACAAAACATAATCAACCAATCTATGTTATATATGAAGTGGATAAGTTGATTTATTATCCAATAAATTGTTTTTGTTGCTGCTGAAAGCATGTATTATATAGTAATTGCAGTATGTGGCTTTATAAAGTATTGATTACATGAAAATATTTGGTGTAAATTTGAATATTGCCGGTGTTCACATTTGTGTGTAAACACGTGCACTGTTAATTTAATTAATTTTTGTACGATTTTATATATTACGTTGATGGCACTACAGCAATCACCAATCTATTGAATTAAAATTTATACTTTTAACAGTGGATATTGTAAAGTATGTTTATTAAAAAAAAACTCAAGTGTGCCATGATTTTTTATTTTTCTAAATTTAAGTTGGTAACACATATTGACGTTATGTTATTTGCGGTATGTTCCTACCAATAAATTTATTTGCTGTGAAAAATGACGCAGAGAAGTCTAAGGTGCATCTTCCAAAATTTCTTGGGCTGTGTTAATAGCAGTTTAACTGGTCTACCACTTCCTGGTTTACGAAGAACACTACCCGTTTCATGAAATAATACAGCAGATCGTGATCAGGTATTTTTAAATTCATCATAAATAATGGGAACGTTAGAAAATTCTTCCTGAAACTGTGTGGAATTAATATGGAGTGATTGCACTTCACCCATTAATATACCCAATTTCCGTCCACTTTAGTCTCATTTCGGAAATAACTTTCAACTAAAAACGTTTTTTGCTGGTTGCTGTAAACCATTGTGACCTCGGAATAATTGACTTTTAGAAAGATCTGATGTTTTGTATGTCAATTCCTAACATGTGCGCCAACTTAAATTTTTTTAAATAAAAAATCATAGCACAGTTGAGGTTTTTTTAATAAACATACGATATTAATACATAATAAATATTTGTAATCTTAACTATATTAAATTTTTAGAAAAAAATACGCGAAACTCTAGATGTTATCTTATTAACTTAATTACCAATCAGATTAATCTGATGCTTGTTAAGGGAGTATAAACTCTGAGTAACATTCGTATTTGTTATATTGATGGTATCTAGATAATTAAACATTACCGATTAAAGTTATCATACTGTCCCGGGCGGCATTGATAACTTTAATCAGTAATGTTATATATATTGCAAATTGAGTCATGATCAAATCATCGATCCGGATCACCATTATTATTATTATTTTCTATTTTGCGTATAAAACGGAGTCATTACGGCTGAGTGCTTTAATAATCTAATTTTTCAAGGTTGGCACCGTTGAAATTAAGAGCCGTCAACATGTGCTAAATTTTCGGCGAGATAGTTTTGAGGTTATGTGATGTGTGGAAGTCGCAAACTAATTTCAAATTAAAATGTCAATTATTAGTGTTACCAACCACCATACAATTTTCTAAATATGTATGCGCGATTTTTAAATTTAGAAATGGAATAAAAGGGGCAAAATACAAAAAAATACTGTAAAAAACTCGTTTATAAGGCCCTTTTTCACACTTGTACGTTAGAAAACTTCTCGCTACGCTCGTCGTTTTCTAAACTTAGACGTGTGTGAAAAAATCACGCTTATTGAACTCGTTTTTAAATATACTATAATAGCACAAATGTTCATAGTCACAAATCAAAGGTCGCAACAACTAAGATTTTTCATAACAATTTACATAAGTGCTGTACTTATAATGTTAGAAACTTATATAAATTCCAGAAAACTTATTTACCGTAACACATTATTATAATTATGATAATCAACTTCTCGAGGTGAGAAATAATAACCCCACTTTAATAAAATTATAACATTATATGGGGTGTTTGTATCAAGTAATATTTCGAGATAACAGTTGACCTACGTAATAAAGAAATTTGACGTTAAAGAAAGGAGTGCACTATAATAATGAATACTGAATGTGGAATTTACTATAATTTGTTTAATTAGTTTAATGTGTTTACCTAGATTATCACCGGATAGTGTAAAAGTATCGTAGCTGAAAGCTATTATATAAAAAATATGTTTTCCATTACATCTAAAATAATAACCAGATTAAAATATGGAAATTAATATTGACATATAATTATTTCAAGTAATGGGATGTATTTTTACAAACTTGGACTGAATGTATTAAAAAAATAAGGATGAGGATGTGAGAGAAAATGCTCTAACGTGCGAATCGAAGAATTTATTTGATTGTTAAACGAATTAAATTTCAAATTAAGTCATCAGCATATTTATATACGCGTTTTCATAAAAAAATTTCTGGAGCCGTCCCGAAAATAAAACTTTCGGTATGATTTATTAAATCGAAAGTACCACTTTACATAAATCGTATCGAAAGTAGTTATTTTCGGGACGATTTTGTTTCACTTTCGGGACGATTTTGCGTATATATCTAGGCGGCCTTGGCAAAAACATCAACTTCGTACTTAATTATGACAGCGCTTGTCGTAAACACTTGTATGTGTTTTTGCTTTTTTAACATAAAAAACGGCTGCAGAAAAAATATTGTACGTAACACGTTCCAAAAGTGATTTTACGAGATACGCAGGATTCCAGGACTCGCTTACGGCTCGTCCTGTAAACTTCCTACTCATCTCGTAAAATATCACTTTCGGAACTTGTAAACTAAAAGTAAATTACTATTACTATTACTCACATGCCAACTTATCGTAAATTTGAATTTATTTGAATGTTAATAAAACTAATAAATTTGCAAATTAAGTCATCAGCCTATTTATATACACGTTTTCAGATTACAATAAGTATAGTATTTTTCATTGAAAACTTAGGGATTGATTCGATAACTCATATGTAGATATGTTTATATAAATAAATTGTGCAGGTTAATTTAAAAAAAATTATATGAATTATACGTCAACTATTTTTGCTGTGCTATTTCCCCTTGCTTATAGAAACGAATGTATACATTGAAATGAGTATAATCTTAATTAGTTCTCTACTTAGCTTATTAGTTTCAGTCTCACTGGCCACAAGAACTGTTAGACGAGTATGTGGTCGATGACTTTCTGTGCTCGGGGCTAATTACTCTGAGCTCAACTTCGGATGGGTTACTTCAAACACCGACATAGAACATAATAATGCGTCTAATATTTCACGTGGTTTTGTATCTAAACATCAGACAGACTTTTCATATGCGAACTGCAAATTACTTATCTGAGAGTGTCGAATACATCAATACACGTTCTAGACAATTAATAATCAATTTACGGTTAGTAAGCAAATAATTTATTAAACTAACTGCTTCCCTGGCTAGTGCCACGCCGGGTATTAAATAAAACAAAAGAAATTTGAATGTTGTTACTTTACATACGGTTCGGTTGTGGCTAAGATAATCTTAATAATTAATGGTTTTGTAACACGTACCAACTAATATTAATTTATTAATCACATGATAAAGTGTTCTTAAGCCGAGGTATTTAATTAAGGAATAACCAAGCAATAAAAATGTATATTACACCATTCCTCTTTGCGGCCGTTAAAAACTGCAATTTATTTGAAAGGTGTCACATTTTTCTTTAAATAAATACAATAGCTTCTTAACAAATGGATTTATGCACAGACTATATGGAAATGTAAGTACAATTTTATTTATGATGGTAGGATTTCAATTACGCAAGACATGCATATAAATAGTTAATTAAAAATGATTGTGATCACTCTCAGTCGCAGTGTACTTTTTATTCAATTGTTATTTTTGCAATAATTTTAATGCTGGTAATTAATTTAATGGTTGATTTATCAATATAGCAGTAAAATATTATGCGTAAATTACCGTTGATTATAATCACTACGATTACTTAATACTAAATGCCCAAGTGCATCCGGCCTTAACTACGATAAACGACATTGGATATTGGTTATTTGCATGGTGTTAGTTAGTGTATGTCTTGGCACTATTTAGATTTCAAATATAAGCATGCAAAAATTGTGTATTAAGTGGCTGAATGTACTAAAATCAAGCATTTGTATTTTATAACCAAACAACGCACTTTTGTTTCATCTGTAAATGAAACATGTTTTATCAGTAAATTTGGTAATAAAAGTCACTTGATTTGATTCACTTTGCTGTTTATATTATTTATAAATTACAACTTTCCTAACTCTGCTTTTTCCACGTGTAATCAGAATTTTGGTAATTTTTTTTTGTACAATAATGATTTGCCATGTTATGAAAATGCGAGGAATTAACAATAAATAAATAAATAAATATCTGTTGAATATAATTAATTTAATTTGTCTGCTAGCCATCATTTATTAACCATACGGATAAGCCAATCATTAAATCCTCAAGTTAAAAATAAATACAATAACTGACTCTACTGTAAAATTAATGTGATTGTTTGAATCTATTCCCCTGATTGGAATAATTGAGACTAATAAATATTGAATGGCATCTGAATGAAGCGATCCATACGCCAATTAGAATTACTACGCTTTGATGAATCTTGATTTATTAATGATTTTAATTATATTACGTTATCGAAAATAATTTGCCAAATAATAGCGAACAATATTTAATTAATTACATATCTAAATAATACATTATCCAATTATTCTGAATTTAAGAAGAAATCATTTAGATGAGTCTAAAATTTCCTGAATTAAAAATACGATAATCTGTCGAAATCTACACTATACGTCTTGCAAATACTACAATATATTAACAATTAAAAATTGGTAAAGCCAAGTTTATTATTATAAAGTGTCTCAACAGTCTGAACTCGAAAGATTGTGCCGATACTAAACGTTGCATGATCTAATTGATCTATTTATACAGGATGATCCAAAATGCAAAATTTACCGGGTGTTTCAGACACCCCAAATATCTCGAGAAATACAAATCGAATTGACATTCAAAAAAATACGTCTATTTTTTTTTTGAGTTCTATCATGTGGTATGAAATGTAAACCGCCCCCTCCCCTCTGAGGTAAGGTGGGGGTAACTTTCTTTAAATTTCATGAGATATTAGGGGTGTACGGGGCGTCTAAAACACCCTATATATTTTCTCAATTTTCTTAGCAATATTTCTACCACGATTTTGTGTATACCCATTTCGACGAAAAGGTGTCTTCCGACATCTTTGCGTTAGAATGTAAATAACTGTCTGTGGAAATAAATATGAAAATATATTCTCTTCATTTTTTCAAAATTTTAATTACAAAATAGCAAAATAAACATTGTAATTTTATTAACTTAACAAAACTTTTACATTTAAAAATTTATTCTTGTAAAAAATTCTAGTTGCTCTATTACCTGAGCAATACTTTACTTGGCACCTTATCCCCATTTGAAAAGGATATAATTTTACAAGATGTCGCTATACTAGTTGTTCTTTCTTGACGTACTTTAACTTCAGTTACAAGTGCTTCTCCTAACTGAAATAAAAATATTTTCACCTGTCGTTTCTTCGTTTTTTCCGCTCAAATTGATGATATTACAAAATATGTGTATAGGTCATCTATGGCACTTACATTTGACAAAATATTTTTTCGCCATTTTGTCAGTCATATGGATCCCAAATTGTGTGCTGTTGTAAAATTTAATTGTTCTAGGAAGACGTTTATTGCTATTTTTCACTTGTACACATTTATGCCTCGAACTTAGGAAAAGTACTTTTTTGTTCGGTGTAAACCGAACAAAAAAAATCAAATATTTCCACTTTTTTTCGAACAATTTATAAAAGTAATTTTATAAATTGTTCGAAAAAAAGTGGAAATATGTGATGCGTAAAGTTGCACTGAAAAGCGTTTCATTTAATCCTTTTATATTTTTGCATTGGCAGTTCTCTTATATTTTGGCGAATGGTTCCAACCAGTTTCTTTTCTGTAAAAGCTTTGTTGCCAGGGAAGAACTTGTCAAAAAATTATAACATTTCTGCCGCTGCCAGTAAATGGTTCAATGAGCTTCAAAACAACAGACTTACCCAATGAAACTCATGTCGGTTTAGTTTGGTATTTTCCCAAGTATGGAAACCCGTTAACAAAATATTTACTTTTTACATCAAATGCCAACCAAAATTTTATGCCAAATTTATCTGGTTTATTCAGCATGTATTGTACCTTCATGTAGCTTTGGTTGGAAACAGCTGTTTGTCAGCTGCGATTTTTGTAGCTGGTTTATAACAGTTTCGACTGTTTTCAATGAATGCGTACCATACTCTTGACACCAAAACGAATTTATCCTCTCCCAAGCGTTGCCTTTGGTAGCTTTTTTTCAAAACGCAAAAACTTAGTATTTTCATGAAGCAATTTCGGTTCATGGAATTCGAAAACAATGAAGGACCCCATTTCTTATTCCATAAGAACGATGCGTTGACATTTTTTGTTCATATGAGACACGTATATACAGGGTGGAAACTTTCACTGGAACAAATTCGGTATTTATGAAATGAGAAGTTCCAGAAAAAAATTCTCGGACAGGTCGATTTTTGTTTTTTATTAAGTGCTTTTTAGCACTTTATAAGTGTGCTAGCGCTCGTTGAATCTGCAGCTCGGTTTCAACTCCAAAATATCATCAGTAATAATCACACCACTCGTTGTATTACGGCTGAAAATAGTATGAAGAGGTGGAACCTCTTTCGATTTTTTTCCAAACTGTACCATCAATTTTAATATTCTCCTGTTCATTATTTTCTTCACTGTAGTCTTCAGAATCTATCAGCAACCTCAATTTCTTCCGTCCTCCACTTTCATCCAAAATATCATTAGAAAAGAAATGGTGTGACCAAATGGTTTTGATATTAAGCATGAAATGATTTAAAACTGAATAATGCTGTAAAATCGTTAACACCTCATGGTAAAAAAGATATACCATGTATGTATATTTAGATCCAGAATGAGCTGAAGGAAAATGATACCGCTAAATATTTTTTTCGCTACCGACAACGTAAATACGCATTGCGTCCATGGCCACATGTACTGCAAGCAGTTGATAACATTGTGGGGTTTGTTGTCCTTGACGACGGAACTTAATTTTTTACTTACGGAAAATAATAAAATAAAATAAACGCAATATTCGCAGCATCGTTAATATCCATGCCCCCAGAAAGTTTCTCTGGATTAACACAAACAAACAAAATTCGACATTGTTTTTTTCGGTTGCTGGGTTGCCATAGGACGCACAAGTGACTATAAAAATTTTAACCCCAAATGTTACAAGCCATATTTTAGAAGATATTCTGATAATTTTTATTATTATATTTTCGGTAGCGGAAAAAAATTAATAAGATAGAAATATTAATGGCGGCAAATATAACAATATTAATGTGAACATTAAATATTGTTCCCCATCAGAACACCTACAGACTGGTTTCGACCTTTCAGGTCTCATCAGTGTAGTTAGTTGCTGATGGGGAAACGGAGATTACTATTGGAATATAAACATTCCAAACACCGTTAAAGGTAGAAACACCAAAGTGGCGGAATCTATTGCCTGAATGCTGTACTGAACCAAATCCGTGTGGCTTTAAAACCGACAAGATATGGACATTGCCAGCGGCGGCAAATATAACAATATTAATGTGAACATTAAATATTGTTCCCCCATCATATTTGCCGCCGCTGGCAATGTCCATATCTTGTCGGCGTTTCTACCTTTAACGGTGTTTGGAATATTTATATTCCAATAGTAATCTCCGTTTCCCCATCAGCAACTAACTACACTGATGAGACCTGAAAGGTCGAAACCGGTCTGTAGGTGTTCTGATGGGGGAACAATATTTAAGAAATATTAATATTAATTTTTTATAATCTTTCATTTAACACCAAGTTTGTATGAGTTTACTCAAAAAATAAAATGCAATAACTATAATACTACACCTTTACAAAATTTGTATCCAGAGCTGGCCACATGGACGTTCATCGCAGACCAAAAAAAAAAAAAAAACTTTGTATTAAATGAAAGCTTATGAAAAAGGGAATTCAATATCATAAAAATATACAGGTTGTCTCATTTAAGAAAATTGAGATAATGTATAGTTTGCGTATAAATAGATCACTATAGCTACAAAGTGTCACTCATTAAAACCTGAAGTAGCAGAAAAGTCTGTCATTCGGTTGGATAACAAAAATTGATTCTTTCAAAATGGTGGTGGTATGATTCTTTAAACTTGGATCTGTTTGCATATAAAAGAGTAAATAACTAAACAATTGACGATTAAAACATCCCAGTATCTTATATCAATGTGTACCTTTTGAAGTGGTCTATCTAAATAATTGTTTCCCTAGAAACTTTTATTGTGTTAGTTCAATTTCATTATTTTTTTTTTGTTCAATTCTTTTTTTCTTTATATGCTGAAGGTTTTGATGGAAGAAGAAGAGCTGGGTTGTTACCCAAAGCTGAATCCCATCTTACGATTCTTTGTAATTTACTTTGTAATTTTTCATTGTATATACGAGTCTAACACCATGAGAGAATAAAGTCCATTATTATATTATTTTTATTATTAATATTTAATAAAATACTGTGTTCCATTAAAAAATACAACTTTGATGTTTAACAGAAAAATGGAATATTTTTAGAACATGCACTCCGATACGATCTATTATAATCCACCAACAGATTTTTCTTACAACTTTTAGTGGTGTGGGCACAATTTTCCGAACTCAGACTGTATAAAACAAATAATTTTCGTGTTAAAAACAGCAAAGCTATCAACATTCCAGAAGGTTTTACGGACACTAACGCCCGGTATTATCAACACATTTTAAATGACAGTTAAGGCTAAACGAGATTTAAGAGTGAAGGTGCAGTATTACCAACTAGTCCAAATGTCCTTTAGCCCATAAATGCCCGTTGATATTAAATGTCGAAGTTTCTCCCTTTAACAGTTTTAATGGCGATGTAACTTGACGTTTCTAGTTTTGAGGTTAAGTAAAGTGATTTCAGTCCGGTTTATAATCATGAATTCATATTTCTTCAAATTTCACCGGCGACTCTTTTGATGAAGAAATATTAAATTGCATGCGTAAGTGAAGTATCCGTAAGAGTTAACATGGGTTTTCGAAAGAAAGCTCATGGAGTCGGTGTCGCGGTGTCGCACACCAAAAATTCCACAAAGGAAGAGGGATGAGAGGCAGAGAAGTGCGGATTGGCGCAATAACTATCGCTATTATTCACGCAGGATGACAAATATGTTTCAGTCACGGGAGAAAATAAAAATCAAAGACATTTCACTCAATGTTCAGCTGATCCAGCTGATCGGTGGCGATGGCGGATCAGCCGCGTCAGCGGATCGACGGTTTTTAAAGGTTAAAATTCAGTGGTGCCTACCTGCGAATATAAAACTCACCAAAAATCCGTATACAATCTATTGCCAACAGATCTTAAAATGAAATTTACTTAAAACTCCTTTAAAAAGATTCATAATACCCATGACAATTTTATTTGTACCTTTATCCTAAACATCATTTAACTAAATGCCTGTTTAAAAAAAAGTTGATAATACCGGGCGTTAGTGATCAGAAATAATTTTCAAGTTAAGTTTGGCACTCAAATTTAGATATTAACTTTCAAAATAAAACTAATTAAATTGAAACTCAAGTCGTTCAAATACCAATATGTAGAATTAATTAATTTAATTATTGAAGTCTACTTTTATGGATTATATCTAAAAATATATCTAATTTTTATGATTTATTAATGATTTAATTGAATCTATGATGAATAAGTAATGAATAACTCAATAGTTGATTTTTCGGAGTAATTATTTCCACGAATTGTATTTATTTCAAAAACTAAAATGTATGTAAAATAAAGACAGTAATTTCGCTTCCATATTGATTACAAAGAAACATGATGTTTTCAGCTATCAATACACATATTTGAAGCAATAAAAAAGTATATTTATATTTAATGGAGATTTTTCTAATTTCTATAATAATTAGAATAACGTTATATAGTCCGTACAAGAAACCAGGCAATATTTTAAAGGGCTTGAAGTCTCCGCATTGTTGCCAAGAGTACATGTAATCATAATTGGCCTCGAAATTTACCGATGGGGACGCTTCGATCGCGGTAAACAGATGATAGAAAACGAGTATACCGTCCGCATTCCCATTTAACTATGTGTAAAAATGTATCATTTTATTTTAAAAACTATCTTTGTCAACTCTTTTTAAACTATAACAACAACGGTAAGTAAACTTAACGAAACACGATCGAACAGCTGACAATAATGTGAGCAAGCGGCAACTCTGCGGGGTAGTACCAACATCACGCCCTTTTAACGCTTGCTATTTAACGTTGTGTTTAGGGAGTTTAGAGATCTTGTAGTGGCAATGAAAACAACTAGATATTGCTTGCATTCTTGGACGAACTTTACAATTAAATCTCAAACTTTTTATCCAGTAAATGTCCCTTTTGACGAGTTGTGCAACAACATGGGCTTTTCTGATTAAATACAGAATGAATATATGTGTTGATTAAGACATAAATCACTTTTCTTTTAGAGATTAATTCATCTGTTATAATTTATCATTACACCACATAAATAATATCAATATGGTAATGTATATTGAATCTAGTCTTAACATACGCCGTCTATTTATTATGGAATTTATTTCAATGGCATAAATTACTGACTGCATAAATAAAGCCACAAATCAAACAATAGAAAAATGAATCATTACCATCTTATTCAATCGATGATTTATTGAAAATGGATTTGATGCCGTAGAATTACGAAAAGTGGCCGGAGGGTATTTTGGACCCTTTAATGAACCTGCAGTTTAAAGGGTGTAACGAGTTTGCATAAGATGCTCCCTTAGTAATTGAATTTAATTCAGTGAGAGTGGCTACTCTTGAAAACCTTGATATTTATTCCATCCGAAGCAGTAAGTGCCTTTTGGCAAGTGGCCTAAGAAATGTACAAGTGATACCATATAACAAAGTGTTAGCTACAAAAAGAGTATTTGGATTAGATTCAGTAGAGTGATGGAGTTCAGTTTTATTTGTAAGTCGCTTAGTAGGATGGAATGTATTTTAACAATTGTTTTATTTCACTAGAGTTAAATTTTCAAGTGCGAAGTTAAATGATAAAATCATGTAATAACGGTAGAAACCTCAAAGTGGTGGAATCCATTCAGGCAATAAATTCCGCCACTTTGGCGTTTCTAACTTTACCAGTGTTTGAAATATTTATATTCCAATAATAATTTCCGTTTCCCCATCAGTAACTTACTACACTGACGGCACCCGAAAGGTCGAAACCGGTCTGTAGGTGTTCTGATGTGGAATAGTATATTATTAAATGAGTGAGAAAGTTGGCCATTGCCATAAAGGGGAAGTTGCAATTCATCCGAGTGGCAATGGCCAACTTGCTCACGAGTTTAATACTTTACTTTTTCGCATCATATTAAATAATTACCTAAAGATTTTTTTGTTTATATTAAATTATAACGAATAATTTTTCTATTTGGAAATTGCGGCAGTTCGCTGACAAAAAACAAATCGTAACCATAGTAACAACTAAACTGTTGAGAAAGTAAAATCGTCGTCATGTGATTGGCTGTTGGGCAATAAAACCGCTATAATTTGATTGGACGTCACCTGTGGAGAAAATGATTCGGTCGAATAATGGACAACTTTCTCAATAAAAATCGATTTAACAACATTTATATTACTCCTATTTAATAAGATGCAAAAAACAATATTTAATGTTAAATGTAATAACATTTACACCAACAGATTATGAGTGCAATTTTGTATTATCCAATAAATGTATAAGAGCGAAACGTCTCCTTTCGAGTTATCATCCGCTTGGTTTGTCTTTTGTTATCACTCCCTGTCATCGTTTTCAAGTGATTTTGTTTGGAAGATTCAAGAAATTTCGTGAATCCTAAATAGAATAATTTTATTCTCGAAATCACCAGTTTAAAAAAATCGATTTATAGAAAATATTTCACATAAATAGGTGTTATACCATTAACAAGAAGAAAGTTCTTTATTCTTTATAATTTGTGATCTCATGTATATATTTTTTATCTATAATATTTTACAGAGAAGTACAAAGATTTGATCCATTTGTATTAAATAGGCTCAAAGCGTGTGGCGTGAATGAGTAAACGAGGGCGCATTTTGTGTGGTGGAAATAATATAAAATACTGTGTCATGGCGTTTCATTATTTCGTTTATAATTTAGTTTCCCGTTTTGTGCAAATCGCACTCGTTAAACGTCAGCAACAGTCTAGTATGAATTTATTGTTTTTGGTACAATATATTTGAGCCGTAATTTGACGACGGCGCCTTTGTCGACAATTTTCATCCCCGCTAATATCAGCTGGCACAAACTTAATAAACCTATCAGTGTTTTATATTATATTTAGAGTCATTTTTCATTGTCCGCTGCTTGCAAACTAATAACATATCTTTGCTTGGAGCGTGTCTATGATTAAAAGCAACTCTCTGGGGAATTGTACCGAAATAATACAATATTTAGCTATGCTTAAACAAAGACATTTTTCTCATATTAAATTCCTTTAAAATTGAACACACTTCCTTTAGGGAATTTCGACAACTTATTTGAATTCAATTTTCAGCAGGAAATATATTACCCACGATTCCATTATACACGATATAATTTTTTTATCGATTATATTTTCTTCCGGTACTTTGAAACTCTGCCTTCATTTTCGATTATATGGAAACGCAATGTTTTACAAACTATTCAAGATTTGTATTATACTTTATATTTGAAGAAAATCTGATAACAGAGGCTGAAAGACCTCTAGTCAATTGCCTGTTGAGGTCATTTGTAAAAGTGTCTTAATAAATGTATTCTCGCTCTCTATGCCCATATTTATTTTTTCGGAATTATTTCTCGAAATCAAACTTCACGAAGATACTGAGAAAGAAGGAGCATCCTTAAAATATCTAGCTACTAATAATTGTGTACGATAAAACGAAAATGTATTTAATTAATAAAAGTATGTGAAATAATGTTAGTGCTCCTTAAAAGGCATAGCCCAATAAGATGGTGAAAAGTCCCGCATCCGGGATTTTGACTGGGCTTACAACATTCAATTCGGTATCAAAAAAGACTAAGGTCCGTATTCATAAAGAATCATATAACGCTTGATTACGTAACGGGCCGTTAAAATATAACTATCGTTAAAAACAAAATCGTATTCATAAATGTAACAGGAGATATTTAAGGGATGATTTCATAACATGAGATGTAGGGAATTTCATTAAAATTTTCTCGTGATAACAAACGTCAGGTGACATTTTCTTCGTATATGATATTCATAAAAATGGAGCAAAATAAACGTACCAAAGGGAAGAATTTCACCGAAAGAGAAATGGGTCTACTGTTAGACACAGTAGAAAGTTATTTAACAATATTGGGAAACAAAAAAAAACTGATGCCGTCAGTAGTAAGGAGAAGGCAGCTACCAGAAGCTTAAAATCTTAAAGAAATTAATACTTGATTATTGACTGTAACCGCTTTATTTCTTCTGGTAGGTCTATCTAATTGCCGACCAGTCATTTCCATTATTTCGTGTACAGTCACCTTATCAAAACGATATCGGATTTTAAAATCGACAATCTAAAAATTCAAATGGATTTTGTCGATTTCTTATAAGCCTTGGCTTCGACATAGCGTCCAATATTTCCTCCACAAACTCTATATTCTCTTTACTGGATGACATGTCACAATAATATACGCACATTACACCACCTAAATAATTAGGGAATGTTCTATTAAAATTTTAATTAGAAACATTTTCGGCGCTATTGTGCAAAGGCGGACCCACTTGGTACGCTATGTTGTCAAGTCTCTTTTTGCCCTTTTTCAATTTTCCCTAAAGTACATCCTTAACTCTTATGGGCTTGCTTTACCGCGAAACATAACCTGTAGAAATGACTATTTGACGTCTCGTTAAATTTTAATCACTCGAAAACGGCCCGTTAAATTTACGGACGATTTAATCAGAGATTTAACATTACAATCGTTTGTGAATACCAAATTGATACTTTTGACGACCCGTTACGTGTAATCAATCGTTAAATAGTTTGACGGATGTTTATGAATACGGGCCTTAGCCTCCTAAATTTTCAGTCCGCTGGAGCGTTTTTAGCGGCACGGATTTTCAGTATTTTTGGGATAACTCGAGCTAGAGATAATATTTTTACATGTAGGTTGCGGCGTTCGAAAGCACATTTATCTGCCTCATTGTGGTAGATGCTTTTCCCGGAGTCAGTTTCTTAATTGAATGTTTTGAAGGGCGAAATATGGTTTTTGGACGAAAAAAAATATATTGAAAAAATGTCGATAGCCAGAAAGTCTCACTTGGGGGGTTTTGAGAGTGCTAAAATGATTAAAAACCGGTAAAAAATGAACAAAATCGCGTATTTCCACCTTTTGCATCACTTGAAAATTTTTAGCAATACATCATTTTGAAGGTAATAAAACATGCCAAAAGAGTTTTTGGATTTTCTGTCTTGAGAAAAAAAAGTGCTGAAAATCACGTTACAAATATTGAAATGGCGGCCAGTTTTCGGTTATCGAGCCGAAAAAATCTAAATGTGCTTTCGAACGCCGCAATCCACCCGCATGTAGAAATATTATTTCTAGCTCGAGTTATCCCAAAAATACTGAAAAACTGTTTTTTTTGAGCTAGCGGCCGCAAGCGGGTTGAAAATTTAGGAGGCTTAGTCTTTTTTGATACCGAATCGAATGCTCTAAGTCCGGTAAAAATCCCGGACGGGGGACTTTTCACCATCTTATAGGACTATGCCCTTTTAATTGAATCAAAAATAATAATTTAATATTACTAACGGATAATATTCTTGTTTTTTCTGTATTTTAAAGTTCAAAACTCCTATTTAATAAATTACATGATACATTCCAGTCCAATATACAGTGTAATTCATGAATGAAGGACTACGATCGATAGCTATTTTATTTGGTATGTATTTATTATTTATAGTATATAATTTATGTAATACGTGCGATAAACACATATTATTATTATTAATGAATTAGAATCCTGTTAGCATTCATCGGAGTAGGGATGTTTGAAAATGTATTGCGGTAGATATTCCTTTGTGGAACACTTATAAACGAGTTGCCAACATTTGAACCTAATGAAAAAATCACTTTCATGCATGTAAAAGCAGTTTCTAAACAAGTGAAACAAATTTTTAAATAAAATACAATTTAAGGTCGGCACAAATTCGCAACCACAGTTGATTTTACAATTAATAAAGACGAAAAATAGCCTGAATATATGAATATTTAGCCTGTTCGTGACTCTGCAACATTAAGTCTTACTAAGACTACTGTAGTCTTACTAAGATTAATGTAGTCTTATTGTAGACTACTGAAGTCTTAGTAAGACTTAATGTTGCAGAGTCACGAACAGGATGAGTATTCATATATTCAGGCTATTTTTGGTCTTTATTATTTGTATTTAATAAATTTGCATTCACTGAGGTTGTCTCAAGTTAATTTACAGTTGATTTTGTTTGTACCCTATAAAAATTAAAAGCTTTTGGTAATACTTCACCCAAAATGGGTGAATTTTATTTGTTCGCGATATTTATTTAAATATCACAAATATTACAAAAATATTCAACCATGTTAAAGGTAACAATTTTAACAATTTTTCAAAAACTTCTTTGCTTTCGGTTAGAGCCCCAAGCTTGGCGGTGGCTTTCATTATCCACAATTAATTGTTTGGGTCCATGGATTTTTAATGATCGATCTACTTCATTAAAGTTCATATATAAACATGGATAGAGGCGACAGAATGGCCGTGTAGCCGATGCCAATTTCCTTAACACGTGCGCTGTTGGATGGTACACACGTTGTGTTCGGGTGTGGTCGAATTGTGCCATCGGATGTTTTCTGCCTTTGGCGTTAACCATTCAGCCATTAAGGGCAGGGAATTCGTACGCTTCTTGAAACTTCATATTGTTCTCATAAAGTTGATCTTGTAAACAGTTAAGAAACCAAAAATTATAAATAAAAGTAAGTACATGATAATTACAGAATTTTAGTTGATTTTTTTGTACAATAATTTGAAATGTTATGTAAATACGTGGAATAAACAATAAATACCATACCAAAAAGTTGAAGAATTCATTAGCGATTGTGGCTTTCTAGAGACGAGACATTCACTATGCATATCAGACTTGGCACGGAGCGACTATTACCAACTTCCAAAAAAATTCGCTGGGACAACGTTTTTCTTCTGATAAGAAGCTGAAAGTGACATTGGAGGAGTTTTTTGCAGAACTTCAAAAAAATGTTGTCTTCGAGGTTATAGCGTTACTGGAGAAACGTTGTATTAATCGTATAAAGGTATAAATATCGAAGGAATCTATATTACAGAATAAAATCTTACATTCAATTGTTTTAAATATCTCCCCTCGTAATACACTGGGTTAAAAAAAAATGAACCACCTTGAAGGAGTTGAAATTTCTTATAAATAGTTAGTGTATGTTGATATACAATTGAATAAATTTTAACAAAAAAATAATAATATTTATTAAGAAAAAAATTAATAAAGCGTTACATCTCCGCATTCTCTTATGCATTCAGCAACTCTTCTGGGAATGTTTGAAATCAGATGGTCTAATGCATCTTGAGGCAGCTCGTCCCAGGCTAACTAAGCTGGTGACGCAGTTCATCTAAAGTGTTTGGAGGATGCTGTAAACGACGCAATGTTCTGTCCATCATATCACAGACATGTTCTATGAGGTTCAAGTCGGGTGATCTCGATGGCCAAGGCAAACAATTAATGTTGTTTAGTTCTAGGAAGTCTGTAGTTACCTTAGCAGTATGAGAGCGCGCATTGTCTTGCTGGAAAATTGCCCTTGGATGGTCTTGGATGAATGGAAGTAGAATGGGTTCCAAGACTGTATAAATGTAAAGGCACGCGTTTAATGTGCCCGGAATGAATAGTAAAGGGGTCCTTCCCCAGTAGAATTTTGCCCCCCCCCCCCCTCCCAAACCACTACACCAGAAGTTAATGCCGTATGACGAAGTTGAACAAATTATAAATTTTGTCTTTCATCTCTAGGTCATCTAACCCTTAAACATCCGTCAGAGTTCCATAAATAAAATCTGGATTCGTCGCTGAAGACAATTTGTACCCATTGATGATCCCAGTCTTGTCGGTTTTGGCTCCACCGCAGCCTGTTGGCCTTATGCTGAATTGTTAAAGGTTGACGAAAATAAGGACAATAAGACCGCAAGCCAAAAGAACATATTTGCCTATAAATGGTGCTCATAGAGACTCTGTGACCAATTGCTCTTAACCAATTTATTGCAATCGATTGTGTAGGTTCTGCAGGATCTCGAATTGCACTTCTCCTTAAGAGTCGATCTTTACGTACGGCAAGCTTTTAGGCTTTCTTTCCGCCAATCTCCAAATTCGACTTATATTGACGTGTGGTCGACCAACACGTCTGCCAATTTCACGGAATCCTAAACCAACCTCATGTTTTCCGATAATGCGTCCTCTTCCAAATGGTGTAATTTGATGAAAATTTCTACGTCTTCGCACTCGCGGCAATTTTTAAGGCACTAACAATTAGGTCAAACAATAAAATGCTGCAAACTAATGCAATAAATAATGTAAACTAAAATAAACTCTCAGATGATATGAAAGAGATAATTTATTTTATCCAAAATCGGGTGTAATCATCGAATTACAGTGGTCATTTAAGCCATGTAATGTAGCTCATTACCCCCTAGTGAGATAATAAGTTTCTCTCACGGAATGCATAGATCATTCATAGGATGTTTGAACTATTTCAAATAGACACCACGTACGTCAAAATTTCTTGTCAAAATTTTATAAACATCATTTCAACGTTGGATACAATTACAAACGATTTTGGATAAAATTTTATATTATACTCATGTGGAATTCCCCATTAGACCCTTAAGAAAATTACTAAAAACTTTTTCTTGCAAGACTAATTACGGACATTCCACATTCGTATAATAAATAACTATTAGAAGTGACACTTGGCTTTCAAAATTTAATCAATTGTATATCAACATACATCAACTATTGCCAAGAAATTTTAAAGTTCTACATCAACTCCTTCGGGGTGGTACATTTTTTTTTGTAACGAACAATACGCTACGTGAACGCCTTCGTGAGGCGCGAGTCTAGTTATTATTTGAATATTTAAATTAAAGTTTTATTTTGTTTTGTTTTGTGAGAAACGTGTATCTTTTTCTAAGGAAAGAAGATTTTATTGCATTATTTTAAAATGTAGCTTTTCGTTAAAGGAGCGTGTAATGATTTTTTTTAATGCTGCTGAAGCGTTTTCCGATCTCAATCATTCAATTTATATATTCTCTATTTGTTGTATTTGGTTCTCGTTTAACACGTAGTGAAATATTTTTTGTCCACGACTATCTTATAATATACTCATTGTATTTGTGTTTCTTCAATTATAAGTATATTCATTATTCACTACAGACAGTTATTAATCATTATTCACTGTTTACTATCATTTTCAAAATTGTATCTAGTAGTCCGCGAAATGTCATATAAATAAATTGAAACGTCAAAATCATTTACATTATAAGCGAGTTTTGAAGTGGTTTAATATCAAAAATTAGAAGACAAATGGAGAACGACAGTGATAACGAGATTTCTTTAACACCGCCAAATATAAAAGAAGCTGCATTAAACTTATTGCCCGAAAAATCAAGGAAATATATTTAGCGGCGTATGAATCATTTTTGGAATGGAGAAGGGAAAAGAAAACCAATTCCTTCTCGGAAACTGTTTTATTGGTGTATTTTACAGAACTATCCATAAAATATAAACCCTTAACATTATGGTCCAATTATTCAATGCTTAGGAGTACGATCAACATTTTTCATGGAATACATATAGAAATTTATACTCCTATGAAATTGCGAGCATTGCTAAAACGAAAATCTGAAGGATTTCAACCCAAAAAAGCCAGCACTTTTTCTTCAGAAAATGTCAATGATTTTATTATTAAAGCCTCTGATGATAAATACCTGGTAACAAAGCTAAGATTTAAATAATTTTCTCTCCAAAAATCATTCATTTCTTTCTTTAAGGTTGCATTAATAATGGGAGTAATGGGTGCTTGTCGGGCTAATGAAATGTATTTCATGAAAACGAATGATTTGCAAGATCTTGGATCGGCTTTTTTAGTAAATGTGCCCAATACAAAGACAAAAATCACTCGAAAGTTTACAGTCACCGATAATTTTTATAAAATTTGTAAAAACTACATTAATAGCCGCCCATCTGACATTACAACAAACATACTTTTTCTAAATTATCAAAATGGCAAATGCACCGCCCAAAGAATAGGAATTAATAAATTTACTAAAAAGGGAAAGGACATTGCTACATTCTTGCAATTGCCGAACTCAGAAAAATATTCTGGACACAGTTTCCGCAGATCTTCTGCAAAGCTGCTTGTTGATGCTGGTGCGGACATAACGGCCTTGAAACGACACGGCGGATGGAAGTCGACAGCAGTAGCAGAAGGCTATATAGACGACTCCATTAAAAATAACAGACAGTTAAAAAAATATCTAGCTTAATACAAATGAATAATTCCATTGACAATGCACACCAAACCTATCAATGCAATCAAAATATTTCAACAAATAATCAAAATCTTAGTTTTGATATCAATTCTATTCCTGCAATTAATTTAAGAAATTGTTTAAGATTATTAAATGATATTGTATTGTATTAAATTAATGTTAAAAATAAATACTATTCCTATTTATATAACTTCTTAATAAAAAAAAAACAAAAGTATTATATTGTCGTGGACAAAGTATAGTGTACAACTCGCATATAATGGCCATTGATCACTCGAACGACTTGCTCCACTCGCCTATCGGCTCGTTCCACAAACATCGTTCTCGTGATTAATAGCTATCATTATATGCTCGTTGTACAATATACTATAATATCCAGGACTATGACCAGGACCAAGTGCCTCATTTTAAAACATTCACAATTAATAAGTTTTTTTTTAATTAAAGAATTTGGAATTAAAAGTTTTTTGGTACCGATCACAGATTCATATTAATTTGTGATACCGAATAACTCTATTCGGTTTGCACTCACACTTTTCTAAAAAATTGTACGGGGTTTATATGACCTGTGCCATCTATTGTGAAGTTATATAAAAATAAACTTATAATTCGTTGATTTGGCCTGTTACTGTAAGAGTATTATACTGTAAGACTTAGTTACCTTCTGAAATTAACCAATAATAATAATAACAATGACTTAAAAATTAATTAAATGGTTATTTAAGACATATAAGAGTAGGAGAAGTTCAGTTACTGTTACTGCTGTACCAAAATAGCTGTTGTACTATCAGCATAAACAACAATATTAACTGTTTTTAAGTTTTGTCAGCCATTGACAACATCATTAATAAATATACTGGTTTGAATGAAAAATGCAACACCAAGAAAAACAGCCAGAATTTATTTAATTTTTCTACAATTGATGGCTTTCGGTATAAAAACCTCTTTTTAGGATGATTTTATATACGAAAAATAGCAATATCAAATGGTGTTTTTATAAACAGAGAACAATTTGGATTAGTTTTCTCGTGATAATAGTGCGAAGAACATTTAAAATGCTAAGAGTTCGTAACCGTCGAAATTTTGTACAACTACCTGATTTCGAGCGAGGTCGTATTATTGGCATGAGAGAGGGTGGTCTTTCCTTTAGAGAAATTGCCAATAGAATGGAACGTGACGCAACCACAGTAATTAGGTACTGGTGAAGATGGTCTGAGGAAGGTTTTGATGGACTTCGGAGAGGATCTGGACCACAGCGAAGAACGACAGACCGCGAAGAACGCAGGTTGAGACTTTTGGCGGTAAGAGAAAGATTATCCACTACGCGGGCCATTGGAAACACTTGGAGGGATACATTAAATGCTAGAATCTCAATGGCATCGATGTATCATCGAATACGGAGTTTTGAATTTGTAGTTATCATCATTTTTGTTGCCTTCCCCTGACTCCACATCATAGAGCTTCTAGGTTGGAATGGTGTACAGAACGAGTGAATTGGAGACAAGAATGGCAACAAATTATGTTAACTGACGAACCCAGATTTTGTTTGTGGGCCAACGATGGACGTAGACGTGTCAGACGTTTCCGCGGGGAACGCAGAAATATGGACTTCGCGCTTCCTCGGCATACTGCTCTCACGCAGGGGGTGATGATTTGGGGTGCCATCACGTATGGTGGTAGGTCCCCTCTAGTTTTTATTCCTGGCACCCTAAATGCTTGGCGCTACGTACAGACTATTCTAGAGCCCGTTGCACTGCCGTACTTACAAGGGTTGCAAAACCCTATCTTTCAGCAAGATAATGCTCACCCACATACAGCAAGGGTAACAATAGAGTGTTTAGAAGAAGTTAACGTTATAGTGCTTCCATGGCCTTCTCGTTCACCAGACCTTTCGCCCATTGAACATGTTTGGGATATGATAGGCGTCAGACTAGGAAATTTACCCCGTGCCCCAGACACTTTGGACGAACTTCGTTTGCGGATTCAGAAAGCTTGGGATGAGCCACCTCAAGAAGATATTGATCACCTCATTCAAAGCATGCCGAACCGCGTGAATGAGTGCATTAGAAACAACGGAGGACCGACTCATTATTTAAAAAAAAATCAGTTTTTCAACTGAAATTTTTCAACGTTTACTTGAGACATTCAAACACAACTTCTGTGAAATTTTCATTAAAATCTGACCATAACTTCTTGGTGTTGCATTTTTCATTCAAACTAGTATATATTGAATAGCGTTGGCCCTAGTACAGAACCTTGCGGGATTTCTATTGCAACTGGCAGAGTTGCTGAAATACCACCGCCATATGAAACCAGATGGGATCTGTTACATTGCATAACATTTAACAATAGACTTTGAAATTCAATCTAACTTACAGATAATTACAATTACAATTTAATATTGGCGTTTTTAACTAATTTTGTTAATTCTTCATTTATAAACTCGGTGAAGATACAAAGATTTATAAAATTATTTTAAGTAAACATAGATGAATATATTTCTTGTTTAAATAGTGCATTAGATGTTTATAAAAATTGTATATTCGTGGGTATTTAAGCAGCAGACACCATCATATAATTTCTAACGCAACACCCGAGCTAGTAGGGCAGACTGCAAAATATTAAATCGGTTACGCATCATTGAACTTTTGAAATTTCGCTAATTAATTCATTATGATGAAGTCACTTCCTGAAGAGAGCTATCTTATTAATTAACGCTTATTAGCAAATTTTCTCCTATAATGTAACAAACGTTGTAACTTCCGGCGGTGTGCTAAACAATATGAGATAGTTATTGATCGCAAATTGTCAATAAAAATTAGCCTGCAAAAGAGAGATTCCCGTTTATAAGAAGAGCTGCGGGATTTGTATGCTATTATTAAATCAATACAATGTTTTAATTTTGTTATACAATGTTTTAATTTTGTTTAATAAAATCGAATCATTCTTAAGATTTAATAATAATAATAAAAGTTTATTGTACTTACTAAATACATAATAAATAATAAATACAATGGCCATCGATCATGAGATTTATTTTATGAATATTGTCAAATTAATTAAATTTCAGACTATCCTACTTTAAGTAACACACCAACCAAACATATGAATGGTTTTAAACAAAAAAAAAATGTCATTTTGTAGAGTCCATCAATTTAATTAATTTGGGCAATAGAAACTGCAATAAATTAGTATTATTATGCATATAATCACATCCATACAACTAATATTGCATATAATTTAATTAGGCATTAAATCAGAATTAGCATTATATGATAATGCTCGTAGATAATGATACAGCATTAAATGGCTCACTGAATTTATAAATAGCAGAACGAATGTATGTATTTATGCACAGCGCTATTGATCTATTTGCAATATTTCATGCAAGTGATGACCACTAAAAAACTTTTAATTAGTAATAAAAATCGACTCAATGCAGGACGTGATTGAAACGATCGATTTTTATTTTGCAAGCAATAAATAATTGGACCTTAATTATTTAGAAGCGATGAATAACTCCGATAGCTCATTCCTATCCTTTATATCAATCCATTATTAGATCTAAGCAATTATACAAATTACAAACCTTTGCGTGAAACTATTATTAAACGTAGAAAATGTTAGCGGTTTAAAATATTGATTTGGAAAACGGTATGAATTTGCTTGAACGGCATTTATTAATATAAATTCTATGACATTTTAAAAGATGACCGAAGCAGAATAGTCTCAATTTTGTCATGTGTGAGCGTTTCAGTCAATTACAGTATTATTCTACCGAGAAGAATCACTTGCGGTTCTTTCCGGAAAGAATCTGATGTAGAAATGTTTGACAATTGATTGACAACTATTGTTCAGCCGTTCCGTGGTCTTTTGCAATTCAGAAAATCGAGATGCCGATGAAAGACAACGAGCCCGCGGATTAACGAGAAAAATAAACAACGCCGTTTTCACGACTCGTCGTGTGCGCGCCCAAAAAAATGGACAGCTTTGGAAACTAGTGCGCAGGGGGTGTTCACTCCATACGATTTTTTGGTGCCATATCTCAGTACTACGATCAAACGTATGGTGGCGTTGTCTTCAGATTTTTAACAGTTTGCCTAAAAACCGTGCCTGCATTTTATGGTTTGCATATTGCCTTTGTTTTGTAAACATAACAACATAATTATTCAGTACACGTGTTTCGTTCGTTCTATTGTTCTGTGCAGTTTTGTGTTTAATTAAAGACAACATTAAACCGTTGAATTTAGTGATTGTATTATTTAATTAGTAAGCACAAGTAGATTCTTTTAAATTTATATAAATTCTCATATCAACTTATTGTAGGTACATTACTGTCACTCATAAAATAGAATTGTTGCGGTGTACCTGGATGTGACCATAGGATATTGTGCAGAATGGAGTTTTGCTTCAAGATAAGGAAATATTTAAGTTATGGTTCACTAATATTTCAAAATTCCTAAGTTAAAATTAAAACGTCACAAAGACATTTATAGAACACATCAAGTATAATATTTTAATGTTGTTTATACTGGAAGCTTCTACTTTGTTATACATTTTATATAATAAATAAAATTAGTTGTGGTTTGAACATAGTTAATTTTTCAATACAGTTTAAATAAAATATCATTACTTTGTAAAACTTAAAATTTTTATTTTCGTGACCATAGTTTGGGCAATTTTAACTTGCTTTATCGAAGGAATAGTAAATTAGAATTACGAAGCTGCCGAAACTATAGTCATGAAAATGAAAATAAAATCTCGAACTTTTACAAAATAGTGTGTAATAAAAATATTTTAAAATTAGCGGCATCTTTCCCAACTAATAAAATCCACGATCAAATAGTATATGGCGCTAAATTTGGTACTAAAACTTTTCCCCAATTCTATTGTTTGAGTAAGCAATCTTAATTAATAGTTTATCTATGCTAGTGCGTGTCTTTATTCTAAATTGTATTCATGTAAATTGGATTGTAATTCCTAATTATTATTATTAAATGTCAATGCGTAAAAAAGGTAAAAAAGAAACAGATATGGCATACATTCGTGTTTTGTAACGTTGTGGGTATAGCTGCCTATATAATGGCCATGACTCGGCTTCTATCCAACTGATTTCGACGATCTTTTAAGAAATCAAAAGCAAAATGTATCCCCTTTAGAGGGTTTATCCCCCACTCCAAGAGAAGGCTCTATGCCCCTCCAAACGAAAAAATAAAAAGACCACAAAATGCACTTTTTTAAACACCCATAACTTTGTGAAAAATCGCCGTAGGAACTTCGTTTTTGAGTACTGCATAGGTAATTGAACACATTTCAATGCTCTTTTGGTGGATCGAGTCGACAATTTTTATCCAACTCGGTACACGTTGCCAAAGTTGGACGTATTTTTTCCAAAAAAACGTGTTTTTCTTGTTCGGGGGTTGAAGGGTTCGAAAAAGGATCATTTCAATCTGAGTTTACCTCTCTAAAGTAGGGCCAAAATGAGATTTTTTCCCGTAAGAATCATCAAATTTGGTTGAAAAAAGTCGCAGAGTTATGTGCGATAAACCTCAAAATGCACTTTTTTTTCAAAGACCTATAACTTGGTGCCAAATTGTCGTAGGAACTTCGTTCTTTGAGTCCTGCATAGGGAATTGATTAAATTTTAATGCCTTTATATTGGATTGAGTTGAAAAATATTTTCCAACTCCATAGACATCGTCAAAGTTGGACATGGTTTCCTAAAAAAAAAAATTTTCACAGGGTTGCTAGAGGGGGCGGAGCGGGTTACGGTTAAGTTCGCATACATCACTTTAAAGAAGACATTTGCCCTAAAAGATTCATCAAAATCTATTGAAAATCTGCCGAGTTATGGCGGTTTGAAAATGGTCGAAATTTTCACGAATTTCAAGTGTTTCATTTTTGTTTCCTTCAGTGTATTATCGTTTCATAATTCCGAAAAAGTGACCGCCCGGATAGGATTCGAACCCACGATCACGAGGCCCGTGAGCAGGAGCTCCACTCACTAGGCCATCCTGGCACCAAATAAAAAATGATTTAATATTTTTTTTTCTCGAAAGACAATTTTTTTATAAAAAATATTTTCAAACAAAAGATGTTTATTAATTAGTTTTATTAATATTATTTTTATTTTCCATAATTAGAAAAATATTGGAAAAAACATAAAACTGTTAAGTTAAACACCCACATCCGGCGTACGGAATTTTAACAAAAGCTTTTCAGTTTCTCGGATTGTCAAATAAGATTTATGTTCAAAGTTTTATGTTAATTTCTGATTTAGTTTTTGAGATACACACAGAACAAAAAAAAAAACCCAGAAATTATTGAAATGGCATCTAGGGACTCCAAAACGGGTATTTCCGTAAAAAAGTGTCCTATATTTACGAAAAACACTTGACCTAATAAGAGTGCATGTATTTCTATGCAGCTTGAAACGTTAAGATCCTTTTATCGTGGTTTTCATTGCGTGTTGGATTCCTATCTAGAAACTTAATAACATTTGTTAATACGATTTTAATGATGGTAAATCCGAATTTTCATTATATACATAAATAGCACTTGGCGCCAACATATTACCCATTAGGCATTATTTCTCGCCCCTTAAATTTATATTTATGCTGTATACATATTCACGGTTATTCTTTTAACACTCACAAAATATTATGTTTGATAAGCTTTTTGTTAAAAATTATTAATTTGAAAGTTATTTACATATCAGAAGCACAATAACTGATTACTGTTCTATCACAAACTAATACCTATATTTACTACAAATTGCCAAAAGCTATTATGTCCATTAGTATTATTTATGTCTTTGAACAATGTATATTGTCCAAATCTAGAAACATTTTGTCATAAGTGTACCACAATATTTTGATATCAAGCGTGAATGTAATTAATTAGCTTATATTTCTTTTCGACTAGATTATAAGATTAGATACATTTTTTATTATAACATTAACATGTTTATTATAGGCAAGTGAGCTGAAAATACCGCACATTATAAAATATATAACCAATTCCAGCGGCGGCTCGTAGATGTTCGGCGAGGAGGCTAAGAGGAAAATTTGTTCAAAACAGCAGTGGAACATTTGAACACTCTCTATAGGAGTAAGTAGTGCAGTGCGAGCGGTATCTCTATCTTAGCTTCCTCTACGAATATCCACGAGCTGTCGCTGCCCAAATCTCTAAATGTCAAACAATTTTCAGTTTTTTAGAGGCGCCAATTAAAAAAAAAAGATTTGCAACAAATTAAAGTTTAGGGTATTAATTTAGGTATCAAGGGCGCAAAATTATATGGGCATTGTAGCTCGATGCGAAGCAGAGGTCAGCAACAACCGAGGGCCAAACCCCATTTTACGCCCTTGGTGCATACATCATTTTTCTACAATCATTAAGTTTTAATTTATAGAAAATTCATTATTTAAATTCATACAAAAGAATAGAAATAAACGCAATTTCCTTGATATGTTTAATTTGTACGTAACCATGGCAACAAGTGTCATCAAGAACAGCCATTTGCAAAGTTTTAGATAATTTGCCGTCAGTGTTTGTGTGATATACAGTACAAGTGATGAAAGTACGAATTTTGCTCACGCGTGGACCTGTTTGTACACGAGTCGTAGGTGAGTGTGCAATTGTTGCACAAGTGAGCGAAATTAGTTTCATCACAAATGCTGTATAGCCTGTTGCTTAATCCTGCCCATAAAATTTATAAAATAAAACCTGAAGAATATTTATTACTGATATTACTCATAATAGAATGAAGGCAAATCGTTGCTATGCCCCAATTATGTAGCAATTTGTTCAATTTTGACGTTAAATTTGATAGTTTATGTAATTATCTCCTTAAAATATGCAAATAACACGATAAGAACACTTTGTAATATTTCCACTGACCTTAGGGTGAGTGAAAGTGATATAAGAGTGGGTGTACTTTCACTCACTCGTTTCTTTAGTAACGGCCGGTTCCATAATCTGATTAAAGTCTCTTTTAAACACAAAACTGTTCCATAATTGATTTTTAAACACCACTCCACCGAAAACTCTCCTGAACCGTAAAGGCCCGAATTTCGTTCATTACGCATTCCAAAGTCGACTTTATTGAGAACATAACCTCACATTTAGTTAACAGCTCGTGTCAGTGTGTGTCTAAAATGGAAAGTATGGAAAGTTCAAGTTCAAGCTCATCATCAGAAGACGAACTGTTTATATTTTTAAGACGGCCCAAAAAATAGAGAAACAGAGAGGATTGTTTTACTAAATGTGACGATGTTGAATTTTTTGATCGGTTTCGTCTAACTAAACCCACAGTACTAGCACAGATTTTTGTTTTATAAAGGAGGACGCATACTACCTATTACAAGACTGCTCTTGACGTTGAGATTTTAAGCTACAAGGAAGCATGCTGACTGCAACAGGCGACTTTGTGGGTGTTTCTAAAACATCAGCCTGCAGAATTGTAAAAAGCTATCCTATGCCATCGCATCTTTATGACCACAGTACATTAATATGTGTGAAAATCATATCGAGAGACAGAGGTTTTATAGAGCAGCAAGTTTTTCTGGCGTTAGAGGTGCAACAGATTACACTTTAATAAAAATCCAATCTCCTGGAGGTGAGGATGTAGAGATATTTCGTTGTAGAAAAGGGTACTTTGCATTAAATGTACAGACAGTGTCGGATGCAAACTTGAAAATTCGCAACATATGGCCCAACGATGGCCTGGCTGATGTCATGACAAAACCATTTTTAACAACAGCAGGCTCAAACAGCAATTTGAAAATAGACTATTTGGGCAACACTTATTAATTGGTGATGAGAGGATATGCTTTTAAACCCTATTTGATAACAAAATTGCAATTAACAGAAACAACAGCGGAAAATCTCTACAATGAATCTATCATTCGATCACGTGACGTTGTTGAAAGACAATATTGAGTATGGGAAAGGAGATTTCCTGTCTTATCATTAGGAGAGCGGCTGAATGTGAATGTACAATGACTTTGATCATAGCAACTGCTGTATTGCACAACATTACAATAGAGATTAATGATAACTTTCCCGATGATTGGTTTGACAATGTTGAACAAAAGATGCACCAGAGCAAAATCAACATAATCAGAATGCCATTGCTGCTCTCGGACAAAATGTAAGAAGTTTACTTATTGAAGAACATTTTGCTAGACTATAATAGGAATGTAACAGTAGTTGTTTATTTTTTGTTAGAGATAGGCATTTGAATAAATCATTATACATTTGTTAACAGTAATTTATATTTTTATATTGATTTCTGCAATTCTGCCTCCTTAATTGGAATTTTTAGATCTAAAAGGCGTTGCCTCTTTTCGTGATCTTCCATCCTCCGATTTTGCTTCTTCCTCACCCTTTTCCACTACAACGTCGGTCGCATTACTTCTGTAGTAAACCTCCTTGTTTAGTACTATAGGGTTCGTTACAGCAGGCCGTAACGTTTTCTTAAAATCTGTTCGCGGCGCACTTTCGGATATTTGACTAAATTTTTGAATTTTTTCGCGGTATAACAGAAATATATTTCGTTCAATAGCACTTTATGTAATATGTCTTTTGTAAATTATTATGGAACACAAGCGACTAAAAGCCGGCTTTAAAGTATTGTTTTCGAAAAAGTTCATTTTACGTAAAGGAGACTGTTATGTGATATTATGGAACGGGCCGTAACTGATTGAGTGGATAAAAGTAAAGCTTTCTTTGCGCATATCTATGTAAGAAAGTAAAAGTTTCAATGACGATTAATCGAAAGTAAGAAACAGCTATATAGAACATTGTATTTTATAACCCGCCCCTAGTCCATTGTTGCAACTATGTATTTTTTTGTCAAAGAGCGTAGTTCCGCTTTATTAAGACCAAAATGTGGACTTTTCTGAATTTTACGGAAAAATTGGATGTCGGGTCCGGGAAAAAGAAGATATTTTAAGAAGACCACCAAAGAAGGTTTTGCATAATGCACCAAGTGTTGAAAAGCATCTTCTATAAGTGGATTAAAAAGGTACCTAGAGGCAGTACACAATATTCGTTCGGGGCTTTGCAAAAGAGAAGCAGAAACATCCGTAGAAGAGAAAGCAAACTGTAGTACTTAAAAAACAAATTATAAGCAATCAACTTTATTTAGTTAAATAAAAGGAAACACTAACAATAATATTAATATTTTATAAGGGTAATTACTACAGCATTCGACAGTCTGTTAGAAAAAAGGTTGATCTTGACAAAAAATTCTTCTGATGATTTTGTATTTTTACGAAGAAAAAGAAAGCGAAGAGATTAACAAATTAAACAAAAAAAATAGATTCTAACTTTAGAGCTTAGAAATTGAAGAAAAAAATAGATTCATTTTTTATTTAGAATTATAATTTTCTTATTTTATTTGTTATCACATATTTTGTCAGTATATTGCAACAAATTGATTTTATTTGTTTGTTTTTCATTTCAGAGATTTTAATAGAAAAGTGAGAGACTGAGAGACAAAATTTAAAATAAAATTCCCGCCTTCCGGGATTAAAAGAAAATTGACGAAAAACGGAAAGGCTACTATCAATTGTCCAGAAACCGTTTTTCGGGTGGTCATAGTTGCATGTAAGCCTTGGTTGGAGCCTCGGCCCCAATCCATACTCCCATTAGTAAAACGTCTGCATTCATCCTACAACTATTTTTTAATATTTTTATATTTGGGCCATGTTTCTTAAAATTTAATTTATTTATTGCATCTGCAGCAAATAAAAGGTATTTATGTTTAATAAACGAGATAAATGTAATTGGCTGATCGTCACAAATTACAATTTGATTATTATTAATTTAAGATATATTACCTGCTCAATAAATAATCAAAATAAAAAATAAATCACAGTAATGAATAGGAAACATGATTTATCTATATACTCTTTGATTTCTCTAGGGCTGCAGTTATAATGAACCGCAATATCCTTTTATAGGAATCAAAGAAGTGAAGTTTACATGGCTCTGTCAAAGAATGGATGATATTTAATTTGTCAATATGTACTCAATGCATCGAATGAAATAGGGATAAAATGGCATAAAAGGCGATCGAATTTATTCAATAAAGGCTCTGGTCTGCTAATATTAAAACATGATGAATTTTTCCAAAAAGTTTAATCCTGAGATTACCATGTAATAAGGGTTTCTTTAAATTATTTCTTTCTACTTGACATGAATGATTTTTTATTATTTGATAATAAGTATATATAAATAGATAATAATAATAATAAATTCTTTATTTATAAACAGAACAAGTACATATTTTTTTAATAACAGTGTAAAGAAATAAATAAATGAAAATTATTACCCTTTTTAATTGAATTTTTTAATCCTCATTTCCCAAAGCTGGAAGCTTGTACGGATTAAGCAGAATTATTATTATTATATGAATAAATTCGTATAATTTATAAAATTATATGACAATAACTCCTGATGTATGTAGAGTCCGTAGAGTCCAAATACTGTGTCATTGAAATAATTACTTGCGAAAGATATCTTGAATATAAATTGGGGTTCTACAATAAGTTATTAAAATTTATTGTATTGTGTTTCCAGTGTAAAAGCTGAATATATAAAAAAATAATTACATTACGTGAAAATGTGTATCAAAATCAGGGATTAAGCACCTTTTCCGATGCAAACGTAAAAAAAAACAATAAAGCCCCTCGTGAATAGTGTATTAAAGTAGCTACACTCCCAACACACAGACAACAAATTCAGTTTGGTTCACAGATTAAACTCTAAACCAGGTTTAGTTAAATGATTCCCCCAATGTATATAAAGCTGGATCCTGAAAAAGCAGAAGGGGCCCACGTTTCACTGTCCCATCTGAAAATCACTGATTTAATTATACGCATCCGACCACATTTTATTCATGCCATTTATTAAGGCACAGGAATTAGAAATAAGTCTGCCCCTTTTGCCTTGCCGCGGATTAATTTAATTTATATATTTATCAGTTCTTTTTTTCATTCTCTTCCGGGTGCGGTGTTTCTCTGACCGAACGACGAAAGTTAATTAACATTTACAGCGAAAAGAAATAATTAGAATAATTCTGGGCTCTAATAATGTTTAATTATACATTTTCTTAATTATCTCGTCCAATTTAGCGCTAAGCCTTCTTAGATTTTCATCTTACACCTTTAAAATTTGATTAGGCTCCGTATAATTGTGATAAAATCCCAGATTTTTTCACAAGCACTTGTTTAAAGTTAAAAGTAAATAAGCTCTATGTTATTGTTATATGGACTTTTCATAATTTACTATATAAAAGAAATTACCAATTGCTACTGATACTTTACACCTGCTACGACGAATATTGAACTATACATAGAATAATTAGCGTGTTCCAATGAGTGTCCCATATTAAACTTGATTTCTGTAGATGATTGTTGAAACAGAAATTCGATGGATTTTTGTAAATTATGTTTATTGGAAACACTAGACGGCGATATTTTTACATGCCCCTAGTTGTGATGAATTAATGGATTAAATGTATTTTTATATTTTATTCAATGTCAATGTATATTTATATTCTGATACCGATAAAAAAGGTGTCAGGTTTTTGTTAAGTTTGCGTTCGTTCTACGAGTGAGATGTGCGGCAGTTGTATTTTAGTTTTCAATAAATGAACATTGAGTTACCTGGAATTATTATTAAATGATAACTAAGAAAGGTGATGTGAAACCGAAAGGGGATACAACACCAGTAATTTCTTGTGTTGCTTGTCAGGCACGTAAAGTTTGTAGCAAAAAATGTACAAAATATACGTTGATGAAAGAGGATTACCAATAAGGTAAAAATTGGCAATCAAAATCGATTGGTTGTTAAATTTTTGACGAATTGCGCCATATGCTCTCTGATTGTGTTTTAAACCAACTGGAACTTTACCGTGCTTTCTGGCCTAAACATCATCTTCAGTGATATTTTTGGCTGAATGGCTTTGTTAAAAACCTTTTTCCAATAAATTTTGGATTTTAGAATGGCAGAATCATCGGCGCCTATATCTTCCAATGTGTTCGAGAAACTGTAACTGTCAGTGGCGGAAGATCTAGGGCTAAGGTAAGTGATAGTTGTAAGGTATGGACCTTACGAATGTGTGGTTTGAAAAAAAGATCTAGGAGCCATTTTGCATGTAAAACAATCGACTAATGAGAGGAGAAGTTTGAAAGGATCTCACCTTGGCAGTGATGTAAATTGGGATAATTAAATTAGTGAACTGTGTTCCAAATTAAAAAAAAAACATACTTTGCAATATTAACGTTGAAAAACACCTTAAATATAAACTGACTTCTAAATATTTATTATGCTCACGTATATCCGCATTTGTTTTTTTTTTTAAGGAAAAATGATTGACAGGAGTTCGGGTTAGGGAATCGAGGATGATGGGGACTTGGCTTAGCCAGCTAGGGCATTCAGTCACAACCAATTTATATTAATAATATTCATATTTAAATGAAATGGGGACAAACACTAGACACCCAGCGACCCATACGGCCATTTTTCGTGTTGTAAAAGTGACCGTCCGGACGGGACTCGAACCAACGGGGTCCAGAGGCTGGACCACAGCATTTATCTTATAATATTGTGTCGTGGGATAAAAGTAGAAATATCACAAGAGACTTTCTCGTCTGGAAACGTATAATTAAATTACTTTTTAATATGAAACAAACTGACTCCTGTAAAGACACATTCGATATTCGATATTTCCGCAAAAAAAAATTGAAAAAATTTTTACGATCACAATACTTTCTCGTACTTCCTAACGGAGAAAGTAAAAATGGACAAGATACCAGGTGCGTTTTTGATTTATTTTAAAGCTTTATATGTTGAAATGTAGATAATTTAGTATATTTAAAAAAGTATTTATTGAGAAATTAGCTTGTCAAATGAACAAAAATCGCAAAAATTCGAAATTTTCAAAGATAAACTGCTTACCTTTAGAAAACGGAATTTGATTTTGATAAATTAAATACAAACACATAGTGTATTTTAAACGTCAGTTAAGAAATATTCGTATCAAGTAAAGCAGAATTGTCAAAATCTGAAATTTTCGAAGTTAAAAGTTAACAAAATCAGGTTTTTGATTTTGAAAAACTGCCTAATTTCATTGTCATGTCATTTGATTTTAATAAATAAAAGGTCAAAATGTATCAAATTTAATCAATTTTGAAACAGTGTTAAGAAATATTCAACACCAGTGAACAAAAATTGCTAATTCTGAAATTTTCCAACAAAATCGTTTATGATTGTGAGAAACTGCATTTAAATGTAACAAATTTATTATATTTTAAAACAAAAAATTGCCAAAATTTTATTTTGATTATTTAAATGTCAAAACGATATCACTGTATTTTAATAGTATACAGGGTGTTCTAAATAGAGTAGGATTGCATGGGTATCTTTCTTATTCTTAAAGCTAGAGATCTGGTTAAATGGGCAATGTTGTGCAGTTTTCTATGCTGATTCAGATTATGTTGAGAAATTTTCAAAAATCCGAGCAGTTTAGAAAATATTATAAAAAAAACTGAAAATCGCGAAATCAAATATCTCAATAATTATTAAAGATGCGAAAAAAAGTTTTAAATAAAAGTTACTTGGTTTAATTAGGTAAACATATAAATCAAGTCAAAATAAAATTCAAGATGGCGGTTTCCGAGATATTAATACCAACTTTCTTATTTCAAATGGCCGCCATTTTTGATTTTTACACGCATAAATAGACTTTTTTTTTCTCTTTTCAACGATGTACAACAACCTATGTCAAAATAAAAAATAATGGAAATATTAATTGTTGTAAGTTTAAAACAAGTAGGCATAAATAAAAATCAAACAAAATTTGTTATAACAACTAACTGTCATCTTACATTACTTTATCAGTTGTATTAATCATTCATACATGTGTATTGTCTTAAGTTGTTGTAATATCGATAAATATTAATTACTTGAAATGGCGAATTATTCAATATCTGAACAATACGATATGTTTTGTAATTATATCAAGTGTTACAAAAACCCCCATCTTGCAGCACAAACATACCAAGCAAACTTTCCTGAAAGAAGGCAGTGAAGGGTTGCTAAAGCGTTTCGGCATGAGTTACACTCGATATTTTTTCGCCTGCCTTAAGTAAAATCAGTATTTCAGGAAATTTTATATCGCGCACCATTGAACTATCACTGTCAGATTTTTGCATAGCATTTTCTTTGATGAAAATACATATTTTAGCATAAAAGTCGATTTTTAGTCATTTGTTTATGAGTTATGACGTCAGCCATTTTGTTTTTAAATGGCGACCCTCTATTATTGTTCTCCATTTTGAGAGATCTGTTCATTGTCGAACTAGAAGTATAAAAATGTTGCCATCTTACATAAGAAATTTTTTGAGTAAATGAGAATTGTATAAAAGGAATGTTTCTGATATTTTCCATATTTATTTTCAAAAACCAAGTGGAACAGATTAGAATACGTAAACAATCTCTCTCCGATTATAAAAAACACTCTAAAGGGAAAAGAAAATAACATAATTTTGACGAACTCAGTTAATTTAGGTAAACTTTTAATAAATAACAAAATTAAATCGGATAGCAATAATATGAAGAAAAGCGGAGTTTACGAATTGACGTGTGATGAATTTGATGCAATATATATAGGACAAACGGGTAGATCATTTGAAACAAGATTAAAAGAACATCGTAATGACATATTAAATAATAAACAAACTACTGGTTTTGCTAAACATTGTATCACATCCAATCACTTTTTCAGCCCAAACAATTGCAAAATACTACATTCAGGTAATAAGGGATTAATACTCAATTATCGGGAAGGACTAGAAATTAGTAAAGCCCTAAAAGCCGGCAAACACGTGGTCAATGACAACGAGGAACTTTGGAATTCCCCGATATTAAATGCCCTTATTACCTGACCGACGGTCACCCAATGTATAAATAATCCATAAAATTTCGTTTGTATATCATTCTTGAAAATGGTACTAAGCCGAAACTAGTTGATGATAAAACAATTTAATCGTGAAACAAACCAAGTGAATTTTAATTTATAAACCTATACTAACATAATGTTTCACCAAGTGATCAATGAGAAACAAGTATATGACTTATTCCAGTACTTTCGTTTATTGGAACTTTTAATTTTAGCGCCTTATTTCATTTGATTTGAGAAGGGGTATCCTGGTACTGCTATTGGTTCATGGGATTCGCGATCGCGAGAAAGACAGATTTATGCCCAAGTACATTATCTGAGTGAAATGGTGAATAAAAGCACCATGCATTTCATATGTTGTGAAGTTGGCACCCTAACTAATTCAGTATTTGGTATCTACTACATTTAAAATCACTGGTTACAACTTTTTTTTGAAAATCTGAGAGTTTATGAAAACTTGTATTAAAAAAAGATGTGCAGTTCTTTGCTATCTTCAATATTTGAATGAAGACTTTTGTAATATTTTTCTTATTGAAGAATATGTTAGGTAAAAACCAAAAAATGCTTAGAGCAAACATTCACTTCTGGTCTTCAAACTTTTACCAAAAGTTTTTCCATACTTGGAATTTGTATTCGCCCACGCAAAATGACCATCGCCCTGCAAAATCGGATCGTCAAGTAATCGCCCAATTTAAATGTCAATCGCCGACCAGGGGGGGGGGGGGGGGGGGGCGATATCGCCCACGTTGAGAAACACTAGTCTAATGTGATAAAAAGATCCCATGAAATATGGAAGATTTTTGAAATCATCAAGTTTAAGAAGTCATTTTTTGCATCTTAAAATATGAAGTAATGATGTGGTGTAAATATAAATAACTCGAAATAAGTAACACGATGGACACATATTTTTTTCTTGTTTTAAGTAGTCCTTGAATACCAAATACACATTTTCGTAAATTTTAGTTTTAAAACTGGAAAGTGCGTGAGATTCGGCGAAGGTAACTTTTTGTGCAGATTTCGAAATCTTATCAGCGCGTCTACTCAAATCAAAACATTACTGGACAGTCTGCAAGTCGCCGCCGCGTCGGGATCAACGCGCGATCGCGCTCTATTATTTTTTCGGAAACCGTTTTGACCGCAGAAAATTTTTCAGTGTGTCATCAGTGTGAAGTGCAAGACTATTAGTGACGAGTTTACAGGATTAATTAATTTTTTATTTAAGCGCCAACGACTCATATATTATCAATTTAATTTAATTTGTTTTCAAAATAATGTTAAACCCTGTAAACATCCTCGGTATACACTGCAGGTGTTTGTGGGATTTTCTGCTCCGTTCTAATCATCCTGAAGGAAGGAGGTAAGATGCGTTCAAAAGATCTTCAGAACACATCTTTAGCAAATATTAAGGGAAGTGAAGGTAGGCCCATTTAAAGCGTATACACCGTTTAAAAAACATTGCTTGGTAGTTAAAACTTTCAAAATTTACCAGCAACACATTCCTAATTAAATATCTACAAAATGCTACAAACATCTCCTGTCTAAATATTGTAGTAGTCAGAGTGTAAGGATATAAAAAATTGCGGGTAAACGTAAAACGTAAAAAATACATTTGGAATAGTTTTTGGATAGGGTGTATAAACTAAAATTTGAAAAACAAATTCTGCTGAAAAGTGTTTGAAACCGAAAAATCCAATTATACTTCAGTTGCAAAAAACTTTTATTGTCATTTTACTCAAAAACTAATGAGATGAGGACCGTAAAACATTGCACACATTTGATTGGCTTGAAACAAAAACATTAAACATCTTCAATCGACTTGAAACTCCTGATTTACCTATAACACATTTAAGACACGGTCGTTTTACCGATTCGGTTATTTTGCAGTTTTCTATAGTAGCGCATATATTTTAATGGACGTGTTCACATGATACCGTATACGGTCGACGGCAGTATCGTGTAAACACGCATATTGAAATATATGCGCTACTATAGAAAACTGTAGGAGACGGAAAAATAACCGAATCGGTAAAACGACCGATTCGGTGCCGTGTGAACGGGCAGTTAGAATTACGATACGCTCCTCTGGTTTATCAAAGTTTGAACGTATCTTCAGAAAAAAATAATAATAACAATAATGTATAAACATAAACAAAAAATTTGTTGTACATTCAACACAATGTAGATTACTGATATATTTATACGATTTATAAAAACAGTACTGATAGTTAACCTGCAAACCGGTTTTATTAAATTTCATAACGTAACTAAATAATTTCGCTTCAAACGCGACCACCGCCCGATGAAATTAGCGTAAAATTGATTATTGATTCCAAACTAATTTAAATTAATAATAATTTATTAATAATATATATGAACTGTTATTGATAATTATTTCAGTCTGAATTTTATTACAATTGATTGGGGTACATTTGTATTTAAAGTATGGAATCACAGCGCAATTATCAATTATTTAATTGAATGGCCATACTAATTTGCTTCGATCCAGTTCACTCCATTATGACGATGTTTTAACCAATCGAAATAATGTAGTCGGTGCATTTTGTAAAACCTCTTGCATAGAAAGAGTTACTCAATATTTCCAAATTATTTTACGTTTCATTTATTACACAAATAATCATAGGAATGACAACTAACGCAAGAATAATACAGTGTATCCATATATCAATGTAATATCTGTGATCATATTTAACGTGTGAGCCACAAAATTTTTATTCAGAGTTAGCTGCGAGATAAATTATGAATGTCGTATATTAAAAATTAGGATATTTAGCCTACAGGCTATTGGAACTCATATCTACGAAAAAAGGTTAGTTGGAATAAAAATAATAATAATCGCAGACATGAATGCTAAGTTTCTCTTTTCCTCATCAGTAAAATTCACTCACACCTTATAAGTAATCAACAGAATTAACAGGCCGAAAGACCGGATCGATGGCCATTTTTAACTCGCAGAGTTTCAATAAAGGATATGTTTTATTATTATTATTATTGACATAAATGTATTGATATAATGATTTTCTTTAATGTGCAAAAAAAGTACGAACGTAATGTGTCACTTTAACCCATTTCCTCCCACTGGTGCGTTTTCGCACCATCATAAAAACAATTTTTTTAAATCAATTTAATTAATTAATTTCGTTAGTTTGGACATACCAAAGTTTTAACAAGATACCAAAGATGTATTAGGTATTGAAATTTTCCTGATATATACATTTTAAGTTGGCAAAATCATAAGTGAAATATGTACATTTTTGAACGTATAAACCTAGTTTTATTCATAAATTTACTACTAATTAAAAAAAATAGATTTTTGAAAAGTAAGGCCCGTGATATCATGTACATATATATTATTTATAATATTTGTAAATATTCGATTTTTTTCGCTTACCATACATTTGTTATAACCATTCATATTTTGTCGGTGCGAAAACGAACCACTGGGAACATCTGATAACTCTTGTGTATATAGTCACATCAAAATAGCTTTATTAAAGTATTGGATTTCAAAACAAATATATATCGAATTCTTGATTCCTGTGCGTTTTGTAATGGTGCCTTTGCTGGCGCAATGGAAAGAATGTAAACAAATATGAAGGGCAATACATCTCGCACTTGTGTGTGTGTTTAGATATGAAAATGTATTCCTCAGTTTAAGTTTGCTAGCAAACGTGTATGGTTGTAATTGTTATAATTGTTAAAATGAGTGCAATAAAATGTTTAATACAAGGAGAATTAGAAGAAACACTAGAAGACGTTCTTGATGAACTGGAAATCGAAAGAGGGCAGGGTATGTGAAATATTTATATAACAGTATATTTTATAAAAATAAATTATACTTTCATTTAGAATGTGTTGATGCTATGTACATACCACCCGAAGTTGACGAAATAACAGATGAAGAAGTATTTGAAGATGATAACTGCCACGAAAATCATAATGACAATGCAGATTTTGTTGGTACATATGAATTACAAATGAATCTACAAATTCCCAGTACAGAAGATTATGATTCTTCGGACGAAGAAACACTTTATTCAAAAAAGCAGCGCTTATCAGCTATGAACCCTACTTGGGTAAATGGAGAATTGGAATATACACATACAGCATAAGCATGGAACATCAGGATCTTGAACAACTAGAACAAGAGTTGGGAGGGAAAAATCCGTTGGAGGTATTTTTTTTATTTTTTGATGACGAAGTACAAAATTTAATAGTAAACTATAGTTTAAAATATGCAAGTGATAACAATCGCCATAAGTATCAGTTTTATCATTCTGATCTATTAAATTTTATTGGAATTATGTTTTTTTCTGGGTACCACACTTTACCTCAAATCAGTATGTATTGGTCTTCAGAAGAAGATAAAGGCGTAGAAATAGTAAAAAAAAACTCTATGAGTCGCAATAAATTTCAACAAATAAAACAAAATTTACATTTGTCTGATAATAGTTTGCTTGACAAAAATGATAGATTTAGCAAAGTGCGTCCATTCTTGGATATAATAAATAAAAAATATAAACAGTGGGGTATTTTTTCTTACAATTTGTCTATAGACGAACAAATGGTGCCTTATTTTGGTAGGCACTCATGTAAACAGTTCATAAAAGGAAAACCAGTCAGATTTGGCTTTAAAATTTGGTGCATGTGCTCTTCTGATGGGTATTTGTTCAATTTTGAGCCCTACGGAGGTGCAGCATCTAATTCTACAAAGTCTGGATTAGGTCTAGGAGGTGATGTCATTATGAAAATGTTATCAGTTGTAAAAAATCCTATGCATCATAGGATATTTTTTGATAATTTTTTTTCCTCCTTCAAGTTGTTTGTACATTTAAAAAGTAAAGGATTTTTTGCAACAGGTACAATTAGGGACAATAGAACAAACCGATGTCCCGTAGAAAATTCAAAAAAAAATTTCAAAAAAAAACAACGTGGCACGTTTGATTCCGTATATGATAATAATTCAAAAATTTCGATGGTCCGATGGAATGACAACTCTGTTGTTACAGTATGTAGCAACAATTTAAATGTTCGGCCCATCAATAAAGCCAAAAGATATGACAGAAAAAAGAAAAAAGAAAGAAAGACGTTATTTGTCAATACAATAAATATATGGGAGGAGTTGATTTGCATGACAATGCTATTGCAAATTATCGTTGCCAAATTTATGGCAAAAAATGGTGGTGGCCAATTTTTTGCAATACCATTGACAGCATAATAGTAAATGCTTGGAAAATTTATAACAGAAATTATATTATAAAACAAAACTTTCACAAATCGATTTCAAATCCTTTATTGCTATTAGACTTTTAAAACTAGAAGTTGTACCCAGAAAACACGTTCAAACTACGTCAGAAGGAGAGAGACATGATAACCATAACCATTTGGTCATTTCTCATCCCCAAAAAATCAGAAGGCGTTGCACAATTTGCAAAAATCACACAATTCATATGTGTTCGAAATGTAAACAACATCTCCACATAAACTGTTTTGTACTTTATCACAAAAAATAAAAATAAATATTCCCATATCTTCCCAGTGGTTCATTTTCGCACCAAAAAAAGTTCATGTTATTTTAAATGTTTTTTGTATGTAAAGTTACTATTAGAACTTATAGTGAATAGTTTAAGTGAAATAAAATATAAATTATATAATACAAACAATAAAAAATAAAAAAAATATCCAATGTATCTATTTCTTTACAACATATGTTACCAGTGGTTCGTTTTCGTACCATCCCAAATTTTGAAAACGAACACTAAACAAATTATTTTTTTCACGTAATATGTTTCATTTGCCGTTAATCCCTTCAGAAGTTACATTGTTGATACTAGTTTTTTAACGATTCATCCCTTGGGAGGAAATGGGTTAACGCGGGACGTTAAGCTTCATAAAGGTTTGAAATGATACGGAACCAAATCGTTATTAACCATTGCCTTGAAGGCTAACAAGCCGTTAAATTTAACGGTTTGTTTACGAAATAGGAGTGAATATTAAAAGTTTAACGGAATTTATTTTGACAAATATACCGCCCTCTATTGGAAAATTTATGAAACATATTCGGGTCCCCAAGGCCTCAAAACCTCGTTTCCTCCCGTATTTTAGGGCCGAGCCTTTCAAAACAGCTAATTTATCACGTCATTACTTTATTTATATAATTTAAGTTTTAAACAATTAAATTAGTTTTAATACATATGGTTAATTACATTCCGAAATGAACTAAATAAAACATCACTAAAGTTTCAAGTGAACGTCGCTTTTATTGTGTCGGGTTTAATAATCTTACTTAATCATTTGAATTTATGTGGATGGTGTATAAAGTTAGTGCTGTGTTAAAATCAACTCGCTTTCCAGGAATAAGCTGAAAAAAATGTGTGTTGTTTGGTGGAGCGTAAAATAGAGGGAGCAATTTACTGCTTTAGTATATTTTTACGAGTCGTATAACAGAATAATTTTTATTAGAGTGCGTTACCAACACAAATAACATGAGAAAAATAGACGCGTGTTTGCTGATTAATTTATGCTGGATTTATGTAGCCTCGCTAATTATAGGGGCTTCCAAAATTAAACACATTTGTAAAGTAAATATAAATATATTAGCACTCCTGTTCTACGCCATACCACATTTTTCTTTTCTACAAATCTTAAAATAAAGTTATTAATAAAATTACTCTGTTCATTTCATCAATATTAAAATTTAAAAATAAAAATTCATTTTGCAACTATACTCTTGCTAGTATTTAATGGTCCTAATATTTGGGCCTAAAGTGCCATTTATGGTCCTTGGGCCTATAAAGTGTGTTTGGGTAACAATAATCAATATTCCTGGGTTAATATTTTTTGGTTAGATTATAAAAGCTTTGACAAGTTGTCAGTTTATTCTATATGATTACTTGCAGTTTTTTTTTTACTATCAAAAATCATAATCATAAATTAAAAACAACCTAATACGTCATATTTTATGTTTATTTCTTATGTGTACCAACCAACATTTCACCATTGTAATTTACATTGAAACCAGAACAACTAATTTCACATCACAGCACGATGGCAAATGTTGAATTTTCGACTATTTTACGGTATAAATTGATGTAAAATTTAATTAATTTTACGTAAAAAGAAATAAAATTTATGCACTAAGGGCATAATTATAGAATATTTTCTTGGTACATAAAATACCACTAAAGTGATAATATTGACATTGAAATAAGACACCAAAAAGTTATTTCTGCATTAAAACAGACTAATTTTAATAAATTATAACCAACCAATGCCGTCCTCTATGAGTTCCCTGGTCCAAACATGGGTTTGGGCATGGTTGTAGTCTTTATAAAAATTCCGTAAGTGACTGTCCGGTGAAATATCTACGCTAATAAGACCTACACAAAAATAAAATAAACAAAAAATTTAGGCTAAATTTATGAAATATTCAACTCTAATAACGACTTCCTTAGTTAATTCCAATTTTGTACAATTATTATCCTGAACTTTATTATTTATTACAAATGGTACTACTGCTAATATACTAGGTGCGCAGAAAGTCCGGTAACGGGTTAATATTTCCCGGGGGAAATATTTAAAAAAAAAATGTTTTGGTACAAAAGTTGCTTGGTTACGAGTTACGAATTCTTTGGATACTAAACCATCCGTCACCCCCTCACCCCTTCGCGAGGGGAGGGGGTGACTTTAAAATTTTAAATAGTGTTTTAAGCCAATTCTTTGACAGATGATTAATTTTTTAATTTTTTAAATCGCTGAATGCATTCTTTGTTGCCTAAATCAAGTTTAGATCGTTATATTTTCACCAAGGATACGATAAATATTTTTGTGTAAAACCAAATATACAGTATTTTATAACCGTAATTAAGCTTTTGAGCCTAATTTTCTAATTAATGAATTTTCTATAATTTTTCAAATCGTTAGATGCATTTTTAATTTTTCCAGTTTGAGTTAAGATTATTACGATTTATTTTTCACCTGGTATATAGGAATTGTTTTTCCATGTAATCAGAAATGCGTTACTATTTTTATGAATTTTGAGCTGTTCAAACGAATTCTTGGTTAAAATGGACTAATGTCTAATGATCAATGTGTGCTGAAAACTATAATACTTTGAAAGAATTTGTTTTTCAATTTTCTAAATTGTTGAATGCATTTTTCGTTTGTTAAAGTGTACATTGTGGTTTTATTTTCACCCAAGATACGGCTAATATTTTTATATGAAATTAAATATACAGTATTTTATTACAAATATTGAATTGTTTAATTAATTAATTTTCTACAATTTTTCAAATAGTTAACTGCATTTCTTGTGTTTTCCAGTTGAAGTTTGGATTATTGTGGTTTATTTTTCACTCGGAATATAAAAATTTTTGTTACAAGAAATGAGAAATATTACTATTTTTATGAATTTTGAACTTTTCAAGCTAATTCCTTGACAGATGGTTTTCTTTTCATTTTCTAAAAATAAGAATAAGTTTAAAACTTAATCACTACAGTTAAATAATTAAAATTGGTGTTGACACATTACGGTCTGCGTTAATTGCGCGAGCTTATGCCTGTAGCCAGTAAATTTAAACTTTTGAGGGTGTTGTATAACCACGTACAAAAGTGGGCACAACTTTTGCTATAATAAATATTTGATTATAAAATTTAAAATACTTTTACACTAGGTTCGACGTCCATTCGATTGCCGGCAATAATTTTCACCGTAATTCCGAGATGTCGTGTGAACATATTTATATGTCTCCGGACGTTAATGTGTTAAAATAAAATTAAGCAGTCGAAATACAAAACACATTTATAAACAATGATCAGAAATAAAATATTTATTTTTTATTTTTGTTTTTGTTTTGTCGTGCGTTATATTTAATTTAAAGAGATGATAGTGATCTCTGATATTGAATCAAATATATCTCCCTGATGAAGTCACTATGATACAAAATTGCTGCAGTGCCAAATATTGAATTAGCAAAATACTAAGTTCACAAAAAAATCCTATATTTTTGGTGTCAAAGCAATTGAAAATTATTTTTGAAACCAACGAATAAATTTAAATAAATAGAAAACAGTGGTTTCTATTTATTTAAATTTGAAAAAAAGTTAAGTTGTTTATAATTATTCATTGTTTTGTTTAATACCCTGACCAAAAATCTATCCTAGCTGTTCTGATTTTTAAAGTTTTTAACATTTACGTTTTTCAAATTTGAAGAAAAGTTGTTTTTGATTCTTTATGGTTTTGATTTAATTAACAAAGGTGATCCGCTTTTTACAGTTTTTTGCATATGAGAATTTTCTTTGCAAAACAAACTGCTTAGGCTTGAAATTTAGGTTTTCTAGAACAGGAAAAGAAAGGTTTATAGGAAATTAATAAGAAAATAATAATAGTATTAAATAATAACCTCGTAGCTGAAAAAATGGAGATTTTGATGTTTGCAAACAGTCGAATGCCTTTGATTGTCAAAAAGCCACTAAATATTTTCAAACGAAACTTGTACATAATCCTATTTATAATAAAACACTTTTAACTTTTTAATATTTAAAATGTATAACGAAGTAGAAGCCTCCAGCATAAACAATATTATAATCCTATTTGACAATCAAAAGAACGCTGGAAACTAAACCTCACCTATTTTATTTTAGGGTTTACCATGTAATTTTAAGCTGCTAGAAATAAAAAGTGGGTGAATTAAGAAGCGCTGTATTAGACAATTCCTAAATTTGACAGCCGTTTGGTCAATATAGCTTTTATAATACATTTATTATTTGGTCATAATTTCTTGCTTCTTTATTATAGATGTTCAATAGAACTTCTCACGTGCAAACTAATTATTCAAAAGATGTGGACATTATTTCCTCTTAAATTGTATTTTAATAAAAGATCATTGTGCCCACCGATTTCAAGAGAAACATTAATTTATTGAGTCATCTACCGTGAAAACACAGGCAAGGGTAATCAATATTTTCACCAAATACAAGGAAGCCCAGGACCAAACCGGCAGTTTCCATTTGCTAAAGGACCCAAACGGTCTAATTTATTAGTTCCTTCTTAAAGCCAGGATAAATACTTAAACAGACGCTCCCAAGTGCTAGTAATTATTTTAATTCCAACCTTCGCAGATACATGATTAACCGACGAATTTATTTCCACTTGCATTATCCACCACTCAGAATATCAAAAGGCATTCATTAGTTTGATATCGTGAGGAAATATTTGTTCGTCCTGTTTTGGTGTGGGCAGGGCTGAAATCTTATTAAGAATGAGGAGAGTTATGCAATCACGTCAGGGGGATTAAGCTATTCAAACTTTAATGAGGTTTAAGTTTCCGTGCTCGGAGAACTCTTTACTTTGTATTGTTTTTGCCAATCAGACGAAAACAATAAGTTAATTGGATATACCCGTGAGACATCGAGACGAGAGCTCTTCCAAATTAAATATAGCACATTACAAGGATTACAAATCTAATCAGGGTCACAATTGATTGACAGATGGTAATCCCCGGGGAATTATTGTTTAGGAAGGCCACAAACACATCCCGGGGCCTCAACCGACTTTTTCTACTGTCCCGAACTTTGATCTTTTTATATTTAAATATTAATACTCATCGTAAAAAGTTTATACTATGTGAATGACGTGGTGATAAATCTACTAATATGCCCGACAAAGAATGATAAATCACGCCTGGAAACGAACTATTTTATACACGAGGACTAATATCACTTATCATCGCGTCTGTGTTATTTACATATAATAATGCATTATTTATAACAATAATATTGTTATAACTAACATTATTTATTGAATAATAGAGGAATGTGGCAATAAATTAAATAAAGTCGAAATTATTATTAAAACAACTACAACACTTCCACACGCCAAAATAAATTTGCATGTTATAATATGTCCTAATTATTACATTATTAGAATAAGTGATAGTGAAATGGTAAATTAATTCCAGGTGTATTAAATTATAGCCTAACCGGTTAAGTGCCATCCAGATTAAGTTGTTAGATCTCTAATGTGTGATTAATTTAGTGAAGAAACGGAAGAATTACACGCTGTGTGGCACCATAAAATATGTAACAACCGTGAAGTTAATGTAAAACCTGTAACGAGTAGACAAGCAACATTTTCAGTTATTAGTATCGCCCACATCCAATTTGCCCTCAAGCAACAACCAAAGTACGCATGAAAATGCATTGGGGCCTGATATATATTCAATTACAAGAATTTATTGTTGCTTTGTGAACGAACGGGCTCGGGTTTTAAATGAGAGTGTCTTGTAAATCTTGAAACAATCATTAGTATTCATAAATATGGAGATCGAAAAGCACAAAATGTACACAGATTATAATAAAATCAATGGCGAAAGCAAACAAGTGTACGAACGATGTTTTAAATTTAACCCATCAAATTAAATAGATTTAAAGTGTTTTATGTTTTCAATTATCTTTATTTTTAAAAATATGGATAATTGAAATGTTATGTTTTAATTAAAGAAAATATCTGATACATTGTTTGAATGAATTAATTTGAATATAATACGATACCCATTCATGCGAATCATAAAATTGCACAATCTTGGATTCTAAAACTAAATGCCAAACTGGTTAAAGGATAAAGTGTAAGTTACCGATAACTGTATTACAGAAGAATTTATGATCGATGAGAATTTATAATTAAATATTATATAAGTAATTGTGGAGGCTTTCAGTTCGTGATACATTTTGAATAATTCAAATAAAACGAATAACTTTGTTAGTATCACTTTATTAACTTGGAGTAGTTAATATAGTTTCGACAATTTCAGCTTGTCATTTTCAAACTATGAATATTTACATTACGATTGTACATTTATATATTTTTATTTTTACAGAGCATTGAACAGGGGGAAGAATATTAGGTCGGTCTGGTCGTTGATGAGTGGGATGTCCGGATTACGCTTAACCTTGAAAACTTCGATGGACTCGAATAAATCCATTTTTAATCCCTTCTCGGTAAAATGGATCAGCTCGAGTACATCTTTTTCAAAGGAATGTTCATTTTCCCTAATGTGATTCGCGAACGTTGATTTGTTATTAATAGTTTTGTATGCGCTGATGTGTTCTTTTAGACGGGTGTTGAAATTGCGTCTCGACTGACCAATATATTCTCCTTGACAACTTGCACATTTTAACTTATATATACCAGATTTGGACATTTTATGAATGGGCGTTTTATTATTAAAGATAATATTACTTATTTTACTTAGCGTTGCTTTAAAGTCCCCAAGTAAAATAAGTAATATTATCTTTAATAATAAAACGCCCATTCATAAAATGTCCAAATCTGGTATATATAAGTTAAAATGTGCAAGTTGTCAAGGAGAATATATTGGTCAGTCGGGACGCAATTTCAACACCCGTCTAAAAGAACACATCAGCGCATACAAAAATATTAATAACAAATCAACGTTCGCGAATCACATTAGGGAAAATGAACATTCCTTTGAAAAAGATGTACTCGAGGTGATCCATTTTACCGAGAAGGGATTAAAAATGGATTTACTCGAGTCCATCGAAGTTTTCAAGGTTAAGCGTAATCCGGACATCCCACTCATCAACGACCAGACCGACCTAATATTCTCCCCCCTGTTCAATGCTCTGTAAAAATAAAAATATATAAATGTACAATCGTAATGTAAATATTCATAGTTTGAAAATGACAAGCTGAAATTGTCGAAACTATAGTAACTACTCCAAGTTAATAAAGTGATACTAACAAAGTTATTCGTTTTATTTGAATTATTAAATATTATGATGCTTCTAGGAATTATCATTTGGCCAAAGAACTACATCTGAGTTATAGCTACAAAATATATAGTACTAGCAAATCTTGATTGTTAGGAGGTAATTCATATTGGGTTTTTATTTTTATTATAGACCAATGGTTAATAACTTGACTATGAATATACAGGATGTGACAAATTTAGTAGAGTACTATTGCTGTTATTAAAGAGAGAAATTGTCGCGAACCGGTTTTATTTGACACTAGCCCATGTTAAAAGAGTTCTTACCAGAGAAAAATGCGGTAATTTTAAAAATTAGTAGTAAAAACAACATACTAGATTTATGAACTGCCACTGGCTCCCCCCATATTGGAAAATTTTACTCACAAGGGAAGGTCCCCAGGTGATTCATTGTTTTAGATTCAAGCTCTATGCAGAAATATTGTAGGGGATGCCAATAGGACGTTTTGAAAGTTTTACCTTTGCGTTTTAAAAAATGGCGCAATTTATTATTTCTGCACAAATGTTCCAATCGTTGAATGCAATTTTCGTTTTTTCCAGTTTAATTTTAAGGCGTTGTGGTTTTGTTTCTAGCTTAGACATGTCAATTGTTTTGATGAGTAATCAGAAATACATTATTTCTGAATGGACTTGGGAACTTTCAAAATTTACAGAAAGCCAACCTTCCAGTTGGTGTCTTTAACGTCATGAGCCATCTCAATGGTTGATGGTCTATGATTAATGTCACATCTGTACCTTCGACGTAGCCTCTAAACTTGTTGACAGCCCAGACAATGGCTGAGGCTTCCCTTTCCGTTGTCGAGTAATTTTGTTCTGCAAGTGTCAGCAATCTACTGGCGTATTCGATTGGATGTTCCTCTTCTCCCTCCCCCTGTACCAGAACTGCTCCAATAGCGTAACCACTAGCGTCGGTCTTCTGGAGATATGGCAAATTTTCATCAGCTTGTTTCAGGATAGGCGCTGCGGTGAAAAGTTCCTTGAGTCTCACGAATGCGGCTTTCTCATCAGCCCCCTATTTCCAAGTAGCTTTACCCTTTGTAAGGTTGGTCAATGGTCGTGCGATATCAGAGAATCGGTAAACGAACCGTCTGTACCAAGAACATGTTTGCAGAAAGGATATCAATGATATCAGATTCCTCGGTGGTGGTAATCTTGCTATGTCGCTGATCTTCCCTGGATCCGTGCGGATTTCTTGTCCGATGGCCTAAATATCGAAATTCGGGTAGCCCAAAATTACATTTTACACGATTCATGCGAAGACTAAATTTTGTTAGTTGGTGAAACACCAAGTTTAGGTGCTGTAAATGTTCATTGAACGTGCTGAAATGCACAATTATGCCGTCCAGGTAAACTAACATTTCGACCTGTTTCCCAAGTCCATTTTTAAAGCGATCCATTAGCCTCTGGAAAGTAGCAGGCGCATTACGTAAACCAAACGGGATGCGTTTCAATTTATAGATTCCACATGGTGTTGAAATTGCAGTTTTATCTTGGTCATCCTCCTTTACCTTGATCTGCCAGTAGCCTGATTGGAGATCTAACGCAGACATGAAACGCATTCCTTTTGCAGCGTGTAGTAGATCGTCTATCCTCGGCAGTGAGTAGTGATCGGGCACTGTGATTTTATTTATCTGTCGGTAGTCAATGTAAACTCGGATATCGTTGTTGTCTTTGGGAACCAGCACAACGGTAGATGTCCAAGGAGAATCACATTCTTCATTGATTTCGTGTTTCAGCATCTCATCAAGTTTATCTCGTAGTTGCTTTTGACGTACAGCTGACAGGCGATATGGTGGAACTGCGATGGGTTCGCTGGTCATAGTTTTTATACCATGTTCCGAGTAAGGTGTCGGGGGTCCATGGGAAATAAATCTTGACACGAAGTGAGTAACTCGTTAAGTTGTTGGCGTTAATCTTGTGTTAGCATTGGTGCTTCATATTCACGTAATTCGATGTCGATACCCATTGCTTCGGGGGTCTCGTTTGAGAGGAGACACATCCATCGGGAGCGAGTCTTTAAAAATTCCCAATAATGTAAGCGATGGGCATTCGCCGTCTCTTATTTTGGTACCTTCCGACCTGCTTTTCTGCGGTGGGGGATGAGTTTACAATTTGGGTCGATGCATTCCTGTTCTTCCTGCAAGGGACTCGCGTAGAATTCCAGGAACGGTGATCTATCGGGAGAGTCTGGTGGATATGTTGAGACTCGTGTCTTCTTGTCTACGTGTTCTGGGGTTATAGAGGACAGCGCGGTGGTGGTGACTTCAAATGGTTTCAAAAAATGATACCATTTCATTGGTTCATCTGCAAATGACCAGTTTCTTTTGCTGCGGCTTCTAGAAAATCTATACCAAGGAGGGTGCGGTTTTTTCTTTGGCATCAGGAAGAAATATGAAGTCTATCTTTCTCGTTCTGTTTCCTATTTTAATATCGACCGTTGTTGTTAGAACCTTTTGCTCTCTGCGAATGCCATCTGCGAGGATGACATTGGCTGATATGGGCCTGAAATCAGGAGTTCCTTATGGAGGGAATCACTGGCGATGCTCTTTCTGGCGGCTGTATCAATGTAGCCAGTTGTTTTAACTCCACAGACAGTGACGAGAATTGTTGGTACGCTCGCCTCCATATTGATTATCGTGTTTATTGGACAAAATGTTATGCTTGTGGCGGCGGATTCAACTTTCTTTGTGCTGCAGTTTGGGCAGTTACTGCGAAAATATCCACTTTTTCTCCGGGTCCGTAGCAAGAGACAGTGGGTGATGGTGATATCTTCGGTGTTGGCGTAGCTGGTGTCGCTTTATTATTTTCCTGTTTTATCCTTTTGCGACATTCCTCTGCCTTATGTCCACGAAAATTACAAAAGTTGCATCGGACTCTCGTTGTAACTTTGGACAATGGTCTATCTTCATGTGTTTTTCCGGATATTTCATGTTTTAGTTGCACAACGATAGTTTTCGTAATAATTCCGTAAAGGTGTTTATTTCTTGTCGTGGTACCTGTCTTCGGACTGATAAGTTGAGCAACCCGTATATCATGTCAACTTGTGTATTTTCATCGTGTCTTTCGTCTGGAAGTTGACAAAGTAGGGCACGTTTTGTACATACAAATTTGTCGGTGGACGTGTTATTGTCTTGCTTTGTTGCAAATAATTCCGAATATACTTGGAAGTATGCCTTTGCTGTTGAGAATGCATTCCTGATAAAACGACACGTATCGTCCCATGTATGGACGTCTTGTTTTACGCCTTGCCACCAAGTAGAAGCGTTTCCCGTTAGTAAAAGCAGTAACCCTTTTATTGCATCATCATCTGAAATGTTTTCAATTTATTTGAATCGTGGTTATGAAATCATCAACTTTCGTGTGAATCCGTTCACCGTTGAATCTCTCCGTGCATTTGCTAAATGAACCATGTTTCATTTGCGTGGCAGTACTAGTAATTGAGGTTATAAGCATTCGCAATTGTTCATTAGACATTTGCACTGATTGTGTTTCTTCATGTGGGAACTTTCAAAATTTACAGGAGAAACAAAAAACTGAGTGTTTCACAATCGGTGATGAATAAATTTTGAACAAAACAGCCAGGGAAGTAATTGTTTCAAAAAGTTATTTGTTTATAGTCTTCGTAAGACTTAATTTTGCTTGCAGAGTTACGAACAGGTTGAATATTCATATATTCAGGCCACATTTCGTTTTATTGAATTTGAATAAATTTTGTATTGTCTGTTAGAATTATTATTAACATTTATTCGAATGTTAATTAAGAGAATTCGGGTTTAATTGACTATTTTTAACAAAACCAAAGGAGATAGCAGATATTGTCAGAAAAAAAAGGACAGATGGGAGAAATTGCAAACCGTGTTTCTAGATAAATATTATTTTTAATAAAGCGAAAACACAAAACAATAAATAATAAAAATACTTTTTAGTTGCTGTAAGTGTAACCATTTTTTCTTTTTAATTTTTCGGTACACATTTTTGGGTAAACATCTATTAAAGATCTTTGTTTTAATCTACAAGGTAAGTCAATCCAAGGCTTCCTCCAATCTACTTTAGGTTGTGCATCTGAAACTTTTTTTTTTATTTATACCTGTGATGTTCTTCTAAAGTATAATTGTTAACAAATCGATAGTCCATTTCTTTACATTTGTATGGTGATTGCTTCTTCAGTTGCTCGCAGGAAATCGCTTGGCAAATAAATCTTTCTATTTTTTTAATTTCCTCTCAATGCAACTGTGCACAGAGTTCACCTCTATTTAAGAGTGGCCTTTCTCAAAGTATTTTTGTGTTATTGGTATTTGGTGTAGCATAGATAAATTAAGTAGCCCATTAGCCAGTATTACGTTTCGGTTCTGAAACGTACAGCCATCAGTATAGATTACTATTGGAAGTTTGGGAGCTACACAGTTTTCTTTTACATAGTCGACAATACATGATACAAACGTTGAAGCACTCAAATCAGCATAAATTTCTGTAAACCAATAACAAGTAGCTTGGTGATCCACCACATTGTATATTGTGAAATTATGACAGCTTAGTTTAATTTTAAAATAAATAGCTGTCACATTTAAGTGTGGAGCTGTTTTTACAGCTTGCATATCCATTGTCAGCATAATAATTTCATTCTTCCCTGCTTTCTCTTTATCTTCTGTGTGTGTATCTCTAATGCTTTCTTTCCTCAAAACGTGCTGTTTATAATCTTCGTCATCCGAGTTGCCTTGCTTATGTTTAAGACAAAGATTGCATTGATCCTTCTTGGGAGAATACAAAGATAAATTATTGTCATTAAATTTCTTTTCGAAAACAACTCTCTCATTGGTTCAACTTTATCTCCTTGGCGTTCCTCTTTATATAATTCAAACAGTTGCTTTTTAGAGGTAAAGTGCTGCTCCAGAAACAATTAAGAAGGGTCTTTGTGGACGTAATGGGAAGGTTGCTTAGGCAGTTTTGCGAAAAAGTCATTCAAGTAACTCTTTGCGCTGTCAAGGTTATTACATCTGTAGTTTTTCTCCTTACGAAATTTATTTATATACTCGCTTGTTGGCTGCATTCCATAATTGCCCGTTTTTACTCTGAACCATGAAGGATCCTACTCCCAGGGTATTTCAAAACATTTTCTTACAGACCAACAACTTATCATTTGCATTACTTAGTGAATAGTGCAAAGTTCCTCCTCTTCTAGAGGAATCTGATTCTGATTCTGATTCTTAGTTGTTCTTGAAGTACCACTTATTTGGACATGGGAGGCTACATATATTTTTCTTTGATCCCAATTCAATTTCTACCAAATATGTTTCGTCTTATGTCTTCCGTAAATTTGCTACATTGTCTCTTGGCTGATATTTTACAGAATGTTGAATTACAAGCTAACCTCATTTGTCGTTCTTTGCCTACAGTGTTGTGCTTAAAAGTTTTGTCTTTGCCTCTAGTAAATCCTAAATATTCTATTCCTTTCATCCGTAAAATTTTGTTTTTATTTCTTTTCCACTCACATGCATCTGGTTACTTCTTTCTTTTCCTTTCTTCCTTCATTCATGTTGCCATAATATGCAACGTACGACGATACGACGATGCAGCACTTGCAGTCACTTCAAGTAAATCAGCATTTTCTAAATCATTTGAACTTTCAAGTGAAGGATTGAAGGCTTCATCATCTGATTACAGGAGAGGATCAGATATGTGACTCACCGATTTGATCCATCTTTGGCACACGTGTAGGTCATGACTAGGAGTGTAACAGGTGCAAGTAATAGGGCGCACTATTCAGCCGTTTTGCAGAAAAAGGTTTTTTTTATTTGCTGTGTGTTTATGTACCATTTACGTTAATGAAACAGTATCGACCCCGTGGCGTATTGGTACAATTTCTGGTTTGTAATCACAAGGTCCATGGTACAAATCCTTTTGGCCAAGGTCTTAACAGTTTTCTTTTTTTATAGTTTTTTTTTTATAAATATACATTTTTTATGAGCATTTAAAAATGTTAATTTTAGAATAAATTATGTTAATTTCATTTTTAGGAGGATTTTTAAATAAATTGAACAAGAGATAAAAAAATCAATATTTTTATTTCCAGTATTTCGTTCTAAATTAATTATTCCAGTTCGTGCAATCCTTCATCGCCCAAAAAGCACAATAGCATATAGAAAATAATATCGAACAAGGATTTATAAAAAATGGAAATACAGTTATTGATTTTTCAATGTCCTGTTTAATTTGTTTAAGAATCCTTTTACCCCTAAAAATAAAATTAATACAATTGATTCTAAAATTATGATATTTAAATACACATGAATTTATAAACACTATAAAAAGAAAATGAATGACCCCAACTTCAACAATGGGGTTCGATCCATTCGATTACGAATCGGAGGTTTTACCGATGAGCCAAAAGCTCGGTGTACTCTTATTAACGCAAAAGGTATATAAACATATGAATAAATTGCAAATTAAAAAATAATTTTTTCTCGAAAACGGTTGAATAGTGCGGCCTATTACTTGCACCTGTTACACTCCCAGTCATGACCTACACGTGTGCCAAAGATGGATCAAATCGGTGAGTCACACATCTGATCCTCCTCTTGTTAGTTGTTTCACAATATTGGTTGTATTGCTATAATCCTTTCATTACTCAAAATGTTTTTTTTTTGCCTAGTGTGCAACGAGAAATCAATAAAACGCAAGGTCTGTATTTTTTTTAAATTTAGGGTTGATTAATATCCAATTTTATTAATATTCATTGAGCTAATTTTAGTCAGAATATTTATATAGAAAATTATTCAACTTTTAGAGCAAAGCGAAAAAATACCGTGCTCTGCTATTAAACTATTAAATAGTACAAGTTGATGAAGGTTAGACATTTTCAATTTTTGTAATAGGCTAAAATTTCAATTACCTGCATTTGATAATGTAAACTACTCTACGCGTCATTGGATATACGCCCCTACAACTTCAGTCGATCTAATTGCAACAACATCATGGGATTCTCAAGCAAGTAATTGCTGCGGGGGTTTCAACACACTCCACAAAAACTAGGAATACACAAACACGAACTTAACAGGAAACCACTTGATAAAGTACAAATAAAAATACCCTAATAGTTATAACATTATCAGATCGAATTTTTTTAAAGGTGATTTTCTTTCTTCCAAAGATTATAAAAATAAACATAATTTACAATTAAATTTGTTTTTATTCTTTACAAGACTTAATTTTTACGTTGTATTTTTCTAAATTCTGGCAACTTTTCGTCTCTATTTAATTTACACAATTTAGAATTAGTTATTGCATTTCATTTATGGTAAAATATACGTTTGACTGTAACTAATTAGGAAATGTGTTTGAAATTGAATAGGTGTACGCTCGACAAGTTAAGATATGCGGTGTCATCGCGTCGTGGGCGTTAACAGAAGAGGATCCTGATGGAATATATTTTCTCATTATATGGTATAATATTCCGTAGTGCGTAATATAATAATATTCTACTATCAATTTGCTTAAAAGGAGACACATATTTTTCATCCACGAAATTTGACGGCACACAAAAAAATATGGTAATGTGATGTAAAGTGAGTATAATCATACGTGGTACGTATATTAAAAGTAATTTATTATCTGTTTCCGTTTCTATATATAATTTCTTTTATCAAGTTGATTTATCAAAAGAATACAAATATAATTGCTGTAATTAATTTTCAATTTGAGTGGATAACAATTAAGAGTATTTCACAATTTATTAATTTAATGGTTATTAGAGGAAATTGATTATTAATTACATTGGCAATTATTAGCTGTTCAAATTGGCTAAGCAACGATTATGTAATTAATTAATTTCATCATTTCTATTGTTATAAAAGGTATTACAGATATTATGTGAAGGCCTATTTTTAGTAAAACTGGTGACTGTTAATAATACGACAAAAATTGTCAGAAATTCAATTAGATAATTAGTAATAGTATGAGGGAAGTGCGAAAATTTTTAAATACCAATTATATTTTATTTTTTTATATAATCGCATCGTTTAAGCAACAATCAATTAAATACCAATCAAAAGTATTCCATCTCTTTGTCTTAAAAATTCTATATAATCCCCCTAACATCAATGCACTTATTACATTGTTTAAGCAACAATTAAATACCATTATAAAAATATTCCTTCAAAATGCGCCCAAACTACAGCCTTCAATTCTCCGGCGTCCATGAAATAGCGCCCGCGAAGGGTTTTTTTTTATCAAATCACTGAACAGGTAATAGTCACTGGGGGCCATATTTGGACTATACGGAGGGTCATCCATTTGTTCGAAACCGCAGTCACGAATTGCGGCTTTGCGTAATTTGGATACATTACCGTGCAGCAAACGCACGCCTCTGGTTAGTTTTCCAGAACTTTTCTCGCGAATATATTGTCGTAATTAGTGCAGGGGTGCTACATAATAAATCCCGTTTGACTGTGATGTTGCGTTCTTTAAAATCTTAAGAATGCCCTTACAATACCAAAAAATCGTTTTTGTCGACTGGCAGACCATGAACTTTCTTGACTCTCTTTTGGATAAAGAAATAAACGATCTTAAACCAATATTATTTATCTAGTAGTACTAGTAATAATATGCAAATTCCTTTTGTATCATTCAATATCCGGCGTGGCACTAGCCAGGGAAGTAGTTGTTTCAATAAGTTATTTGTTTATAGTCTTAGTAAAACTTAATTTTGTTTGCAGAGTTACGAACAGGTTGAATATTCATATATTCAGGCTATATTTCATTTCGTTTTATTGAATCTATTTAATGCTTTCTGCAACAATTACTGTTGTTTCCAATTTATTTAGATAAAGAAGTATATAACCATAGTTTCATCCCCAGTGACAACTGTCTTCAACGGATACACAGTAGAGATAGTAAATCATGAGTGAGTCGGTTAAAAGAGTTAATTCTTAGAAAAGAGTCGACTTCTGTGTAAATGTTCCGACTCATGAAATTTTTTAAGTGAGGATCTTTTATTTGCTCATAGTTTGGGTTTCGGGGTGAGATAGAAAATGTTTGCTCTTCACTATGTTTTTGGAGGAAATTAATTTTAATTTTTCAATGTCATGAGTAACTTCAAAAATCGACTCTTCCTCGTCGACTAAAAAAAATCATTTCTCCTATCCTACATTCACTAACTTCGGTTACACCTAAATGATATTTTTTATACTCTTTTTTATCTGATTGCTTAAGGGGGTAAGTGCCGTGTAGAAAATCGATGCATTTTTGATTGTCAGCATATACATAATTCTGAAATTATTATCAAATATTAAGAAATGATATTTTGCACATTTAGAGAGAAAGGGTTAAACTTTTCGTGTATAAAATTTGATTTTTGTTAAATCATCAGACAAACTGTATAATTTATCCTGAAAGTTATCAATATTGGAAGGAGTTCTGGAGTTTTTCTCTGCAAAAAATTTAAAATGTAATGCTACAGAAAAATATTTTATTCCTTTGAAAACAATATGTGAGTAATAAAATAGTCATTCGTTATCAAATAAAGTCGCTAAAACGTAAGAGATGCACCTCTGCAAACACGAATTTGCTCCATTTTCGCCGCTGTAATGAACGCCACCCAGTGGTGTACTGGTAAAATAAGAAGTAAGGGAACAGTGAGAGCAAAAAAAAATAGCCCGCGAATTTCCACAAGCAGTTTGCTGAAAGTGTTTCGGAGATCATCTTATTTTAAGCAAACTATTGTTTTCCTTGTAAGCTTTTTTATGTTTTTTAATTCTTACTATACAAAATATTAACAAACACAAACGCGTTCCGTTTCTGAAAAAAGGTGCTGGAACGTCGTTCCCCCTCCAATACACCACTATCGCCACCTGCATGAAACATATTGCATCAACGCTGGAGGCGTACACAAACAAATTTGCGTACTCGGTAAAATTTCGGGCCCAAGATAGTGGCGATTATCATTTTCTATTAGACTATTCTGGCCTAACTCTGGCGCGAGGCACCCCCTTAATACGTGATCCTCAACGAGGGAAATCTTATCATCCGTCACCATTTTCACCGTATTTCCTGTTCTTGCATCGTCTTCCAAGGATTCGAAACTGTTATGACCAACCTATCACTTTCACCATCCTTCCCGTTCTAGCGTCATCTTTCAAAGATTTTTTCCCAATTCTAAACAGTTTTGACCTGATGCTTCGAGAAGAAATTCCTTCTCAAGTAAAAACTTTAATAATTGCACGATACTTTCGTGGCTTCCGAAATTGTGATAAACGATTGTCGTTATAAGAAAACTAATTGATATAAAATCCATTTGTGTTTTGCGTGTTGCTCATGTCTTTTTCCGTTTCTTAGGGATGCTCCTTTGGCTAAAGTATCCGCCCTGTCATTCCCCTTTGTATTTGAATGAGCTTTGGCCCAGAAGAGATCATTTCTTTTTTATTTGCAGATGCCTCCTCCTGTGCCATAATACATTTATTTGCTAGGCTTGATGTGTTCTTAGGATTTGTCTAGTCTGCAAGACTGGCTTCACTAGTTATACACAGTTCTGGAAAACCCTAAAATTATAGTAATTTACGTAACAAGTTCGGAAAGTGATATTTTACGGGATGAGTAGGAAGTTTTCAGAACGAGCCGTAGGCAAGTCCTGGAATCCTGCTAGTCCCGTAAAATCACTTTTGGAACGTGTTACGTACAATATTTTTTCTGCAGCCGTTTTTTATGTCAAAAAAGCTAAGACACACACGATGTTATATCACAAGCGCTGTCATAATTAAATACGAAGTTGATGTTTTTGTCAAGGCCGCCTGCATATATAAGCAAAATCGTCCCGAAAGTAACAAAAAGCGTCCCGAAAGTAAAGAAATCGTTCCGAAAGTGAAACAAAGTCGTCCAGAAAATAACTACTTTCGGTACGATTTATGTAAAGTGGTACTTTCGATTTAATAAATCATACCGAAAGTTTGATTTTCGAGACGGCTGCAGAAAAAAGTTTAATTTGAAGATTTCTATTAGTTATTGAAATACATGTCTCACAGACAGATATACTCACAGAAAAATTATTCAAAAATGGTCATATTCGTCTTGGGGATATCTAAAAGGATAATTTTCAATTCGAAATTTTTACGAAAGCAATACTTTCTCGTAGACCTTTACTGGGTTGTTGGCCGCCCATGAGCACAAATGAAATCGCCACCCTTGATAAATATATATATAGTTGTTAATTGAAGAAGTTTGCACCAAGGTGGGGCCAAACTGCGAGTTTGAGCACATTTATGTTGTTGTGGTTTGTCTCACCTTTACACAACCGACGACCGTAGTTCTTATGCGCGGCGATTAGTTTACGATAAACTTATTTTTTTAGATTTAAATTTTCCAAGTGAATAAAAAACATAAAATCTATTCACATACTTGAAACTTCCTAAATTAACTAGGTATTAAATATACTTGACAATTTAGTGAAATTATCAAAAACATTGACACAAAATTTAAGAGATAATCAAAAAATAGAACTTATTGTAATTATGAAAATTGTATTTTTCAAGTGAATAAGAAAATACAAGAACAGCTGTTACATACTTCAATATTTGTGAATTAACTTGACAATTGCCCTCATTTACTTAATAATCAATGAAATCGAATAATGTTGATGACATGATCCAATAAAATTCTAATTACGATGCGTAACAGACCACGCTGCATGTTATGCATGGCAATTAACCCTGGGTGGTATTTAATCAGATAATCTCTCATGTTGGTATTGCCTAGCAACGCGTTAGTACATTATCTATAACATATAAAACGTCAGTTATTGCCGGACTTTTAAGCAGTTTGCTCCTGAATTCGATCTGTTTGTATTTTCGGGTGTTTGTGCTTTCATCAGTAATAGTATTCATAGACAGTTCTCAAAATCTTGGTAAGCTCATTTTTACTACAATTATTATGGCGCAGATTAATTCACGTCTGACACCTAGTGTCACTAAATTTAACTTTTCAAATTATGAAGTGTGAACTTTCTGTTCGGCCAATTGTCTTCTCGAATCTAACTTGATTTTTCCTAGGCAATTATTAGCGTCTGGATCACTCTTGCTTGTTGCTTCTAGAAAATCGTGATCCTGCCGCTAATAATTGCCGGCAAAATCATAGGCACTCGGTATATTACTGTTGATAATAAATAGACTTTATGATTTAGTAAATATGTTAAAACAGTTCTTTAAAAAAATTTGAGATATTCGAATGAGAACCGAACTTAGTCATTCTGAAAATTCTTGTTACTAAAACTTTATTTAAACCTACATTAGGTAGGTAATGTCTTTCAGCCCTTTTAACAATTTAAATACATATTACCTACGAAGCTATGATAATATTTTGAAAATTCTTAGTTTTCCAAGTGAATAAAAACATATTAAAACAATTGTCACATACTTGAAATTTTCTAAATTTACTTAATAATTATTATAATTTACAATTTGGTAAAATTATCGGCATATTTCGTTAGAATATTTGGAGATAATCACATGAAAAAATTCTAATTTTTCAAGCAAATTAAAAAATTTATAAACAATTGTCACATACTTGAAACTTCAGTAATTGCAGTCTCTTAGAGACTCTTAAATTGTAGAAAACGAAAAGTATCGTATTTCTTATTTTATTGTATTTTTCTACAGGGCAGTTCCACGTCAAGTGAGCAGTCCTTTTTACGCTACCCTCTCCGATTTAACTAAAATTTTGTACACTTGTTTGAGTACCCAAAATTTAACTTCATGCCAAATTTCAGACCTCTAGGTTAAATGGTTCGCCTTGTACAGCCAATTGAATTTTACGGCAATTTTTTAAGTTCAACTTTTTTTTTTTAATTCCAGTTATCTAATTGCATTTCGGCCTGCAAACATAATCGATGGGAAATTTCTCAAGGAATCGAATGCGGTCACATTTTTGATATAATGCCGCACATGCGCAGAAACTATAAAAAAATATTTTTTTTCAAAAATTCATTTCTCAGAAGTTGCCACCGATTAAGACTCCAAATTTTGGGCAAAGAGAGCCGAAAGTATGTGCTTTACGATGCTTGAATAAAATTTTCCCACACTAGTGGTAGTTTTCGCTCTGGAGCCTCTTGAACGTACAAAACTATTTTTCAATCAAAATTTTCGCACATATAGATTAATACATAAATTGAATAAAACGAAATATACCCTGAATATGTGAATATTCAACCTGTTCGTAATTCTGCAAAGTAAAATTAAGTGTTACTAAGACTTTAAGTTACTTAGGTCCGGTTACACCGTTTTAAGTTAAGGGACCCATAAGATAAGGGAGCGCTAAGTTAAGGAAAAGTTAAGGAAGTGCTAAGTGTCGGTTCGCTTGCACCGTGACTCTTGCAGCGTTCCTTAACTAAGGAATGACAAAGGGAGTAACGGTCATAGATAATGCATGAAATCTAGGGAAATTTAATATTTCCTGAATATATTTTGGGGGAGAGTTGGGGGAATTTTCTGGGAAACGGTTTAGTTCATTGCATAGAAAAGGCATGTATTTCATGGATATTTTTGACTCCAAGCATGTGTATCTATGATTCATGGGCGACGTGTTGTTCCTAGCAAAAATGTATATAATTATTTTATGTGTAGGAGTAAACAATGTGAATTTACATATTTGAATTAAATTTCAATTGATGTCCAATTAATGAAAGTTAATGCAATGTTGTTTGCTTGGATAAGCGGAACCTCCGTTAAAAATTAAAGTCATCCATAACATGGAAGTAATTTGTTCTGTTATATATTCTACATAGAATTTCGAGCTCAATGATTTCCAGAATATCACGATCGTAGTCAAAATAAAGGATAATTTTTAATTCTTTATAAAACGTGAGGTTACGTTGAATACCGTGTGTGAAATTGCCTATTTTATAATGTTGTGTACTTCATGCGTTCGTAAAATTTAAGCCGCCACCACCCGACGGCTTAAAGTTAAGGAACTCTTAACCTCCAAATTGCTACTTAAAGTAACGGTGCAAACCAAAACGCCATTTTTAAGAAATCCTTAGTATTTAAGGATTCCTTAACTTACGGTGCAACCGGGCATTAAACATAGTAAATTTTATCTGCAACATGTGGCAGGACTGAAACAATTTTTTGTTTCGAACGAATTTAATATTTGACATGTGTATTTCTACCGCGATTTCAATAGTTCATTTTAAAGCATATTAAATCTAGAATATTACTTACACACCTCCAGAAATAGGGAAAGTTGCTAAGGGTGCGATAAACAAACTATTTCCCACTAAGTTGTAACCAATTTAAGCTTATAGAATAATGCAACGTACTTTCCCTAATGTTTATCGATATTTAAGGTTATGTTTACATTTGTTTCTCATTTCTCGTGTAAGGCATCGATCGACGTTAATTACAAATCGACACCAAATTAATACACCGCTCTTTTACGCCGCGAATGACACATTATACTCTCGCTGTATCTTCCGTATTATTCGTTTTGCAAACAAAGTGATAATATAATAAATTACAACCTTTCCTCTGTGTATATTGTGTTGCCTAAACGTCGTCGCCGAAAGCTAAGTTAATTGATGCGTCCGTCACCGAGTTGCTACGTTTTCCGCGCCGGTAAAAAGCGAACATAATTACGCTTCCATTTTCTTTAACCTTAGTGGTACATTATCGAACATTTTCAGTATGTAACGCATTGGAGGGTTCCAATTATCTTTAAAGGCAATTTTACGTTTTGATTTTTTTATCACGGTTAAGTACTGCCAATCGCGACAACTAAAATGTTACCACAAAGAGTTTAATAATGAGCAAAAACTGTTAAATAAAAAATCTCATTATTAAACTATTTTTAATATAATAAAAGGTCGATTATTAAAACAAAGTAGAAAAAGTCTATAAATTATGTTCTACTTTCATTAATTTAACACGACTTGTAATTTTAAGAAATTTACATTTTTAAGTAAATGTAAACTCGTGTTGTCATGAAGTATTTATGGACTGTATCCTCATAAATAAAAGCCTTAACTTTTCCCTCGCTCAATTAAAAATTTAAAAATTGAAAGCATTTATATTGTTTTTATAGGATGAAGTACTGTCGAAGTGGAACGTCTTTCTGAAGCATGAGCTGGGTATGGACGTATCAAGAGAATCCGAAAAATAAGTCAGGATGTTCCATTTAAATAGCGAAATATTCTGTATATATATATACTACATTTCGATGTGGGCGCACCCTTAAAATCACCTGGAAGCTAAAAGCAAATATACATTTTTGTTTGAAATTACTAATTAAAATTTATATGCGACGTAAATATTTGCATGCCATGAAAATCTGTTGCGATGGAAAAAAAATATCCTCCCTCTCGGGATATAATTTTCCGCGAGCATATTAGTTGACTCCAATATTTTAATATAAAATTTTAAGTGAATATAATAAATCCGTCGGCCACCAGCATGAACTCCACTTTTTTAAAATATGGACCCGGCCAGCTTCAGAAACGTAGTTTTACGGCTAAAGCCGATATTACAATGATAACAATATGTCTAGTTAACTGGTCTTTTTATACCTGAATAATGGAAGTATGTGAAAGAGAGTGGCTTTAAATTGGTTATGATGTATGAATTGCTGCGATGCAGGGAGTAGATAACCATTGATCTCGCCAACAATGGAAGCCCTTTGTTAAGCGTTTCGAGATATGTAGGCGCAGAAATGTCATTGTCACAATTGTGTGTGAATGTCGGAGGTCATTATGCATACGCACATACATTATTCAAACAATAATTATTTAATATGACGTTTTATCAGCATTTCCAACATTATAATGATTTTGTAATGTGCGTACGTTTATTTCTAACACTTTAAAATAATTTTCAAGTTATTGGTTATACTACCTGAAAAACCCATGGTCATTATTTTAGGTTGGTTCAAAATTATCAGGCGTTTTTGTAAGCGTCTTTTTTTTAAAAACAATTGCTGTATTGTTTACTTTTTTTATATAAAATTTTATTTTCAAGTTATAAAAATGCGTGTCGATAATTATAGTCATATTTGTCATATTACGCTTTACCACTTCGAAAAAGGATAGAAAGCAGCGCAGTCATTTCGCGATCTCAACGAACTTTTTGGCGAAGGAACAATAAGTGAAAGTCGATATAGGGAATGGTTTGCCCGTTTCAAATCTGGCGACACTAGCTTGGAAGATAAGCCAGGAAGAGGTCGGCCATCAAATTTCGACAACCAGGCACTTTTGGAAGCCGTGGAAGGGGATGCAAGTTTGACAACTCGAATGCTGGCAGAAGACTTCATTGAACCATAGTTCGTCATCTGAAAAAACTCGGAGAGGTATGGGAAGTGGCTGGATGGGTTCCTCACGAACTCTCCAAACACAGTCCCAATTTTTACTGATTTGCTGTAACGAAACGAACAAGCTCCATTTCTGAAGAATCTTGTCACCGCGTCCACATATTGAGCGTCGTGTTGGCGATGAAGGTAAGTGCACAGAGCTTAGTAATTGGAAATGTTCTCAAACAATTAATAATAGAACAATAGTCAGTTTACTCGAAAACCAAAGAGAATTCGAAAAAAAACTTATTATTCATAAGTTGCTCATTTCGGCATTCTCTACAATAATTATTAAACAAAAGATGTTCTTTTCTTTGTTACCTTTAAGATTTGTTTAAATGTTTTTGTAATATTTTTAGGCGTTTAATTTATTTTAATTTAATTACCGTATAATGTATTTCATGTGTATTTAAGAAATTAGACAATCATAACTTTAACATACGTAAGATTACGAAGCGCTTTAACACGTGCACACGAGTTTCGCCTAACTTTCCTGAATGTTTTTAAAATATATTTCATTAAGCCTTTGGGTCCCAGGGGTCGTTAGAAGCACATGGTCGAAAAACGCCAAAAAGCGCAATAGCGCTTATCTTTATCAATTGCGAAAAGGGCCAGACAAAAAATCTTGGGACTCAAAGGGTTAGGCCTCGGACGTATAAATTTATAATTAGGCATTCAAATATACTTCAAACAATTTCCCATCGAACGAAAAAAAAACAACATTTTTTTGGCTTAGGCGTTAACCATTCAGCCACTAACGGTGATAGTACAGTCAGAGAAAATACAAATGCGAAACTCGATCGGCGAGGGATGCTGTCGCATGTCGGTGCTTAGTTCGGTCGAATCCCGTTCCTGCTTAAAATCAATTTATGAGGTAATAAAAGGGTATCCCGAGATAAGATGGTCAAAATGCCACCCGACACAGATTTTTAAATAAATATGAAAATACCATTAGTTGTGCCCTTAAACCAAAGTAGCCGTAAATAAAAAAAACCCTACATGACCCGGGAAGCCCCAAAATAAGATTCTTTCAAATATAATTTTTTTAACCACTAAAAAATTATTTTAAAAATCTGAAAAAATCACATATATTATTGACCCAAATACCAAATTGGGTGAATTTTTTCAAGGTTATTGAACGTTATTTACAATATTAAAAAAATGTTTGAAAATAAAAAAGAAAATTTGCCCACAAAAATGCCAAAGTAGTCTTGAAAAAGAGTACTGAAAAAAATTGTCCCGAAAAAAATGCCAAAAAGAGTACTGGAAAAAATTGTCTTGAAAAAAAAAATACCAAAAAGAGTCTTGAAAAAGAGTTCTGAAAAAATTGTCCTGAAAAAAAAATGGTGATGTGGTTACTTTCTCCGACTTGGTAGTATAATTTATATTTTCGCTTTCATGGTTTATTTTCAATTTATATGTGCATCGAGCGTTTTGTCGACTTGGATGAAACTGACATTAAAAACTTCAAAGTTATGAAAGATGGAAAAATTATACTTGAAAAACTCAGTTTACTTAAAAACCAACGAGATTTCGAAAAAAAACTTATTCTTTATAAGTTGTTCATTTTATTATTCATAAATTTACTGTAACTGTTATCGTTTCATAATTATAAACCAAAAATGAAAAACAAATTAATATTTTTTTTTTCTCGAATAACAATGATTTTATGAAAAATATTTTCCAACAAAAGATGTTAATTTATTTGTTGTCTTCAATATTTGTCATCATTTAATTTTGTGACATTTTTCACATTAAAAAAAATATTGGGAAAAAGCAAAAAACAGTTAAGGTAAACACCCACTTCGGGTGTATGAAATTTTACCAAAAGCTTTTAAGTTATTCAGATTCTCAAATAAGACTTATGTTTAAAGTTTCATATCAATTGCTCTATTAGTTTTTGAGATACAGCGCGCACAGACAGACAGACAGACACACGCACACACACAGACACACAGCACAATTTTTGTTTCCAGAAATTGTTAAAATGGCATCTAGGGACCCCAAAACGGATATTTCCGTAAAAAAAATATTTGAAATTTTTTTCACGATCACAATAGTTTCTGGTACTTCGTAACGGAGAAAGTAAAAATGCCAAAAAGAGTCTTAAAAAAAAAGTACTGAAAAAAATTATCTTGAAAAAATGCCAAAAGTAGTCTTGAAAAAGAGTACAAAAAAATTATCCAGAAAAAAATGCCAAAAAGGGTACTGGAAAAAATTGTCTAAAAAAAATACCGAAAAGAATACTAAAAAAATTGTACTGAAAAAAATTGTCCCGAAAAAAAAGTGCCAAAAGTAGTCTTGAACGAGTACTGAAAATAAATGCCAAAAAGAGTACCGGAAAAAATTGTCTTAAAAAACAGACTAAAAGAGTCTTAAGAATAGAATAGAATAAAATACAATTTTATTAGATCATTATATTGCCTTTACAATATTGGACACGTCAGGTATAAAATATATAAAGTTAAATTCAGACATGTATTCACGAAACAACTTAAAATAACTTGGTTAAAAGAGACTCTTATTCTTGGTGTAACGTAATTATATAATTTTTGAATAATGTTATGCTATAGAAAGCCTGCTGTAGAAATAACGATTTTGTCTTGAGTGAGTACTAAAAATATTGTCTTGAAAAAAAATGACAAAAAGAGTTTTGGAAAAGAATACTGAAGAAAATTGTCTTGAAAAAAAAATGCCATAGTAGTCTTGAAAAAGAGTACTGAAAAAATGGTCCTGAAAAAATGCCAATTGAGCACTGAAAAAAATTGTTTAAAAAAATGCCAAAAAGAGTACCGAAAAAAATTGTCTTTAAAAAAATGCCAAAAAGAGTACTGGAAAAAATTGTCCTGAACAAAATGCCAAAAAGAGTACTGGAAAAAATTATCTTGGAAAAAATGCCAAAGAGTCTTAAGAGTACTAAAAGAAATTGTCCCCAAAAAATGCTAAAAAGTCTTGAAAAAGTGAACTAAAAAAAAAGCCAAAAAGAGTACTGGAAAAAAAATTGTCCTGAATATGGGCAGAAAGACCTAAGGTCGATAGCCCAGACAGAGACATACTAACAAACTTGTATATAAATAAAACGTTACTGTGTATACTATATATGTAAGTGTCTGAATAAAGATGTTGATGTATGTCCTGAATAAAATGCCAAAAAGAGTACTGAAAAAAATTGTCCTGAATAAAATGCCAAAAAGAATACTGGAAAAAATTGTCTTGGAAAAAATGCCAAAGAGTCTTAAGAGTACTAAAAAAAAATGTCCCAAAATAATGCTAAAAAGTCTTGAAAAAGAAAACTAAACAAAATGCCAAAAAGAGTACTGGAAAAAATTGTACTGAACAAAATGCCAAAAAGAGTACTGAAAAAAATTTTCTTGGAAAAAATGCCAGAGAGTCTTAAGAGTACTAAAAAAATTGTCCCAAAAAAATGCTAAAAAGTCTTGAAAAAGTGAACTGAAAAAAAATGCCAAAAAGAGTACTAGAAAAAATTGTCTTGAAAAAAATGCCAAAGAGTTTTAAGAGTACTAAAAAAATTGGCCCGAAAAAAATGCTTAAATCTCTTGAAAAAGTGTAATTTAAAATTTTATTTCGTCATGATGCTATCAATAAATACCATCTATGTGACTTTTTTCATCTTCCAACGTTTGGTGCGACAACTTCAAAAATTCGAATAACTAATATTTTTACGATATTTTTTGTATATTTATCAACAGTTGAACAGTCATTTTATGTAAAATTATTATAAGTATTTCAGTATTAATTTTTTTTCAGTTTCGTATAAACAACCCAATTTTTTGTCAAGATGTGACCATGAAACCCTCCAAAAATGGGTTTTTGTTTTTAACCACTATAAAAATCTGAAACAAATCATAAATATTTTTATCCCAAATACCAAATTAAGTAGATTTTTTCAAGTTTAGAAAGGGCGAAAAAAAAGGTTAAACCAAAAAAAAAATAATACCCTAAATAAACTTTTATTTGGGTAAAAAATATATGTGATATTTTCAGATTATTATAATAATTTTTAGTGATTAAAAAAATTAAATCTTATTTTTCGAGGGTTTCAAGGTCATATCTTGGCAAAAATGGGGTAACATATTTATGCGAAACTGAAAAGAAAATTACTACTAAAATATTACCAATAATTTTATATAAAATTACTGTTCAATTGTTGATAAATATATTAAAAAAATATCAAAATAAACATTTTAGTTATTCGAATTTTTGAAGATGACGCACCAAAAATTGGAAGATGAAAAAATCACAAATATGGCATTAACTGATAGAAATCATATAACGAAATAAAAATTTCTGTCAGTCGATCACTTAAGGGCGAGAAGTGAACTAGGCTTGTAAATTTTATTACCTCATAATTGTATTTTAAGTGGGGACGGGTTTCGACTGAACTAAGCACCGACATGCGGCAGCATTACCTCGCCGAGCGAGTTTCGCATTTGTATTTTGACTGTACATGGTGCTACTGAATCTTAAAGTTTAATGTCAGATCAGACATCATTTAATTTATTTATTGTGAAGCGAAGAAAAGAATAATATAAGGTCAGAATAGAAATTCGATGCGAGTGGAATATTCCCAGCGCGAGCCGCGAGGCAAGCGCGAGGAACCACTAGCATCAAATAACGATGATATAAAGAAAAAAAGAAAATCACTTTTTTCAGCTTTTTTAACATAACTGGAAAACAAATTATTTTAATTATGTTTTTTCAGCAGATTATTAATCAGCATAAAATTCTGCAAAAGTGCCAAATTTAAACATACCATCTATATCTTATAATAAGCGAGATCCCCATGGTGATCCTTGAATTTGAAACACCCTGTATATATAAGATGTAATGACTAAATTTTGTATAAACATTTCAATTGACTAAATTTCATACTTTATAGTAGATAAATATAGATATAGTAGATAGTAGTATTACTATATCCGTTGTAAAGGGAACTCAGATGGAGTTCCAATTAGTATACCCATAATTATGTGCGGAGTAATTAGCATGTAGTAACGAGGATGACTTCTGTCAAACTAACTTGAGTTACCTAAAGCTGTACATAAGCGCTAACACATAGTCACCCCGTATTAAAGCACTTTACCTATCCAGGTATCAGTTTCCATTAACTGCAATCTGATTATCTGTACCAACCAATTACAAGTAATTACTAACAGTGCGTGACAATTATCTGCACCTTACCCTCGATTTCTCAAAGTTTTTGATTTGATGGTGATTAATATATTGGCAGTATTTGCGTAGTAAAGTTATAATTGTAATTGATTATTATTTTATTAATACTGAAAATTGTTGTTTATTAATAGAGGTTTGGTTATAGCAGGATTATATAAGTAATTGAATGTTGTTTCAACTATTGTAATTATTCATTCGAGCATTTCCCTTACATAAATGTATTGCATTTTAATTGAATTTGGTTTATTTTAATTGAATTCTCAAAATAAATTAAAAGGAAATTTCACTCTCTCATTGTCAGATATTAAAAATACTAAATGTATTTATTTTGCATCTAGTTTTGATCATATTCGATAAAAACCGCCCAACGCCATAATTCTGTTATTTATTGACCGATTTGAATAAACTAAAAAAGAAAGTCTATGGCTGTTTATATACTACAAAATGACGATATTTATATATTTTTTCAAAATCAACTTCTTTGCTAAATGATAGTCAACTTTAAATTTTTAAATGGCTACATACACTTTTTTAAATTTTATAATATTAGACATTGTTTTTCCGAATCCAATTATGCCCGTTATATTGGTTTTAATATTTATGCCAGAAAAAGATAATAATAAATCTTGTTTACATTATTTTTTTGGCAATAAATGTAGTGTGCCTTGAAAAAAAAATCGAATCGACAAATATCATTTATAGTATAAATAATGTCAACCATTTGTTATTAGGTGTGTTTCAGAAATAATCAGACATGTTACAAATTTATTTTCTATGTATTAGAATTTTTCATCTACGGTTTCAAGAGCGGTGAATACCGGAACCTAAATTTAGAAGGTTAGTAGAAAATTTGAGACGATATGGAGCCTATAAAAAGCCGAAGAGAGTGTATCGACAATTTTGTGGACTTGCAGAGTTAGATGTTCTACTTAATGTTTACAATTATCACAGAACATCTAAATCGCAAGTGAATTAACCCTTTGCACTTGAGCAGCGCCGCCCAGGCGGTTTGATGCGTCCACTTGAGCGGCGCTGCTACGGCGCCCGGGAGGTGGAATGCATCCTAACCTCACCTAACCCAACCTTACCCAACCCTACCTAACCTAACCCAATGATTTGAAGTACCTGTAACTCGAGTGCAAAGGGTTAATACTTGCACTACTTATTTATTCTATTCTACATTGAGTTGTAACATAGGTACTTATTTATTGGGTCCTTATTATTCATGTTTGACATAACCTTACGACAAATGACATTTGTCACTTTTTTTCCAAGGCACGTTAATTATAATTTTTGAAAAATATAATTTTAAATGGGAGATTTGTTTTAATTTAATCGACCAAAATATTAAACGAAAAATAACATATTTGGCATTATTGGATTCAGAAAAATAATGTCGAATGTAAAAAATTGCCATTTAAAAATTTTAAGTCGACTATTATTTGGCAATGGAGTTATTATTGAAAAAAATCAATATTGATGTAATTTTTTAGTAACCGTTAATACACAGGATTGCCTATTTTCGATGTTTTTAGATGATTTTAGTTCTTATTATCATTCAAAACATCTGACATGCAAGTCGTCAATTCTTTTCTTTTATCCTCATTGTATCTAAGGAACAACGCCAGACAATAACTTCCTGTCTGAAAAAAAAAAAACGATACATCTCCAATTAATCAATTTTCACAGGTGCCTTCACAATAACCAATCCAAAAGATACCAGAAAGTTGGACAAAAAAATACAGAAAAATATCACAGTTTGTCAAAATCGTTAAAATTCCGTGTGTAAAGACCATATAATACAAGAAACAATCTGAATCATCTGCAAAGATAAGTAAGTATGCCCAGAATGAGCTACTGGAAAACTTACCCAAAAACTAGAAAACTAGGAACAAACTTGTCCAGCAGTTTGTATAATGTAGGATAGTGTTTTGCGTTTTTTTTTTATTTTCATTTTATTATCTCGATAAATATAAGAACTAGAGTGTTGGCTATTCAGGGTGTCCCATTTTAAACTGCCACCCCAAATATCTCGAAACCTGAGGCAACACGGAAAAAATGTTTCCTACAAAAAGTTTTAGGGTTCGGAGGGGGCCATATGCTGGTGACCATGAAAATGACTTTGGCGTTAATTTTCAAGGTCAACTTTGATTTTTCAAATAAAACTCCCTATATTTTATTGCTGGATCGTATTCTACAGGAAAATATACAAACTTTTTGTAGGAAACGTTTCTTTCTAAATGCTTTTTTTAAGAGGTTTTTCACGAATTTTGTCCGTCATGTTGTTTGAAATCTCAGATGAATCCAGGCATTTTCGTTCTTCAAAATTTGTTAAGAAATGTAGCCATCATGTTACTTTCCACGATTTGATGGAATAAAAGGGATTTGTATGATACATTTCATATTTATCGATTATTTTCCAGAATTTAGTGGGATTTCCAAAAATATTTCTTGTTGGCCAATATAAAAATATTCAACGCAATTCACCAGGAAACAAAATGACATCACTCTAAACTTGAATTTGAGTGAGTGAAACGTGCACGTCGTTATTAATTTTTCTTAAATATCATCGCACGTGGAATTACCTTCCATTTTTCGAATGCTCTCAGAAATGATATATTTTTGACATATCAACAAATAATTGACGCACCTTGCTTGTAAACAAAATTGCGACACTCATTTGAATGAAAGTGAAATGTGCATCTCGTGATAAAAAAAATCAAAAAATATCATCCTACGCGGAATTACATTAAAATTTTTCAAATGCGCTAAGAAATGACATACTTTTTACATATCAAATAATAACTTAGGTGGCCCGTTGTTGTAGTGGGTACAGGCGAGCGCTTGTGCCGGTTGCACCGCGTGCTGTGTGGGTTCGATTCCCAACCCGGCCGAAAGATTTTTCGGGGATCGAGAAGTATTCGGTCATGTCCGCGGTTGTGTATACGTGTGACATTATTTATTTATTCATTTGTTAATTAACAACTCGATGTGACTAAGTGGCTCATGCCTAAGTAAAAAAATAATAATTATTATAATAATAATAACTGACGGCTCATCGCGTTGCTCTGCTCCCGCACCTTTGTTGCTAATGCCGATGTTAATGCATGAATCACAGCCTGGATTCATCTGAGATTTCAAACAACATGACGGACAAAATTCGTGAAAAATACTATTTTTTTTTACTAAAAAAAAACATTTTTTATAAAAAGTTTTTATTTATTTTTCCATAGAATACGAAACCGCAATAAAAATAGGGGAATTTATTTGAAAAACCAAAGTTGATCTACGTTTGACCTTGAAAATTAACGCCAAGGTTATTTTCAAGGACACCAGCATATGTTCCCCGCCGAACCCTGCAACTTTCATCTGAAACATTTTTTTTTTCATGTTGCTCAGGTTTCGAGATATTTGGGATGGCAGTTTAAAATGGGACACCCTGTATAGAGGCGCGTTTTAATGATGAATTCAACCGGTCTGCATTTGAAATTAATTTAAGAGCGGTTTTCATTATTTCACTTTTTTATATTTTTCTGCACGCTGAATCTGAAAATTCCTCCGGTTTGGTTATAGAACATCACGTTTCCCGAAAGTTCACTTAACTATGTTAAATAAGGCAATACTTCAAATTAAATGAAAATTTATTTTTACATGCAAATGTTAAAACTTAAATGAGCTTCCTAAAACACAATAAAAATTTTCCTTCCCTGTAAGAATCTTCTCTGAACATTTATGCTTGTGAGTAGCATCTGGAATATCTCTAGTCTGCTGTCATTGTAATGCTCCATTTTCCCTGATATCTTCTTTCCATCTCTTTAGTGCTCTGGTGAAATCGTTAACCTTGTTCTTCTAAATTTAAGGAAACTATTTAATGTGGAGGAAATGCACTTTTAAACTCATCAGGCAACTTAAAGCTTGAAATGCTTCTTATTGCCTAAAAATTGCTTTACAACCTTTTTAAATGCAATCCACCTTTCCTTTTTGAGAATCCGTCATGGTATCAGCTATAAGCCTTCTAACGTCTGATCCTTTTTCCTCTGAGAGGTTTGGAAACTTGGTGACCAAATAGTTGAAGCATTCTCCATCTCTTGAAAGTGATTTCACGAATTGCTTCATTAACCCCAGAGGTTATTAGCCACATCCCAGGCAGCTAGTGACTGGATGTTTGCCAGCTGGTGGCAAGAGAGCTACACAGAACTGGGAGTGTCAATTATCATCTTTACTCGACGGCCTGCGCGTTTTCGCCTCCGTAGGATAGCGCAGCCAAGTCGACGCTATTGTCTACTGTTAGAACTGGGGGTGTCCGTTATCATCGTTTTACTCCAGTGCGCCTAAGAAGCGGCACTCGAGCACGGTCTCTGTTTCTGCGCCGTCCTCTAGCCATACCTCACGAAGTTGCTGTTAACCTTGGGAGGGTGTCTCTTTCACACATAGGTGGTGACGTCAGGTTAATATAAACGTCACGGCCCGAAACGTTGGACGCCAAATTGTTACCGGAGTAGCTCAGAAGGGTAGCAAAATGGGAGACGTTACGACTCTGTGAACAAACCAGATATTAATGATTTGCACGTGTGAGGTAGCCCCCGTGACCTCGTTAGCAAGTAAGAAGCGCACGTCGGACTTTCTGGACCACTGAGTGGATACAGGGTTGGGGCAAGAGACACCGATTAACAACCGCAGCTAGTCGTGGCTCAATTAATCAGTTTTGGACATTGCTCTTCCTACCTAAACTCCAGTACCATGACAAGGTGAGGCACTGAACACGAGTCAACCGGCGCATAATGGTATCCGCCGGAGGGGTCCAAGACCGAGTGAAGAGGTGATGTTTTTGGCAGCCACTGGGCACTATGGTGAGCGTTCAAGGGTTATATTTACGAGACACAGGCACTGTTCCAAAAAAAAACTCCACGCGGCTGGGCAGTGTCCCAGAACGATTAAGAGCCGTGCCAAGGTCTCGCAACATTGTATTACAATGTAACACGGCCTTCTTTTTTTTGAGACGAAAAATCACATCAAAGGAGAGTCAAGGTGTATTTCGTCAAACGGCGAAGAAGGCAATTCATTGCCACTTATTTTTACCGGTGGCTGAGTTGGACCCAAATGGCGAGGAGGGCAAATCGTTGCCACTTGATGTTATCGGCGGATGAATTGAACCCGGATAAATGTGGAAAAGAAGTAACATAGGGGGTTGGGGTAAGTGTGCACCGATTAGCAACCGCAGCCTAATCAACCGGGTAAATAGCGTCCAGATATGACGTATGTTTGACCACGGAGTAAATAGAGGATTGGGGCAAGGGGAACCGATTAACAACCGCAGCTAATCGATTAGCACTCAGTGGATCATCCACAGTTTCACAGTTGTTGTACTTACTTGAGCCCCAGCGCCATGTAAAGGCAGGGGTCACTGACTGGGGTCAACTAGCGGATAACGGTATCGCGCTAGAGGGGTCACTAACGGGTCAATCGGCGGATAAGACCAGATAAGACCGAGTCGAATGTTTACGCCAGAAAATCACATATAAGACTGGAGCACTGAGTGTTCGTACCAGGGTTATATATCAAAAGTGCGCTCCATTCGCAAAGTCGATGGGAGTTTTGAAACTTTAAACGCATTTTCTCAAAATCGTATTTTTAACACGGTTACCACGATATCTCTAAAATTGCTACACCGATTTTTTTCAAACTTGGCACGTTTAATTGTGATATAAGATTTTTTTTTCCGACGTATAGTTTCTTTTTTCTTGGCAAAAACGAGCGATATTTTCATGAAAAATCCAAATTTTAACTTTGAAAGTTCGCCATTTTGTACCAGATCAAAATGTTGACAAACTGTTCGTTCAATCACTAATTATTTTAATATATTAGAGAAATTTTCTTTTGCTTTTGATATCTGAAAATCCAAATCCGAGTGGTAGTGGTCATCGCGAAACCTATGTTTTTCAACGGCCTTCAGGAGAATGACTATATCTTTTTTTATTGCTAATATTATTTCTTATAAAATGTATGTTACATTCATTAAAATACATGCCACTACATAGATCACCTCAATTTAAAATAAGTTTTACACCTATTTTTCGATTTCCTGACTAGACACGACCCCTTAAGACACTTTTTTTAGCTTATTTAGATATCCACATCTAATTTATTTTTTTCAATGCAGACCTGAATTTTTTATTTCATTCTTAAGTAGCTTTTCACCTCCTAAGGTGTGTCATACTTGTTACAAAATTGTTTGCTATAGGATTTATTTAAACATTTTTAAAGATCTTATAGTGGACATTGACTTTGAAACGTACTTAGGAAGTGCTTGAGTAACCGAGCCCACCCCGCAGAGCCTACCCCCAGAAGCCACCCCCAGAGACCACCCTTGGGTGCTCCACTGTCCAAAACTATTATTGAGTCCTATGTTTACTATAATATTGTCGATAAAGCTGTTTCCTCTCGTAGGCTGATTTATTGGATTATCGGAATCATGAATGTTATGTGTACACATTAGCAAAGCATAAATTATTTGCATTGAAATTTATTTTAAAACCTACAATTAAAATATCTTAAGATTACTATTACTCATAATTATGTAATATTTGTTAGATAAATTAATACAGTAAGAATCTTTACGGTGGTAATTGTTACCGTAACTATTTGAATTCGATGGGGACTTAGTCAGTGTATTGACTGATTAATTCAGTATTTCCTTGTCGTATCGACTCTACATAAAAATAACACCAAAGCACTTCTCCTTAATCTTAAAAAATATGAAAGCAAATTATAATTTGTATTATAATCCAATGTTACTACAATAAGTGGATGTAAAATATATGAAAATAATACCGTGTAGAAACATATTCAGAAATTTCTAATCCGGCTTAAGTTTATATTCAGTAATACGGAATTATTAGACTTTAGACTTGTTAATTTGTTGTAGTGGAAATATTTGAGATTAAACTCACAACGGTCTTCTCGTAGAAATATTAAACGTTCCACACGTATTAGAAACAAAAACTTACGTTCAGCGGCGACGACTCGGAAATTTAACATGCTGAAAGGGGAGGGATTAAGCCCGAATTTATAGGGATGCGTTTCAAGATAAAAATGTTACATATAAAAAAGCCATTTTAAATTGTTCACCGCATTTTCCTGGATTTACTCTAACCCTGTAATTTGTACTGATTCTCACCTCTGCTAAATGCGCAAAAAATATTATCATACAGTTTAATAGAATTTAAATTAAATTACACTTTTGTATATTGTGTCTCAGGTACACAGGAACGTACTTCTTATATATGATTTTGAAGACGGATTATATTTCTGTATGATGCATATTTTATCGAACTCGATCATGAAGAATTGGTGTAGATTTTTCAGATTGACAACGATAACTTAACGTTCAGTACAGATGTGTTATTTTTCTAGTAATTACATATACAGGGTGTATTTGAAATAACGAACACTCATTTAAGGGCACATACACAAAATATTTGTGAACCCATTTCCGTCAAAATTTATTCGAAAAAAAAAATTTGAATTTTCCTAATTTTTGGAGGTTTTTTAAACATTTTGAGAATCGATGCTTTTCTCATTTAATTAGGTCTGCATAGAATGTGAGTTTGTTTATTTAAAACGCGAGATACGATTTCTTGCCTCCGAAATTTGAAGTGTTATCGCAACGTTTTTTTTTTGTAAAAGATAAACAGTCCTTGACGCTTAAAGAGAACTCAGATATTTCCTACGCGCTTGTTGTAATTCGATATCTAAAGCCGATGCCGTTTAAAAATTAGGTCACATTTCCACTGCCCCCAAACATGTTGCGTATTTTCACTCATTAGATGTATTAATTAATTGCGGGCTTTTTGTTACAGTTATAAACAAAATAATTGCGAATATTGTTTAAAAATAATATAATCTCTTTGTGGTTACGAGCCTGTTCGTTATTTCAAATACACCCTCTATTTTATGTTGTATTTGTGTTATCAACATAACAGTTGATCAACTTTTTGAATATTCCATTTATTTATTTATCCATTTACGGGAATCCCCATTTTACATAAATTCGTCTATACAAATATTACAAAAATTTTTTTTTTTTTACTTAAAATTAATAATTTGTTAATAAAGTTACAATAGGTAAGTTATCAAGTCCTTTAGCCCTGTAAAGCAAAAGCATAATCTTATATTAATAATAAAGAATAAATGGTACAATATTTAAATTTATAATTTTTTTACTTTATTAGCGTCATTTTCAAAATCTCATTTATTATATACGACAAATAAAATATAATATTCAGTACACATTTTTTTTCTCGCTCCTAGAGTAATTTTCGAAAAAGAATTGTTGCCGTCTGCTGTCAGGGATCTTATTGTGCTGTCAGTTCTTAATATTGGAAAATATTTGCGTATACATAAATATATAAAAGTATATTAAGACGAGAACGCAGGCTGAAGTCCCAGCAGTGCCGTGTGTTTATTTAATGCGGAGACTCCGCACATTCCCATATTAACATTTTAATAGAATAAAGAATGTTGCATGTATAAGAAGACTTTTGTAAGGCAATTTGTCATACGCGCCAGAGATAGCTATGCGTACATACAAAAGCGATGAATGATATATCGCGACACGGTTCTGGCTAAAGGAAGTTGTGAAATGTTTAACAGTTTAAGGGAATGTAACATATGCGTTCTTCCAGTTCTCGCAAGGGTGGCAAAAGGGTGGTATATGGGCACCGCATTCCGCACCAACCCTTTTATAACGCCGACTACTGACGTGCACATTGTCAGCAAGAATGCAGCTTTCATATGTGAGCGCTTCTCTTACAGAATTGATAGTATACGATTATAACTTTTAACTTTACGTCCAGTTTTTTTGTACGTTGATTTCACTAAACTGTGCCTTCCGAAAGTAACGGATAAATTCTATAAAATCGATGAGAAATATATTCCAAAACATGCTCGAACTGATAATTTTTTGTTTTTAAATCATTATTAAGTGATGTCATTTTTAACCTAAAACCCCTAACTTTTCCTAATAACTTTCAACGTATTATTTATGAACCCAAATATTTTTAGAAAAACAAGAAAAAGGACTTCTATTAAAATATATTAAGTGTCATGTTAAAAAAAGTTTATTATTGAAAATTGACCATATTTCCTAATTGTGCAAAGTTAAAAAAATATTTAAACGAAAATGAAGAATAAGGGCGGCCCGTTGGTGTAGTGGGTACAGGCGAGAGCTAATCATTAACTCTCCTTAACCCCGCAGTTCCATCCACGTCCTTCCTTAAAAAAAAAGAAGAATACGTGTTTTTTATTACATAATATTAGTAACAAAGCCCGTTAGAAAATTTGTGGCCATAAATATCCAACCAAAACTAGGCAGTGACTTATGATTTGTTTTTAATTTCCATATTTCCTAATAGTACCAAGTTAAAAAAATATTGAAATGAAATTGAAAATAATTTTTTTTTTATTATTTAATATTATTAACAAAGCCTATGGAACATTTATAACAAAAAATGCCAATTCTAAACTACGTCTAAGAATGAGTTTAGATTTTTTAACCCTTTAACTACGGCTATCGTCAATAGACGACGGCACGGAAACTTTCATCAATAAGCGATTTGATGATTTATACCGGGAACGTGCGTCGCTTATTGACTTTCATTTAATTTATCGAGATTGCACCGATAAAACAAGTACATAGAGTGTTTATGTTTCATTCGTTGCGTATCAGATGCATAATAAATCCCTTTGTATTTGTTTACATTGACTTCCCCTCACACGTTTATTTCCGAACGCGCATAAGAAATGGCAGTTTAGAAGTAATATTTGTGTCTAGCTGCATTTTATACTTTTATTATCTAAAAATATTTTTTGTTTGGCGCATTATAATATCGAAAATGGATTTACCGCCAACATCTCGTAAAACTTGCGGTTCAAAGCTTCGAAGAACAGAACTGACTGACAATGATATATATAGTGATGAAGAAGAAATTCTTTGACTCAGTGACCTGGTTGGTACAACTGATGGCAGTGATAGTGAAGAAGAAACTTTTGTAGAAGATTTATGTTGGAAAAATTGTACAATGTACCATTTTGACGATGAAAATCCTGGCATCTCGGAAGAGTTTGGGATAGAAAATGGTAAGTGTCTCGTGAATATAACCCAGGAACGCTCACCACAGTGCCTAGTGTTATAGTGGCTGCCGAAAACATCACCTCTTCATTCGATCTTGGATCCCTCCGGCGCACAGTGGGGCAGATTCACGAAAACCTGGCCAAAACCCAAATTTTTAAATCTGCGCTTTCACATTTATAACCTATGAGTCATATTACCAGAAGAAGTGTTCATAGTAAACCGTTAGTAAGGAGGGGGTGAGATTGCTACGCTTATACGTGCCTCAGTCTAAAGTTGGATATTGCCCGGTACACAATTGTAACGACGAATTAGCGGTGTATTTAGTGTGTGTAAACGCCAAGTTAGAAGTGATTTACAAAAATGAATTTGCAACCTGGAGGTACGTACAACATAATACTATACTTTGGTGTACAAATTTGTAATGTCTCACTAGCTGTTATATGGTTTTAAACACATTAATTATATCTAACAAAATACTAGTGAATCTGTATTTTAATTGGTCATTTAGTAACTTTTGCGGCATTTGCGGGTAAAAAACTTTACAGAGTTTTTTAATACTTTGGCTATTATAAACTGCAAAAACCCCAACAGCATCAACCGGCCTTAAAGTAAATAATTTAAATGTAGTTGTATGTCATTCGACGAAATATTATAAATAATCAAATTGTATGTATTACATTTATTTTCACGGCAAAACGAAATATTATAATTATTCGAAGTCATAAAATTTACAGAAATATCGCAGATCTTAGTGATGTAGTTGTTTTCATTTTTTACAATTTTCAGTTTAAACCGTTATTTCAAAATTTTTTACTCAAAATTTATATTTTAATTTTTCCAATTTTACGCGTTTCCCAGTATTTCAAATAAAGCAAAGATTTATGGTACGACACAAAATTTGGTTGGAGAACAATATTAGTCTTCCATTGTACGCAGTTTGCACTCCAGCTAAAAGTGGACGTCCTTCTCTTGCATTTGAGAAGAGCAGTGAACGTTCCAAACGTCGAAAAACCGAGTCATTACGATCGACAATAAGTTCTTCTGAATTATTTTATGCCGCTCAGATGAGTCTTCGCACTGAAGGAAACGCGCATGGTGCAAATATTCTTAAGGAAATTAAATTTTCATCGCCAACACGGGCCAATACATACCGTAAGGCTTTTAGAGAGAGGGGAAGCAACGTCATAGAACTTACAGTAGATGAAGCCTTATCACTACTTGTAGAGGCAAAATTCACGAAGCACCAATATGATCTAATTAGGAGTTGTGACAAAAAAAGGTTTCCTACCTACAAAAAGGTACAAGAAGCAAAATAAAGCTGCTATCCTGACCTTGAAGCAATCGTAGTGACTGAAAAGAGTGCGGAAGTTCATCTGCAGGCATTATTGGATCATACAATTAGCCGAATTGTCCATATCCAAAAAGATGTTCTTCAAAGGCTAAAACCAAAACAGCTGAACAATCTAGTATTAATTGCCAAGTGGGGTTATGACGGAAGCTCCGGACAAAGTCAGTATAAGACATTTGAGGATGGCGAATATTCTGACGCAAACATGATTATTACATCTTTTGTACCACTGCAACTAGTGTATAATTATCCAAATGCAGACAACAAAATAATCATGTGGCAAAATCCACGACCGTCTTCGACACGTTTTTGTCGCCCTATTAGGCTTCAATTTATTCATGAAACAACGGATGTAACAATTGCAGAAAAAAATTACGTTGAAAACCAAATAAAACAACTTAATTCATCTTCGGTGAATGTGGCAGACAAATTTATTAACATTTCCCATACTCTAGTATTTACAATGATTGACGGTAAGGTCTGCAATGCTGCATCCTCGACTACTTCAACTCAAAAATGTTATATTTATGGAGAAACTTCAAAGTCCTTTAACATCTTCACGCCCAGGTTCGCCACATGTGGCCACAAACAAAATCCAATCATAGTAGCATGGGCGCGAAGTGGTTAATAAAATCGATCTCATGTTAAAACGAAAGGTAAACATCGATCATAAATTTAGCTTCGGACTATCACCACTTCATGCAAGGATAAGATTCTTTGAGTACCTTTTGCATGTGGCATATAAATTACCCATCCAAAATTGGCAAGCTAGGGGAAATAAAGATAAAATGATAGTTGCAGAAAGGAAGAGACAAATTCAGATGAAATTTAAAAGAAAGATGGGCCTTATAGTAGATCGGCCAAAGCCTGGTTTTGGTAGCTCCAATGATGGGAACACTGCAAGAAGATTTTTTGAAGATGTAGAAAAAACGTCCTTAATTACTGGAATAGGTGCAGAAATTTTTGAAAATTATGCAATAACAACAGCCAGGCTGTTTGTACAAAAATATCCATGGTACAATATGCCAACCACTGTACATAAAATATTAATACATGGCCCTGAAGTAATTGCATCGGCAATATTACCAATTGGTCAGCTATCAGAAGAGGCGCAAGAGACATTGAATAAAGAAATAAAAAATATGGAAAAATCAGGAATATATAAATTAACATGTCCAGATTGTAAAGGCGTATACATTGGTCAATCTGGTCGAAACTTTAATACGAGACTAAAAGAGCACGAGAGAGCATTCAAATTAAACCAAAATAAATCCACCTTCTCGAACCATTTGTTAGAAAATCGGCATAATTTCGGCACAGATGTTCATTTCGCGGATAAAGGCCGAAAAATGTATTTACTGGAAGCACTCGAAATACACAAAGCAAAAACTAATCCGGGAATTTCCGTGCTTAATGACCAGGTTGACATAATGTATTCGCCCCTGTTTGAAGCCCTGTAATATATAAGAAATGTAAAGCTGTAATTTAATTTACTTATGTTTGAAAATGACCAGTTAATGTTCGGAACTAGTCACATAAATAAAATAAGGGATAAAAAAAGTTAAAGTGTCTTATTCCAATCTACAATCAAGAGGTACCACGAAGTAAACGCCTCCAACATTAAACATTTAAATAAAAAAATATCGGCAAGGATATGCAAGAAAATGTTCACGAGTGAAAACATTAAAACAGACTTCTGCTGGCATCAGATCCAATTTCAAGCATGCGAAAACTACCAAGAAAAAAATCAAAAACATTTAGTGCACATGTCATAAGTATGTTAATTCCTCCAGAATTGCCAACCACCTCAGAGGATTCAGATGACGATACATCTAGTGACTCCAGTGAGGATGACTCCTAAGAATTTATTTTATTTTATTATTTTGTTAGTAGTGATAATTATAAAAATTATATTATTAATTATTCAAAATATTTTCATTGTAACCCCAGCACTTTGCAATTTCCGGAAACAATTTTTGTACTATACACTATTGTTAAATACCATAATTTTTGACAATTACATTTCATTTTTACAATATTTTTCTGTTAATCTTGAGATCTAATACTATAGGAATCCAAAGTTTTAGAACTCTACAATGCCATTTTAATTTTCGTCCCCTTAGAACCACCCCAGTTTATCAAATCATTGAAAAACCATTTTTTTCTGGATCAAGAGCTTAGTTTTGCCCAGCTTCATAAGTTTTAGAATTTTACTCAGACTATTTCTAATTTCATTTCCTAAAAAACACCCCAATTTTTAAATTATTTTTTTATAATATTTTTTTCTGTAATCACGAACTTAATTTGGACAAGTTTTATGAGTTTCAGAATTTTGGCCAGAAAATTTTGATTCTGCCCCACTCTACGCCGGATACCGTTATCCGCCGATTGACTCCAGTATTCACTGCCTCACCTTGTCGTGGTACTGGAGCTCAGGTAGGAAGCGCCATATCCAAAACTGTTTAATCGACCCACTGAGTGCTAATCGACTAGTTGTGGTTGCTGATCGGTGCACCCTTTTCACAACCCTCTATCCTCTCAGTGGACCAGAAAGTCCGACATGCGCTCCTTACATGCTAACGAGGTCACGGGGGCCACGGCACACTAGCCAGTCATTAATATCGGGTTTGTTCACAGAGTCGAGCCATCTCCCATTTTGCTACCCCGCTGAGTTACGCCTATAACAATTTAGCGCCCAACGTGGGACCGAGCACAAGCCCACGTCCCGGAAGATGATAGCTAAAACGATCCAGAGATGCCAAGGAACAGCAGGATGATCAACTTCGTGATGTCAGACCCCAACGGGGCCGCTTTGACCACCGCAACTGGCTGTCCGCTCCTGGACGGGACCGAGTAACGCTGCTCACGATGAGCAGTAGGAGGAGAAACAGGATCGACGAGGACAAACGTCTATAGGAACGCAGCAATGTCCTGAACTCCAGCCACACCTCCACCCAGAGAGAGCAGCACCCATACCAGTGATGATGGATGGATTATCACTCAGACGGTGACCAGAACCAGCACTAGGACTGCGCCCGGATGGAGACAGCGACCGACGCTACTGGAGAAGATATCTGGGAACGCCTGATTCCCATGTCCATGGCAAAACTAGCGCGTTCCTTTGCAACCGTGTCTGCATCAGTCCCGCTGCCGCGATCGCAAGCCGACACCAGCAGTGCGAACGGCTTGCAAATGCCCTGCATCACTATAGGGAAGGACAACTGGGAGCGCGTTGCAATGAAACGCCCTATCGTTGCGGTAGCAATAGTCGCCGTCGCTCCACCACAAACTTCGCTACCAATCGCGGCGAAAATCACGCCGAGGATTCTCCGGTCTATCCAAGTGACCCAACTTTTACCACCGAGGGAAATACCAGGGCCGTGTGAATACGTGGCCACACCAAAACCAAAACCAGCTGCCACCATAGTATTTGCACGTGCTCCGACGCCGCTTATCTGGACAACCGCAGCTGCCCAGATGTTGCCTGTCCGAAGAGGAACATACCGGGGCCGCACAATGAGAGACGTGGATTCCCATCATACACCTCTGCCCACAGACGACGCCTGAAGAAGAGACGCCCTCCAGCCCACCTACAACTCACCGAAGTTGCAACCACGCCTATGATCGTTACCATGACCGTGTGACCTAAACAATTCCGAAATTAGTGCTGCGATATAGACGCCATAGTTTAGTGTAAGTGCCCTCATGCACGCTCCAGTGCACCATTAACAATACCCGAACAATCCACCTCCGCCTGACGAAATGCAGGCACCATCTAGGAACATATCGTGACGCCGTCCCCGACAAGCTGTGTCTATTTAGAAAAGGTTTCAAATCATCAAGGCGTTGGAACCAACACCAACCACAACACCAGATCAGACGCACCACCTACAATCACCCACCTGCATGCGGGAATACATGCAGTGGCGCCCATCAAACGTGAATAGATTATAACACTATCCAATCAGAACACCTCCAGCTCCAGCCGCCCCGTGCTCCGCCCCGGCGTCCAATACACCAGCTGCCCCAAGGACTGGAGAGATAGACCGCACGTCTTGGTTCGGCCGGACCAGACGTGACTACTCCTAGGATGTTCCACTCCTGGCATCCAGTGATGCCGAGATTCGGTGTGGGATGTCCGAATCTCCTCACACCTCACCCTCAGAAGGATCTCCAAGGGCCAGTGTCCCGGCCAGCATCCTAGAACCCAGGCATTCAGAGATGCCGAGATCTGGTGTCGAGATGACCGAATCCCCTCGCATCATAACCGCGGAAGGATCTCCCTAACGACCAGTGTCCTGACCAGCGTCCAGAGCAGCCAGTGCTGTCCCCATGACGCCCAACAAAAGTTCCCAGTGGAACTTGGATCCGGTGTGAGAAGGCCGGATCCCCCCCACACCTCAACCTCGAAAGGATTCACCTTCGTGATGATGTAACCACGTCGATTACTTCAACTGGCAGCCATCATATGTATAAACCTTCTACACACTTCAAAATTCTCTCGTTTTCCAGGGCCGTTTGTTATCGGCGCTTAGTTTATCTACGCGTCTTAACAAATGCGTAATTATTTTCATTTGCATTTTATAAGCTAACCCTTGCTCCTTTCGCATTATTGAAATTTCCAAACGAGATCATTTTCGAAGAAATACTGCTGCCAGTAACGATACGATGAAGAGATAAGCCTCCACTTGTTCTTCGCTGACAACCTAAGACCGTTTTCGCAGAACAATTTGTGAAATGTGCAGCTTCTACGACATAGGACACGGTCGATCCGCCGACCTAAGCCTGCCTACGTGACAAAATCGACTCGAACCCAAATTATTCTGGGAAGTGCAATTTGCCGGTTCGGACACGTGCGCCGACCTCGACGCTGCCGTCGCACCCTACCACCACCACCATCCGCAACCCGTAGAAGAGTAGGGCGTGGATCCCGAAGAAGGCCATGGAGTGCTCTCAAGACATCAGTCATTTTTTAACAATGAGTCAGAATTCAACAATCAGATGAGTCTCAGAATTCGACTCCATCATTGAGTCACAACACAACAGTCGACAAGTTCAACAGTCGGAACGCCCAAGTCGCCGCCACGCTAAGCCAAAACGCCATCGATCGACGAAGTCACTACAGCCACTGACGTCACTATAGTCGCCGACTCCGCAGCCGCCGCCGCCACCGACTCCGCCGCTTCCGTCGCCGTCTCTTCGGACACCGCCGCTTCCGATGCCGCCACTTCCGACGCTGCCGCTTCCGACGCCTCCGCTTCCGATGCCGTCACTTCTTTCGCCGCCGCTGCCGTTGCCACCGGTCATCCATCTGCGATCTCGTCGGCCTCTCTTGCCTCTCACGAAATTTAAGTGTTGTGCTGGTGACTATACTTTTTCGTGACTGTTTCTTTTTATGACATTATTTTCTTGACTTTCTTTTTCCGTGTATATATTTTATTTTCTTGAACTTTGACCATTTTCTGTAAATATCTGTGTGTAAATAACAGCGATTGTTATCGCGCCAATCAGACTATTTCTGCCTCCACCCTATGATTCGTGTTTCTTGTGCTGTGTTCATAGCGACCCGACTCCAAGAGCTAGCCGGAGGTCAACGAGGGCAGGTTTTCCCCGTGACGCGAGTATAAGATGTCTCATCGAAAAATTCAGGTAAATCTTAAATTAAAAGTTTACTATTATTGCTATAGAACCATTGCTATTTGGTTAATAATGAATTTTCATCCATTTTCAGTAAATTAATAACGATTATTTAGAAATGTAGTAAATAGCAAAATGGCGGAGGCGCCGGATTCAAGGCAGAAATGTATAATCTGTTTTTTTCTGTGATCTAAAAACCGGAATAACTCAGAAACGGTTAAATTTTCTCGAGTAAAAGTCATTGTTAATTTAATTAGCATTAAAAAACATGCATAAAAATGCAAAAATATACCTAGTGTTAAAAAACATATGTTTGTGTTCACTCTCCATTGTGGGGCACCCTGTATACTACAAATATTATCGAATAGAGATTCGATTATTATCTACAACTTTTATATAAATCATATTTTTCCATCTTCAATGTTTAAATTACTTTGACGCTTCAGTACTTTTCTATCAATAAATCAATATGCATCGTTTTAATTAAACTTGAATAAATTTAAAATAATAGAATACGTATTGTATTGTAGTAAAGCTGAAAACAAAGGATAGATGATATAAAATTTAGCTGCAACATAATTCAAAAATAGAATAAAAAGGCTCTTAGTTATTCCGTGTAGTTGAGTGCGCTCGGTTTTTATGGAAGCGCTCCGTTTAAACAGTCGTAAACTGTTTTATAGGCTGGAGCTTTCAACGTGTTCACCTTAATGTGTTCTTTGCCCATCTTCATAATTATTCCTGCTCTCTGGGGACTTGAAAATTACTAATCATTCTTCTTAATACTCTACACTCACTAATTGCTGACTTCTGTTTACTCTCCCAAAATAATTCAGTTGTCACATACAAGTACAATTATCATCATCATATTTACAAAATATTAACAAAATTAACGAAATGTATGGTTGGCCACATTATTTTTTTTTAATCAATACTCCACAGTTATTAATTGCTAACTCTCCCAAAATCCCAAAATAATTCAGTTGACATCACAACTATAATTATCAACATCATATTTACAAAATGTTAACCAAAGTAACGACATATATAGTTGTGCATAGTAAATTCTTTTTTTTAATACATAGTGGAATTTAGAAAACAAATAACAATTCAGTAAAAATAATAATCATTTGGAAGTTAGTAATGCTTAATTCAAATTAGCAATAATTAACCCTTGGCAAACAAATGCCGTCTTATTCGCGACAATAAACATATTCTTATAAGTGCATGATTTAATATTCTAGTTCCCGGCGCATGCACCAGAAATTATAATTCTTAGGCTGATTTGTTTATAAAGCAATGATTGCTAAACCAGGTCATTTTCTAAGGCTATTACGAAAAATAAATATTAATAATTACTGTAAATTCTTTGACACTGCGAAGCTCATAGAATAAATAACAAGGATATATTGGGAAATTCGGCGCCACCCTCTCCGATTTAGCTCAAATTTGTACACTTGTTTGGGTACCCAAAATAGGACTTCATGCCAAATTTCAGACCTCTAGGTTACAGAGTTCCCCCCGTGAAGCCAATTGAATTTTACAGCCATTTTTTAGGGTTCTTTTAATTCCATTTATCTTAATTGCATTTCAGCCTGGGAAAATTTTAGAACAGTCATATGGGAAATTTGTCAAGGAATCGAATGCAGCGGTCAGATTTTTTAATATCTTATCGCGCATGCGCAGAAAACGCAAAAACCATTTTTTAGAAGTTGCCACCGATTAAGACTCCAAATATTTGACAAAGACAGCCACAAGTAAGTGCTTTAAGATGCTTGAATAAAATTTTCCCACACCAGTGGTAGTTTTCGCTCTAGAGCCTCTTGAACACACAAAACTATTTTTCAATAAAAATTTTCGCACATTTTGATTAATATATACCGTGTGATTGATTTACCATGCAACATAGGAAGTTAACGTGGGAAACGGTATTTTTTAATTGCTGGTTCCCTGTTTAACCTAAAAGTAATCTTGTACCACCGTTGGATATATTCATTTATTGCGCTTCCTGAGATACCATACAATTATTATTTAACGCTATTTTACCATCTGTATAAAGCTTTAACGGGATTACGGCCGCTGTTGTTTTACATTGAAAATCGTGCATTTTCATGTTCTTTTTTCTCTGAAACTGTTCATCCGATTGACTTCCAATTTTGTAGGATTATTTAGATAGCTAAGACTGGTGATTTTATTATTATTACTTTTTTTAAACTGACTTTATAGCAGTTTGAAAAATCGAGCCTATGCTGACGTGCTTTGTAAGACCAAAACTTGATTTATGTTATAGTTTGAAATTCTCGCCTATTACCGCATGATCTTAAGGTCGCCACGCACAAAATAAAATAAAAACTTGATATTTTTCATAGGACCAGAGAAAAATGAAGATCAATGAAAGTACTTTTCCGGAGTTTGAAAGAGTTCTTCACCATAAATCTTGGAAAAATTATTTGCGAATAAGGTTAAAATCTGATACTGTATCTCTTAAAAATTTTGTTTCAATTCCTCCTGCATAATTTCAAAATTTTCTGCATTGTCCATTTTCTCTCTCATACGAAAATCAGGATCTAGTTTAAATTTTTTTTCAGATTCTCTTCCGCCGCAGAAGATTTTTTTTTCATTTTTGCCCTTTGCCAACTGTCTTTTGGAAGAAACGTGACGTTCCAAATTTTTTATATGTTGTAAATTTTTGCCACACTTTCTTTTTCATTTAGGGTACAAGTGAATTCTTTTGAAGATAGTTGCTGTGACAGTAATTTTAGCGATAATTCGTTTGAAGAGCAAAGAGAAAGAGGAAACACTTTCTTTTTCATTTTGGGTACAAGTGAATTCTTCTGAAGATAGTTGCTGTGACAGTGATTCTAGCGACAATTCGTTTGAAGAGGAAAGTTCATTTTTTCTGTTCTTCAACAATACTTTTAACCTTAAAAAAAACATCTTTGGCACATTTTTTTCCCTGAAATTGCTTTATTATTATTCAACTTCTCTGAGATTTCTATAGCAAAATCCAAATTAATTTTCCATAAGCGGGTGGAGGTGTGTAAAAAATGTATAGTAAAAGGATCACAACAATACTTTTGAGTATTGGCATACTGAGTTAAAAATCCTTTATCATGATAGTCACATACATATTGAAATTCACTCTTTGCAGAAAGCCTCCACTTGATAATTTTTTTCGAGTCTTTTTTTTAAATACTTGAAGTACTACATTTTGATTTCAAGGTTTCATTAATTTTGCCTACATCGCACTGAAAATTCTCTATATTTGAAAAGTCTGCCTTTCTTGTAAGAAAATTGATCATATATATATACATACAAGGTTGGGATAAAGTATGGAACCAAGTAAATATCTTTAAAACAAAAAGGGCTAAATTTATGAAACTTTGCAGGCAATTATAATGACACATAACGCATTTGATGCCATATTTTTTGTTACTACTGTACTTCTGGTTTCACTGGAAATACTGTCAACTTTTTTAAATTTAAATGGGACACCCTGTATATTTTTACATTTTCGAATAGATACTTTTCCAACAATTGCAATGATGTAAGGTTTGGTGGGTGTGTGACTTGTAGTTTTTCAAATATTACATAAAATATTTCAATAATTCATAGTATTCATGTGAAATATTAACATTGCTGTTCAATTTTGGGTGAACTAACTGAACGTGAAAAAATTACTTTGTTAATGATGGTTAGTTTTGAAGATTGATAGAGATCTTCACAAGATGCATGCAATATTTTTAATACAACATTCCCTGAGAGCAATTCTAATATTTATAAATCAAAATTTTCATGGGTTGAACAAAATTGTTATGAAATTTATAAATTTCATTTTTTATTATATTATTTATTATTTAAAAAAACACAAGTCCAAATCCTATATCATTGTAATTGTTGAAAAGGTGTCTATTTGAAAATGTAAAAATATACAGGGTGTCCCATTTAAACTAAAAAAGTTGAGGGTATTTCCGGTGAAACCAGCAAATATGGCATCAGATGCGTTATGTGTCATCATTATACTTGCCTGCAAAGTTTCATAAATTTAGCCCTTTTTATTTTAAAGATATTTAGTTGGTTCCATACTTTATCCCAACCCTGTATATACAGTCTGTCGGTTTGGCTCCTTATTCTCTTAAAATATATGACGATGTAGTTAAGTTTGTTATACTGATTTGGTGATACGTGAGTGTACAGCAAGTGTTTCCACAACATGGCTACCAGCATCAAAAGTTGAAGCCAAATAATGACCTACACTGGACCGGATGTGGACGACGCAGCAGCAAAGATCTATGACCCAGAAACCATAAACGAAACGGATGTGAAATTACTGTTGAGCCTTCAGATGGGAGGCAGGGTTATACACACAATTTCCTTTGAGCCCAAATAACTTCACAAGAAAGATAACTTGATTTATTGAAGACTTCAACTGGAATTAGGAGATATTCTCTCACTTTCTTTCCGATCATCAAAATTGACCATTATTTTTGAGAAAATCAAAAATTTTCGATGATGTATATCCACGTAACAAGAAATTTTACTTGTGAGAATCAAATGTATAGTAAAGGTGCACCTAGCGGCTAAAATATGAACTAACTTTTGAAGTAATGTAATTTAAAAACTATATATATTAATCAATATGTGCGAAAATTTTGATTGAAAAATGGTTTTGTGCGTTCAAGAGGCTCTAGACCGAAAACTACCACTATTGTGGGAAAATTTTATTCAAGTTCATACTTTTGGCTGTCTTTGTCCAAAATTTGGAGTCTTAATCGTTGGCAACTTCTGAGAAATGAATTTTTGAAAAAACCGTTTTATTAGTTTTCTACACATGTGCGGCAAGATCAAAAATCTGATCCCTGCGTTCGATTCCTTGGGAAATTTCCCATCGATTATGACTGTTCCAAAATTTTCCATGGCTGAAATGCAATTAAGATGAAATTTAAAAAAAAAGTTGAACTTAAAAAATTGCCGTAAAATTCAATTGGCTCTACGGGGCGTACTATGTAACCTAGAGGTCTGAAATTTTGCATGAAGTCATACTTTGGGTACCCAAACAAGTTTACAAAGCGAAAACGGAGAGGGTCGAGTGAAATGTACTGGCCAGTTTACGTGTGTCACAATATTTATCAAATAAAATAAAGAAAACAAAAATGCATAAGAGATAAATCCTATTTTCAAACGATTGATACTTCGATTTAAAAGGTTGAAAGAGCTCAGGTCAATTGCGTGTTGAGGTCATTTGTAAAGGTGTTTCAATCAAGTTAAAATTCTTGATAGTTTAACCCTCAGCTGCACTTAGGGGTCCTAGAGGACCCCACTGTTTTTCAAAAGTAATTTTAATCATTATAAACTTTAAAATATCGTAAAACTAACGCGCTGATTTAGAAGTCATCAGCTTGAGCTGAGTAGCGAAGGTGTTCTAATGACCTTGCGTGTATACAATTTGCATCTATGCTCCTTCAAACAACGCGTGGGGTCCTCAAAGACCCCAGTATTGCATAAACGTTCAATCGAGTGCGACGTTAAAAACAATTTGTTACGTTACAATCAATTGCGTCATGCATACACCGTCACAAGAAGAACCAACAAATGGCCTATGCGAATTTTCTACAGAATGGTGGTTCAAGCTGTGGTGAATGCTAGAATACTGTGGAAATTAAAGCTTGGCAAAGTTTGCGACAGGAAAGGCACTACTGCCGTTATTTCTTTTAAGAAAGTAATTCTCCGTTTGATATCTCCAGTGTCGAAGCGAAGATTACAGATAGAATTGCTCCAAAAAGTTTTGAAAATGAATCTTCAATAATTACTTCAATGCGGAGGCTCAACTAATCTTAAAGAATTTAAAAAATAGAATTCGACCGGAAGCAACGATGTGCGATGTGTCCTAGAAAAGTCGATAAAAAATCAAAATATGGATGCTTCTCATGAAAACGATCAATTTGCGAAGCACATCGCTTCTGTTTATGCCTTCATTGCTGTGGGATGTAATTTCTTCTTGTAAAAATACCAATTTTTTATGTAAGAGATTTTTTACAATTTTAGCTGTATTTTTTTTTCAGAATAAATATATTTTTTTCAAGTAACCCCTGTCCTTTATTATTATTTTCTTTAAATGTAATATGAAATGAACCGTTACCTACAATTTTAAGTCTGAATACAACGAAATAAGAGTCTCTGAATTTAAAAAAAATGACATTTTTCCGTTTTCCTCCGCTTCAATGCTAAGAAAATGCAAAAGTGAGTCGCTAGTATAATTAATTTTTTAGGTCAATAATAACCCAATGAACACTTATGCACAGTTCTGCATTCACATATAAATGAAGACATTTTTTAAGAATTTTTTAACGTGGGGTCCTGAAAGACCCCAATGTGCAAATATGTTACTATAACATAGTGGTGCAGCTGAGGGTTAAATAAATCATTTGCAATTAATTCAGTGCAGTACTTGTCCTAATATAAAGCGTTATTGTTAAACTGTTTTTGGAGAAAATTTATTTGTCACGATTGGCAGTACTTAGAACATATTTTCATGTCGACACCTGTCGACATCAGAATGTAAAATTGTTTTTAACAATAATTGATAGGATAATTGGAGCGCTCCAATGAGCTACATGCTAGTAATATTCGATAATGCAAATGTAGCGGATTTGGGATTGCGGTTAATATGCGGTACATTTACCCAACGAAGTGTAAAGTGTAAATATAACCTCAAAGTTTTTTTTATATAAATTTAAGCAGGGTTTTAACTTACTTGGAAGTAGTTTGTTTATCGCATCCTTAGTAATTTCCCATATAAGTGTGGAAGAAATGTTTGAGTTTTGTTCCATTTTAATACGCTATTGAAATCGTCATAGAAATTTAATTTAAATTTGTTCACAACTAAAAATTGCCTTTTCAGTGCAATATGTTAAAATCATCATTTTATTTTAAAATTATTTCAATAGCAAAATCAAAGTAGAAAACAATAATTATAAGCGATTATATAAGAGGAATTCGTTTCATTGGAGTACTCGTGCCGCAATACTTCTTATTATTAAACTTGTATAATAATTATTTATTTAATGATATCAAAATATATTCACGTGAAATACAATACAAGCATTTACATTATCCACTAAAATTCTGGTCACTAATTTTTTGGATGTTATATTCCTTTAGTCACGTATAAGTTGATTATATTCAAGAGCAGATGTAATTTTCGGGAAATTTGCAAAGTTTCAAGTTTCTAACAATTGTTTTTGTATATTTTTTTAACGCTCGAGACGTGCGTAGATTGGTCAGTATGCAGTATGTCAAATTATTTAGTATGGATTTTATTTAATTTGTCGAAAGAAAATTGTGTACCGAAATTGAAGAATCATTTTGTGTTGTTTTCTTTATCATTTGGTGGATACGGTGGAACGATTTAATTTTTGGGTTTTTTGCAGATTTTTGCCGACTACCTGCACATTTCGAAACAGACGTTGCAAGATAATTACACATTTATCAAATTTTAATTGCCAATCGTCGCAGAGTTTTTAAACTGGAAAGTGCGTGGAGGTCCGTGATTGGCGATTAGACGCCCGAAGGCAAGTTTTTTTTGTGCGATTTCGAATTCTTATCGGCTCGTCTTGCCCGAGTCCGACTGATAACACCAGTCTGCACGTCGCCGCCGCGAAAGTGCGTGCGAATCGCAATCTGTTATTTTTCCGAAAACCGTTTCTTCGACATTTTGGCCGCGGAAAAAAAACGGGGGTTTTCATCGTCAGCGCGTATTGCTTCCCTTAAACGAAGGGCAGTACTTGTGAACAGTTTGTGCAAGACTAATAGTGATGGGTTTACAGGATTTAATACCGTTTTTCTTCGTTAAACCCCGCAAACTCCCTTGCATTGCAGTGCTAGTGTGGGATTTTTCTTTCCATTCCATCCATCCATCCTGAGGGGGCAAGAAGGGACGACTTTCATCTGAATTTTGAAGGTTTGTGTCGTCCATTTATTGGAAAGGTTGATTCGTCCGTACAAAAAAGTTCGTGAGAAAATTTGGATTATTATTTAATTTCTCCATTATGTCTTCACAAAATTGCATTTGCCTTATTTGATCGGCGGGGTAGATTTATTGAGTTTTTAACAATTTATAGGAACGATATCCGTTAATACGGCAGTATGGTATAAATGAACCTGTTCAGCAGCAATCTTTCTGGAAGACTGCCACGAATTATCTTCTACAGCAGCACAAATTCTTAATTCGTTCTCTTTTTTTTCTGGAAATTCTGCATAATTCGGTGTATTGTACTAGTGTCTGAAATGGGACTATTTGGAAAAGCACCAGTAAATAAATCTCTTTTTTGACATACTTAATTGCCGCTGTAGATCCATTTAATAAACTGTATTTTCTCAAGCAACTCATATGCATTCATTGTAACAAAAATACATTTGTCAACAACGAAATAAACTGACAGCGCACTTATTTAAACAAAATTATCAAGGTGCATACAAGGGCGTTTCCAACCAACTAGTCTAGGGGGGGTAATTGAAAAAAAAAGATAAATAAACTGGTGCTTCCGCTCTCATATACAAGTTCCATGAAATCTCCCTATCCTTTAAATTTGAATTTACCGGTTATATTATTTGTTTGGAATACAGAATATCGGTAATTTTTAACAATAAAAATTGTTAAGCGAAAAATTCTTAGGGGGGGTAATTACCCGATTACCCCCCCTTTGAAACCGCCACTGGGTGCATACCGTAAACGCATGACTGTCGTGCGTGCCCTATGTTCCTACCAGCCGCCACCAATCCGTATAATCATAGCTACGTATTTATTTAAGTTAATTATAACATTTTTTAAATTTTAGTCATCATTGCAATTTTAAAGGGAATATTTCGATCTTGGTGAGACTTGGCGGATATACAGGGTGTTTCAAATTCGAGGCTCACCATGGGGATCTCGCTTACTAGAAGAGATAGAGGGTATGTTTAAATTAGGCACTTTTGCAGAATTTTGTGCTGATTAATAATCCACTGCAAAAAATTACTTAAATTATTTTGAGTCCAAAAAACCGAAAAAACTGATTTTCGTTTTTTATTTATATCTTCGTTATTTGAGGTGATATTTAAAAACGGTAAATACGTTCTTATAGCACTTTTTTATTATCTAATAGATGACAGGATTTTTTGTTGTAACATGTTTCGTTTCTTTTGAACCATAATCAACTTTCTTTATTTCTTATGGACGCTATATTTAATTTTTATCGTATCTTAATGCTCATTTTTTTGTGATGACAACAATATAACACAACATACATTTAATTTCACAAATAAACATATAATGGTTTAAAACACTTTTATTGGCAATGTATGTAGCGCTTACTAAAAATAATCCGTGCCATGGACTTAAAAAAAAAACACTATTTGTGAATTTGCATTCATCTGTCCAATCCAAATCATGTTTTTTTTTTATATTATCATATTCATTGCACTTTTGCTGCAGACAATTACAAAATGCAAAAAGCAGGCACAAGTGTCTGGCCCAAAAGAATTTTATATGGTTTATTATATTTGCTGGCAAATTTAATTCAGCTGGAACTTCGCTGCAAGAGTTTGTTGTATTTTGATCTAACTAAAACTTTCTTTCTAAATAAACGGAAAATTAAGATAAGTTGAGTATTATCAGTTCCAAATTATTATTGCGATCTTCTTGAGTAACTTTATTACCGTATGTTTTGCGATATTAATTAAATGGTTAAACTCTCCCAATTTTCTGTCGATCCGTGAACAAAAAGGTTTGGTGGGGTCTTTCTAGATACATTTTTATATTTTCAATATTAACCAATACTGTATTTCTGTTTACTGAATAAAAAATATGTAACATATCTCGCTTTTATATATTTTTGAATTGTCGAACGATATTTTTATTCATAAAGAATAATAATGTTCGAAAACGATTAGTTATTTAGATTTTAATTGATTTTAATTCCATGGCAAGGATGATTTTTAGTAAGCGCTAAATAGATTACCAATAAAAGCGTTTTTCCGTTGCTCGTTGGTTAACGGCTAACTTTAATGTGCCCTAATGTATCAAAAATCGTTCATTAATGACCCCTATTAATGAACGATTTTTCATTAATAAACGATTTTTCATTAATGAACGATTTCTAGGGCCGCGGTGGTCTAGTGGGTAGAGGTCCGGCCTATAGACCCCGCTGGTGCGGGTTCGAGTCTCGTCCGGGCGGTCACTTTTTTTTACTTTTTTAACACGAAAAATGGCCGTGCGGGTCCCTGGATATATTTAGTCTTTGTCCTCATTTCACTTAAATGAATTATTAAATACTATACATCGGTTGTGGCTGAATGCCCTAGCTGGCTAAGCCAATTTGCTATCATCCTCGATTCCCTTACTCGAATTCCTATCAATCATATTTCCTAAAAAAACAGAACGATTTCTAGTTAAGCTAAATAGCTAATTCATGAGTGGCTAATTACTCATAATTACTGGAAATGTAACTGATAATAGCGAGAAAACGATCTATAATTGGTTTCACATGTAAATGCAAAAGTATATCACTTCTCTGCGTTAGAAACAAATTAGCGGCGAACCGCCTTCGATTTTGTTATACAATAATGTCAAAGTGTGAAACGTCAAATTTATAAAACGCGAGTGAATGTCTGCTACTATGAATAGTGTCGACTTTGCATTACCACCGCCAAAAGTACTAGCCATTACAAATAATGCAACATTAAATTTGCTTCCGGAAAAGAGTACACATTTTTACGAAAAAACTTACGTAGAATTTATTTCCTGGTGCGAGGAGTAACAGGTCAGACGTCATTCGGAATCTGCGCTATTCGCATGTTTTGCCGATATTGCTGCAACGGGCTTAATAGCAAGTTCGGGTTGTTTGTTTTGTTTGGATTTTCTCTAATCTAATTTACAATGTTGATCTGAGTTACGATCAACGGAAAAATCTTGTAACCAATTCGTGTGTTAATTGGCGATAAATGATCTCAACAATTAACGCACTCGCGCAAGCGCTCGTGCGTGAAAATGTCTCGATCATTAATCGCCATCATTAACACACTTGTTGGTTAAATAACTATTAAACAATTATATGTTCATTTGTGAAATTAAATGTATATTGTGTTATATTGTTGTCATCACAAAAAAATGAGCATTGAGATGCGATAAAAAATAAATATGGCGTTCATTAGAAATAAGCAAGTTGATGATGATTTAAAAGAAACGAAACATGTTACAATAAAAAATCCTATGTAATCTATTAGATAATAAAAAAAGTGCTCTAAGAACGTATTTACTGTTTTTAAATATCACCTCAAATAACGAAGATATAAAGAAAAAACGAAAATCAGTTTTTTTCAGTTTTTTCGACTTAACTCAAAAACAAAACAATTTAAGTATTTTTTTGCAGTGGATTATTAATCAGCATAAAATTCTGCAAAAGTACCAAATTTAAACATACCCTCTATCTCTTCGAATAAGCGAGATCCCCATGGTGAGCCTCGAATTTGAAACACCGTGTATAGTGGGGTCATAACTGAGTTCGACAGATATTTTCGTTTTTCCCCAAACTCGCTTTTAATGGGTAAAACAACACCCCCTGAAAGGTTATTTTACATTTTTGATTTTGAGGGAATTCTTCGAAACCATGAGATATAAAAAAATGTTTTAGATAAAAGATGCCTGGTAATTAACGTTCTTGAATATGGCATAATAAAATACTGCAATAATTAGATATTTTGTAAAAATCCCATCACCATCAATTAAGGAGTGATTGTACTTTACGGTCAAACTCCCGATTTCGGAATTTTTTTATTTAGGGACTCTATACGTGTTATTATTAAGGTATAATTGTATATGCGCAACTGAAGAAATAAAAATTGGATTTTTCGGCTTGAAACACGTTTCCGCACAAAATTTTTTGTAAGCACCTTAATAATAACACGTATTGAGTCCCTAAACAAAAAAATTCCGAAATCGGGAGTTTGACCGTAAAGTGCAATTCACCCTCAATTAATTTTCTAAAATTATAAAATTTTGTTACAGAAATAAAATCTCACCTCAAAGTCATCAATTTACAAAAAAATGAGTCATGACAAGCGCGCTATGAGGATATTTGCAAAATAAATAATTTTCGAGAAGGAAATAACGATTAAATTGTTGCTCAGAACGTTTTCAATCTGTCATCGTCTTGAAGATATTCCTTCAAAACTAAATATATGCCAAATTACAGTTAAGGGGGTGCTTTACCCCTTTACCAAAAAGCGAGATTGGGCAAGAAAGAAAACGTAAGTTTTTTATTTTTTTTTTATTAAAAAATAGGAAGGATGGTTGATGGGATTTCGGGTTAAGGAGAGTGAATGATATTAGGGAAATTGGCGTAAGCTACTTGGCTATTCTGCCACAACCGATTCTTTGTAATAAATTCATTTGATAATGAATGGGACATACACTAGACATCCATGGACCCGTACGGCCACTTCTTCACTCCGAAAAAGTGACCGCACGGATGGGATTTGAACCCACGACCACGAGGCCCCGAAGCAGGAACGCTACCAACTAGGCCACCGCAGGTTTTGATCCCTCTACATACCCGCCAAGTTTCATCAAGATCAATTATTTACCCCTCGAAATGTTCCCTTGTAAGTAAATATTAGTAGCCATTTGAAAGGTAATACTATTGTCGGTATTCCATTTGATGTTAAAAAGATGAAAATCAGAGGTGCTTCTAAAATTATTTCAATTTGTTTTTGATTTATTTATATAGACTTTTAATTATTAACTTTTGGTTTGTGGATATGTTTTTAGAATTTTTTACTTATACAGATTTTTACTTCTTTTGGCAAATCCATGTCGAATAATTGATGTTAATTTTGAACAGATAATCTAGAATGCATTAGAAGTAGAATAAGTCTTCGTAAGATTAATATTGTTGATTTAATAAAATAAAATAAAATTTATTTGGTGCGTCCGCAAAAAGTAAGGTTGTTTCAAGCTTAATTATTAATTTTGTAGATCACAGAAAGTTTCATATTGTTTTTTTCATTTAATTTCTCAGCGATAAAGTTAGAGGTTCTTATTTTATTTTATTTAATTGTACTTCAAACAAATATTTGCCGAGCGTTCGAACATAATTAATATAAAAGTCAATTTACTGGTATTTCAAGTAATGCTGCTGGAAAATTAATAGTATACTTATAAAGAATGGCATATGAAACAAAATTAAATTGTAAGATTTTATATTCTTTTGAATGTGAAAAATTGTTTATGATGAGTTATTAATATAATGTAATAATACTTTATAATTATATATAATCGGGTCAGACCACACTCTCTCAAATATAATATTTAACGGTACGCAATAACACAATAACACAGGGGCAAAAAATATACTTAACGTAATTATTCAAATCGATGTAGTATTGAGATTCGATAATTATAGCACAATTAAATGCAATTACAATATTGCATCATGTCAACGATGCGTTTGATGCTAATTTTATTTCCAATCATAACAAACCATTAGCAAATAAGTTTTATTTTTTATGATATGACGACAACCTAGTTCGAAATACAAAATCGTATTAACTTTTATCACTACCTGAATAATGAAACATTAGCACGACGGCATCAAATCAGAATAGGTAAGTTCACTTATAATCACATAAGTAGGCAAACATTCACGGTTGATGGATTTCCTAGTTGATAGCCAGCTTTACTACCAATTAAAATTGAAAACCCTTAGTTATTGCAGAAGATTCAAACAATTTAAATAAAGACGAAAAGTAGCCTGAATATATGTATTTTCAACCCGTTTATAACTCAAAAGAAAATACAAATAACTTATTGAAACAACTACTTCCATGGATTAATAGCTCAACAAACTACCATTTAACTTTGTAATTATTAACGCGTTGAATTAGGCACTATTTTCAACGTATTTCTGTTTCCATAGGTTCTACAAGGAAAGTTTATTGTCAAATAATTTTCAGAATGAACCGTTTTACATGATAAGAAATAAATAACAAACTTAGAAAAAAAAAGTTATTTAATCTGCTGGAGATTTCCATAGTATCTCCAGAATGAATTCAAGACCTGACCTGTTTTACTGGCCACTCTGTTTATGCAAATTTTAATTAGTACATATTTAATAAAAGAATGATTGAATGATTTGTTATCGGTGGTGTGACGATGAAAGAGGTTGAGTTCATTTGATGTGGGCGAATATAAACATCGTAAATGCGCATCGAACGCAATGTGATTTGATAAATGAAGGCGACGTCCAGTTTTTGTATATAAATATCTAGAAGCTACCAGAAATAATCAGATCGAGACCATTTGTTATCGTTATATTATTCCTTTCTTGACGTTTCAGAAAATGATCGATGCTGCTTTTTGCTCCCCCGAGATATTACAAGACAATAATAAGAAAGGTCTATTTAACAAATTAGCCAACCTTTTACTCCTTTTACTACTAAGCTACTCCCAGGATGCATGAACGGTATTATATTTTTATAATAATTTATAATCATCTTAATTATTAAATTAACGCATGCAGTATTGCTGTATCATTTTCGAGGATACATTAATATATGTACTACAGTTTCACGATTATTTAGACAAATTAATTGATATTAGAACAAATGCAATGATTATCTCCTGAAAAACGAATCGGATTGAGATAAAAAAAATATGTCCAAAAATGTTTTTTGAGCCCTATCATGTGGTGTGAAATGTGAACCGCCCCCTCTCACCCCCTGGGTCGGGGAGGGGGGTAACTTTGAAATCTTAAATGGGAACCCCTATTTTTTATTGCAGATTTGGATTCTATGCTGAAAAATATTAGGTTTTTATCCGAATTTTTTTTTTCGATGAGCGACAGATGGCGCTTTATTCAGCAAAAACATTTATTGAATTATATTTATTTCTAGCATTAAATTATAGATTACGACATTTTTTACGTAGTCATCTCTTAAATAAGGCGTTGATTGAAGACATTCGTAATTTTATGTCAGAAATAAGCAAAAAAAAAATATTTAATTTTACACCACATGATGGAGCTCAAAAGAAAAATTTAGATGTATTTTTTTGTATGTCAATCCGATTTGTATTTCGCGAGATATTTGGGGTGTACGGGTGGTCTGAAACGCCCACTATGTACAGGGATTTTTTTTACGTTATGTAAAATATTTTGATTTTTGGAGACTATTGAAATTTTAGTTTTTCTTTGAAATTTGAAATATGCGTCAAAAAGGTTTTTAACAAGTTTAAAGCTGTCAAAAATTTTAACGTTTGTGCAGGTACAAATTGTTCAATTCCTTGTTGAAGTATTAATCGAGTATATTATATTATTATGGGCCTCCTAAGAATTTGTTTTTGTTCCGAATTATTACGTTTGAAAATTAATTTTTGACAAACCTAGAAACACCTTGGTGTTCGATTAACTAAGGAATAAAAGGCGAGGATAAGAAGCAAAAGTAAATAAGCATAGGTTTAGACACACGAGACGAAGAAAAAACCTTGGTTATGACATGGAGCAGAATAATAGGATGTCATTACTAATTTGAAAAGGATCATTGTTGTGTTTGAGGATATAGTTCATTCGCAAAAGACATTTAGCGGTAATTATAGTTCAAGAACGTTAATATGTAAGAATCGAAGATATTAGTTACTTAGTTGGTGTAGTAGGTACTGGCGAGCGCTTGTACCGGCTGCACCGCGACCGTGTGGGTTCGATTCCCAGCCTGGATGAAAGATTTTTCGGTTTCGAGAAGTATTCGTTCGGGTCCGTGGTTGTTTGTATACGTCTTTCATTATTCATTTGTTCATTTATTCATTCAATTTATAACTTAAAATATACTGGGTTCCCCATAATAGGCTACCCGTTTTAATATTTAAATTAATTTTTTTTCAGTTAACAAAACAAACTTTTTATCATAATAAATTATTACACCTAACTCTTTGGGATTTATGATAACATAAATATTAGGCTAATTTAATTCTAATTTTTAAAAATCACGTCTTCTAAATGACCTCCACCAACTTCAACACATTTTTCAATATTAGATAAGAAGTGTATCATTACACGGCGTAGCTAACCTTTGTCTATTCCTTCAACTTCTTCACGAATTTTGACTTTGAGTTCCTTGATTGTACCTGGACGACTCGCAAACACTTTGGCTTTTAAATATCCCCAGAGGAAAAAATCGGGTGCCGTTAAGTCGGGGGACCTCGAAGGCCAAGGCATATTTCCGAATCGAGAAATGAGTCGGCCATTAAACGTTTCTCGCAGAACCCGCATTGAGTTTCTGCTCCTTGATGTAATTCAAAAATTTTTGACAAAATGCTAACCTTGCTTCTTTATCTTGATTTATAAGTTGCTGTACCATTTGGTATTTATAGGGATGAAATTTTAAATCTCTTTGAAGAATTCGATCTAAGCATCCCTTTGATATTCCTAGGATAAGGGTTTGTCGATTAGCAGACCTTTTAGGAGTTCTCGTAAACGCAATTCTAACTCGTTCAATATTTTCTGGTGTACGAACTCTTCTTCGACGTCCAGGCTTCTTCAAATTTAGCACAGAATCATTTTTACGCCAATGACGAACCCTTAACTTAACAGTTCTACGATTTGGCGCGTGACCTCTATTGTTGTTATTAAACTGACGCCGGAATGCACGGCTAACTTCTTCTATCGAATTGCTTCTTATGTAAGTTTCTACACAAAATACACGTTGTTGGACTGAGTAATCCATGAAAGTTAAATAATTATGATGAAAACTAACAAACTTCTCGTAGAAAAATAACGTTCCACAAAATTATTAATATAAAACTTATTTGTGACAGGTGCCTACTTGATCAATAATTAACTTAAATCCCAAAGACTACAGAACATAATCCCACAGAGATAAACTTATTTAGTTATCTCGTAGGGAATTAATTAATAAAATAAAATGGGTAGTCTATTATGGGGAACCCTGTATATATAAAATTGATGATGGCTAATGGTCGTAGCACCAAGGTCAGGCATAACGCCGAAACAAAAAAAACAAAAAACTCCTAAGTGCGAGATCTCAAAAACTGTAATAGGTAGAGAGATGAAATTTTTATGAAAAATCACAAATAATTCAAGAACCCGACTGTTGAAATTTCAACCCCCTCCGACCACCCCTTAAAGAAAGGGTTACCAACCCCACAAAAAAAAATCCAATTTTTATTTTTCCTGATGGGCCCGGGGCTCCTCTTGGCGACCGTGAAATCCGCGATTTTCTAAGTTACCCAAATACTACAGGGTGATTTTTTGAAAATCGATTTTTGACGATGCAGTGGTTCGCGCCAAAACTTTCAGATCCCTGGATTTTTGAGCTGGGGAACTGGGACTAGGCTCAAAAAATCCCCAATGCATTGGGACACAAAGGTTACTACAGGAAATTAGGGTGCGACCTGCGGTTGCAATCCCTCAGCCATTTTTCTAAAAAATCACATTTCGGACGCTTCCGGAAAAAAGGGCGCGCTTGACCTTACGATTAATACATTAATTTTTATCGAGTTTTGTAGAACTAGCTTCCCTCTACATTTTATGTTTCTTACGAATTTTTGATATCTCTAACCCTCGAGGAGTCATTCAAAGAAAACCACCCCCGATTTCAATAAAAAAATTCTAGAGCGGCCATTTTTAATCTCACGTGAGCAATTTAAACGGCATGCTATTCGAATTGCATTTTTTGTCGAAAAGGTAAGGACTATATTTTTCGTATATTTTTTTTTCGAAAATTAGAAATCCGATGACGGCATATCAGTCGTCTATTTAATCCGTATCAAACATCCCCTTAAAATTTTACGATCAGATTATAAGTTTTCGAGATATGACGTTGTATACGGAAGAGGGGCACAAAATTTTTTCGATCGGAAATCTGATTACAAGAAAGCCCGTCTCGAGGCGAACAGAAAATCCAAATAAAATTTCTTGATCCGACCCCTCCTTCTAATTTAAAAAATAAATTAAACTTTTATTTATTTTGCCGGTAAATATTTTCGATCGTCTTTCACTAATTTTTTTGCAATTCTTTTTATCATTATTATTATCATTGTGGTATTGCGTGTACGTAAGAAAAACTTTGAATTTTTAAAATCGCCCGTTTATTAACCGAGATATGAATATTTGAACTATTGTTGTTTATGAAGCAGACCACCAAAGTTAGTTAACTTTTCGGTCATCCCATCAGCCGCATCAGCCACAATGGGGTGCCAAAGATCAAAACAACCCCCATCAGTACCACCGTAAATTTTGTTTGTATGTTGGTTTGTAATGTGTATTAGCTTCTCAGACGCTCACCAAATAATTTTTGGAGGACCAAAATTAATGAAAAAAAATAAGCTTCATCCTGTTAACGTCCGAGTGCTTTCCAAACAGCAAATTAAGAAATGCATTGATAGTGCATTGTCATATTTTACAGATATCAGATTCAGAAGCTGAGGTTACCACCAGATTACATTCCCGAAGTTCCTCGGTGGGTGGTTTGAGCAAAACGATTCAAAATAATGTTTTTTTTTTAATTTTTTCACCCCCTTCTGCACGGATGAGAGAGGTGTTGCTTTTGGGGTCAATAAGTAAAGGGTAAGCGCATTCAAAACTTTATTACAATAATAACCCTCATAAACATAACCTAGCATTGTAGGCTCTGCTTTTTTCTGAGCCTAGAGGATATCTGAAGGCCTTGCAGTTAGAATCCACGTAATTTTAAATACTTTACTCGTTATCTCGTAGGGAATTAATTAATAAAATAAAATGGGTAGTCTATTATGGGGAACCCTGTATATATAAAATTGATGATGGCTAATGGTCGTAGCACCAAGGTCAGGCATAACGCCGAAACAAAAAAAAAAAAAACTCCTAAGTGCGAGATCTCAAAAACTGTAATAGGTAGAGAGATGAAATTTTTATGAAAAATCACAAATAATTCAAGAACCCGACTGTTGAAATTTCAACCCCCTCCGACCACCCCTTAAAGAAAGGGTTACCAACCCCACAAAAAAAAATCCAATTTTAATTTTTCCTGATGGGCCCGGGGCTCCTCTTGGCGACCGTGAAATCCGCGATTTTCTAAGTTACCCAAATACTACAGGGTGATTTTTTGAAAATCGATTTTTGACGATGCAGTGGTTCGCGCCAAAACTTTCAGATCCCTGGATTTTTGAGCTGGGGAACTGGGACTAGGCTCAAAAAATCCCCAATGCATTGGGACACAAAGGTTACTACAGGAAATTAGGGTGCGACCTGCGGTTGCAATCCCTCAGCCATTTTTCTAAAAAATCACATTTCGGACGCTTCCGGAAAAAATGGCGCGCTTGACCTTACGATTAATACATTAATTTTTATCGAGTTTTGTAGAACTAGCTCCCCTCTACATTTTATGTTTCTTACGAATTTTTGATATCTCTAACCCTCGAGGAGTCATTCAGAGAAAACCACCCCCGATTTCAATAAAAAAATTCTAGAGCGGCCATTTTTAATCTCACGTGAGCAATTTAAACGGCATGCTATTCGAATTGCATTTTTTGTCGAAAAGGTAAGGACTATATTTTTCGTATATTTTTTTTTCGAAAATTAGAAATCCGATGACGGCATATCAGTCGTCTATTTAATCCGTATCAAACATCCCCTTAAAATTTTACGATCAGATTATAAGTTTTCGAGATATGACGTTGTATACGGAAGAGGGGCACAAAATTTTTTCGATCGGAAATCTGATTACAAGAAAGCCCGTCTCGAGGCGAACAGAAAATCCAAATAAAATTTCTTGATCCGACCCCTCCTTCTAATTTAAAAAATAAATTAAACTTTTATTTATTTTGCCGGTAAATATTTTCGATCGTCTTTCACTAATTTTTTTGCAATTCTTTTTATCATTATTATTATCATTGTGGTATTGCGTGTACGTAAGAAAAACTTTGAATTTTTAAAATCGCCCGTTTATTAACCGAGATATGAATATTTGAACTATTGTTGTTTATGAAGCAGACCACCAAAGTTAGTTAACTTTTCGGTCATCCCATCAGCCGCATCAGCCACAATGGGGTGCCAAAGATCAAAACAACCCCCATCAGTACCACCGTAAATTTTGTTTGTATGTTGGTTTGTAATGTGTATTAGCTTCTCAGACGCTCACCAAATAATTTTTGGAGGACCAAAATTAATGAAAAAAAATAAGCTTCATCCTGTTAACGTCCGAGTGCTTTCCAAACAGCAAATTAAGAAATGCATTGATAGTGCATTGTCATATTTTACAGATATCAGATTCAGAAGCTGAGGTTACCACCAGATTACATTCCCGAAGTTCCTCGGTGGGTGGTTTGAGCAAAACGATTCAAAATAATGTTTTTTTTTTAATTTTTTCACCCCCTTCTGCACGGATGAGAGAGGTGTTGCTTTTGGGGTCAATAAGTAAAGGGTAAGCGCATTCAAAACTTTATTACAATAATAACCCTCATAAACATAACCTAGCATTGTAGGCTCTGCTTTTTTCTGAGCCTAGAGGATATCTGAAGGCCTTGCAGTTAGAATCCACGTAATTTTAAATACTTTACTCGTTATCTCGTAGGGAATTAATTAATAAAATAAAATGGGTAGTCTATTATGGGGAACCCTGTATATATAAAATTGATGATGGCTAATGGTCGTAGCACCAAGGTCAGGCATAACGCCGAAACAAAAAAAAAAAAAACTCCTAAGTGCGAGATCTCAAAAACTGTAATAGGTAGAGAGATGAAATTTTTATGAAAAATCACAAATAATTCAAGAACCCGACTGTTGAAATTTCAACCCCCTCCGACCACCCCTTAAAGAAAGGGTTACCAACCCCACAAAAAAAAATCCAATTTTAATTTTTCCTGATGGGCCCGGGGCTCCTCTTGGCGACCGTGAAATCCGCGATTTTCTAAGTTACCCAAATACTACAGGGTGATTTTTTGAAAATCGATTTTTGACGATGCAGTGGTTCGCGCCAAAACTTTCAGATCCCTGGATTTTTGAGCTGGGGAACTGGGACTAGGCTCAAAAAATCCCCAATGCATTGGGACACAAAGGTTACTACAGGAAATTAGGGTGCGACCTGCGGTTGCAATCCCTCAGCCATTTTTCTAAAAAATCACATTTCGGACGCTTCCGGAAAAAAGGGCGCGCTTGACCTTACGATTAATACATTAATTTTTATCGAGTTTTGTAGAACTAGCTCCCCTCTACATTTTATGTTTCTTACGAATTTTTGATATCTCTAACCCTCGAGGAGTCATTCAGAGAAAACCACCCCCGATTTCAATAAAAAAATTCTAGAGCGGCCATTTTTAATCTCACGTGAGCAATTTAAACGGCATGCTATTCGAATTGCATTTTTTGTCGAAAAGGTAAGGACTATATTTTTCGTATATTTTTTTTTTCGAAAATTAGAAATCCGATGACGGCATATCAGTCGTCTATTTAATCCGTATCAAACATCCCCTTAAAATTTTACGATCAGATTATAAGTTTTCGAGATATGACGTTGTATACGGAAGAGGGGCACAAAATTTTTTCGATCGGAAATCTGATTACAAGAAAGCCCGTCTCGAGGCGAACAGAAAATCCAAATAAAATTTCTTGATCCGACCCCTCCTTCTAATTTAAAAAATAAATTAAACTTTTATTTATTTTGCCGGTAAATATTTTCGATCGTCTTTCACTAATTTTTTTGCAATTCTTTTTATCATTATTATTATCATTGTGGTATTGCGTGTACGTAAGAAAAACTTTGAATTTTTAAAATCGCCCGTTTATTAACCGAGATATGAATATTTGAACTATTGTTGTTTATGAAGCAGACCACCAAAGTTAGTTAACATTTCGGTCATCCCATCAGCCGCATCAGCCACAATGGGGTGCCAAAGATCAAAACAACCCCCATCAGTACCACCGTAAATTTTGTTTGTATGTTGGTTTGTAATGTGTATTAGCTTCTCAGACGCTCACCAAATAATTTTTGGAGGACCAAAATTAATGAAAAAAAATAAGCTTCATCCTGTTAACGTCCGAGTGCTTTCCAAACAGCAAATTAAGAAATGCATTGATAGTGCATTGTCATATTTTACAGATATCAGATTCAGAAGCTGAGGTTACCACCAGATTACATTCCCGAAGTTCCTCGGTGGGTGGTTTGAGCAAAACGATTCAAAATAATGTTTTTTTTTTAATTTTTTCACCCCCTTCTGCACGGATGAGAGAGGTGTTGCTTTTGGGGTCAATAAGTAAAGGGTAAGCGCATTCAAAACTTTATTACAATAATAACCCTCATAAACATAACCTAGCATTGTAGGCTCTGCTTTTTTCTGAGCCTAGAGGATATCTGAAGGCCTTGCAGTTAGAATCCACGTAATTTTAAATACTTTACCATCCTTAGATCGGGACTAAAATTGCAATGAAAAATTGACTTAAAGTCAAAATCACCAGCTACCTTGATACATATTGATGGGCTACACACGGGCGACGGCGCAGCGCAACGGACCCGTCGTTTGCCACCAATGACTTTATTTTATTCTTCCGTTGCTCGTTGGTTAATGGCTAACTTTAATGTACCCAAAGGTATCAAAAATCGTTCATTAATGACCCCTATTAATGAACGATTTTTCATTAATAAACGATTTTTCATTAATGAACGTTTTCTAGGGCCGCGGTGGTCTAGTGGGTAGAGGTCCGCCCTCTAGACCCCGCTGGTGCGGGTTCGAGTCCCGTCCGGGCGGTAACTTTTTTTAACACGAAAAATGGCCATGCGGGTCCCTGGATATATTTAGTCTTTGTCCTCACTTCACTTAAATGAATTATTAAATACCAGAAATCGATAACTGATAATAGCGAGAAATAGCGATCTATAATTTGTTTCACATGTAAATGCAAAAGTATATCAATTCTCTGCGCTAGAAACAAATTAACGGTGAACCGCCTTCGATTTTGTTATACAATAATGTCAAGTGTGAAACGTCAAATTTATAAAACGCGTGTATCAAGTGAATGTCTGCTACTATGGACAGTGTCGAGTTTAAATTAACAGAGCCAAAAGTACTAGCCATTGCAAATAATGCAACATTAAATTTGCTTCCGGAAAAGAGTACACATTTTTACGAAAAAACTTACGTAGAATTTATTTCCTGGTGCGAGGAGTAACAGGTAAGACGTCATTCGGAATCTGCGCTATTCGCATATTTTGCCGATATTGCTGCAAAGGGCTTAATAGTAAGTTTATTTGTTTGTTCTGTTTGGATTTTCTCTAATCTAATTTCTAATGTTGATCTAAGTTACGATCAACGGAAAAATCTTGTAACCAACTCGTGTGTTAATTGGCGATTAATGATTGAGACATTTTCACGCATGAGCGCTTGCGCAAGTGCGTTAATTGTTGAGTATCATTAACACACTTGTTGGTTAAATAACTATTAATGGCCTACGCACAGACGACGGCGCAGCGCAGCAGGTAACTTTGCTCAAATTTAATAGGCTACACACGGACGACGGCGCAGCGCAGCGCAGCGGAGCCGTCGTTCGTGATCAGTTTTTTCTTAATTTTGTATTTCACCATTTCACATAAAGAACACAATTTCACATACATCAATTTAAGCTAGAAAAACTAGTTCCATATAACTAGACATCTGATGTAGACAAAATTCTTAAGCAGGCTCACATGGGTCAAATTTAAAAAAAAAGATGGAAGACATTATATGACAACAAATGTCACTTACCTCCTACAATGAATTTAAAAAAATGTACAATTATTAACCACTAAAGTAACCGCCCTAGATTCACAAATGATTATTTGTTAGTTATTATTCTGTAGTGATGAAAAGTAGGAATACCATACAAACATGTTAGTGGTTTGTACCGTAAACATACATCAACGCTGTATGGTGGTATTTTACTATTCTGGACATTTTGTAGCAATTTCAATATCAATTATTTCGGCACAATAAGCTAATAGTATACTCGATTCAGTTAACGGGTTATAGGCATTGGTTTGTGTATCAATGGTGTGATTGTATGTACATTGATGCGTTGTAGGGCAGAATAACAATATTATCTGGTATTGGTATTAGTATTATATATTTCAAACGGCGGAATACTAAATTAATCAATACGAAGCCTGCGTGCGTATGTATGTGTTGCGTGTATAAATTTGTGGCTTTGCATATCCCACTGTTATAATATAAATTAATAATGAATAAGAGTAATTTCATTAAATTTAATTGCTTTGGTATTTAGTATTCGCAAACCGATTTACTTGAATTTGATTATATAAGAATAACAAAAGTATTATTAAAATAAAACTTTTGTTGTTTTTATATACTAAAATTCAGGTAAATCGGTTTGTGAATATATTAAAGCAATTAAATTTAATTAAATTACTCTCATTCATTAATAATGTGATTTTTTCTTTGCTCACTTTATCTCAGGAACGTTAAAAAATCAGAGGTCGTTTAAATTAGATACAAGTTGAACTTTACCTTGAGGATTGAGAGTCTGAAAGATAAATCAGGATATTTTGATTGGTTTCTGTTTTTTTTTTCGGAGGTGTTTAGCCGTTCAGCCACTAACGATATAAAAAAATATCAAATAGAGAATCTAAGCGACCAATTTGTAGACGATATGATTAAAAAGGGTTACTGTTCACGCCAAGTGGCAGTTTTTATACAGACAGGTATATAGGCTGATAGATTACATTACAGAGGTAAGTAAACAAAGGATAACAACTCTAAATTTCAATTCTAGACCTTATAAAAAAAATTACTAAGCAATTGGTTGCCGATTTATCATGAAAAAAAATCGGTACCATTGACGCTATTTCAAACAAACTTGGCAAATTTACGGTTTTGACCAGCCCGAGTTGAACGATTTGAAGGCCTTCGAGATTTCAAGCTGCGACAAACAAATTTTCCTTTTCACATGGCCGCTACAAAGGATTTTCACACAATTAGAGAGATTAAAATCAGTTTTCTGATTGGCAACTAAACTTTTTTCGGTAATTAAATTTATAGAATCACGAATGCCTTAAAATACAATTGAAACATTCCTGAATTGTTATTAAAACTTTTTAAATACTGAAAACATTTTATTGATCCAACCAATTTGCTTCAATAAGTTATTTCTTTATGGTATTAGCCACGAACAGGTTGAATATATACAGGGTCTTTTTTTAACTCGGAAAATTTTATTGTTAATGTCTATATTCTATGTTATAATAATCACATCAACGCATTGCAATGTATTGACAATATAGGCAACCATACTTACACTCAGTTTTAAATAATTGTCAAAATTATGTTATTAATAAAAATGTATTACACCACCGAAGAAAGAATACAAATAATTAATTGGTACAAGAGTGGGAACAGCATGCGACTTGTTAGAGATTTGTTTTCGGTTGAGTATCCGAGCAGACAAGTTCCATTCATCTCAACAATTTGTAATATTGTCCATTATTTTGACAATACTGGCTGCGTGAGTAATTTTCACATTAAAAGGGCTAAAGGAAATCACATTTTAACGAAAGAGATGAAACTCAACATTTTATGTTACGTAGAGCAGAACCCCATATCATCGTTAAGAGTTATCGCAGCACAGTTTCAAATAAGTTCAGCTTCCGTTTACAAGACATTAAAAGAATTTAAATACAATGCTAACAAGTTTTCAAATCATCAGCAACTATCAAATGATGACATAAACAAACGAACAGAATTCTGTAGAACCGTATTCAATTTAATTAATAATGATCAAGAAATTTTACACAGAATAATATTTACTGATTAGGCATCATTTTCCTTAAATAGTGAAGTTAATCCACAAAATTATAGGTTAGTATTCTTCATTCCTTATCGATACCCATTCCTTACACCCATTCCTTCACCTTTTAGATTTTGGGCGTGCAATAATCCTCGCTTGCAAAATTTGACACACACACAATACAAATGCGAGAGTTAATGTGTGGGCTGGACTAATTAATGATACCCTTATTGGTCCTTTTTTTGCTAATGGAAATCTAAACAGTAATGTTTACTTAGATCTTCTGCGAACTCGTATAATGCCAGAAATTCATACACTAAACATTGCTGCTCCTTATTATCAGATGGATGGAGCGCCTCCATAGTCTACAGCTGCCATTAATAATAATTTAAGTGAATTACTTCCTGATCGCTGGATAGGTAGATTTGGTCCAATATCTTGGCCACCCCGGTCGCCTGATTTGTCTACAAATGACTTCTTTTTGTGGGGGTATCTAAAAAGCAATGTTTATAATAACATTATTATAAACAATACTTCAGAGTTAAAAGATCGTACAATTACTGTTTGCGATGAATTAAGAAGAAATCCGCAACACATTAGAAATGCTATTCAAGGATTTTATAATCGACTTGGCTACTGCTTAGAACGTGAAGATGGTCATTTTGAATTTTTATTATAATTACTCACGATTTATCATTGTTTGTTTCATTAACCTCACTTTATTCGTAATAATTTTAAGCTTTCACTGTACTGTGACAGGTCGACGGGGCCGAGAGAAGAAGAAGAGGAAGCATTCACTGGCACCTTTGTGTACTTGGTTGCCTACATTGTTAATACATTGCAATGTGTTGATGTGACTATTATAACATCGAACATAGACATTAACAATCATATGTTCTGAGTTAAAAAAAAGTCCCTGTATATTCAGGCTATATTTTGTCTTTATTACGTTTATGGTCCAATTAGATAATACATTTAAAAACACAAAATAATTATTGAATTCAAAGTGTACGCAAATTATTATTCATGATGCAGAGGTTAGTTCTTAAATTAATTCCGTCATCCATAAATATGGATTCGAAGGGATTTTCGGTTTTAAGGGAATGTATCCGATATTTTCCGTTCGGGTTTATGCATACGTCCTTAACAAAAAGCCGACAAAGCAATGAAAACAACACAAAATAATAACTAGGGCTTTTTCAATTTTAATGCAGTTGACAGAACTGTCAATAAACGGTAAACTCGTCAAATGACGTGAATGCAGTAAATTGCATCCAATTTAAACATAGATTCAAAATTGATTTTTAAGTCTTAAATTATAACTCTCAGGCAACCGAATGAAATCACTCAAGTTAATCAATTTCTTTATTTAAGATCTACACTAAATAATTATATAATAATAATTTTTATTTCTATATAACCAGGAGACTTGATATAAATGTATTATATTTTCATATTGGTAGCACAATGAACAATTTACATTGCAATTAATTTTCTATCTTATTAAAAATTATTAAAGCACACGTAACAATTGTAAACATTTTAGAGCACTAATTCAAGGGTCGAGATTTACTCATTGAAATATGAAATGAAAGATGAAACGAAATAAATGATTAAGAAAGTGGATGGTACTTGAACATTTCATGTCTCATAAAAGGCATCATAAAATTAATGTTGGCATCGCAAACGTAGGGCTACTGAATACTTGCTATACGTTAGCAGTTCCATTCAATTTGGTGCAGGATGTATTTTTCTCTTTGTCCCGTTTGCTTGACTTTCAGGGAGACATTTATCTACCGAACGATAAATGGGGAAAACTTTTAACAAGGTTTTCATTACTCGTTTAACGTTCACATTCTGTTGAGCTTATAAACCAATCGAACCTTTTATTTAAATAAATAAATACGTCTAATGGCCGTAATTGATTAGCTTTCAAAATAATTAATATTTTACCTTCTGACAAAATATAATATGCAGGCTTTAAACTAACGCCCATCCAACGCAAGATCGTTACTTTGGGAATTTGGAATGCGTCGCAGTCAAACGTTGCATAAATATTATACCATTCGAAGTGTATTTATGATAAATGTTGAAGTGGCGTCTTCCATCTTCGAAATACAGGGTGTTTCAAAATTCATGCACCAAAAATTTTCTGCGTACTCCTTGTAGATAAAAAGAAAAAAAACCCTGATGACAAATCTCGATTTTCCACAAAATAACATGGATTAAATCCCTTTGCAGAAATATTAAAGAGACGCCAATGCTCCCATTCATGAATAGTTTCGTTCGCGCGTAGAAAGGCGAGAACACCGCCGTACACGTTCGCGCTCGCCTGGTCTCGGGTCTTCGTCTCGAGCTTGTACTGCCGGCATTAGATAAACAAACGGTGTGGATTTTAGTGTTTATGCAGCACGCAAATTAGGTCAATGTACCATCGAGTTATTTAGAAGTAAATGTCGTGTCAGTCAGTACAAATTTTCGTGATTATCAAACGGTATTAACGCCATAATTACCAACTCAGTTTACAAGCAGAAACTAACTGAATTCTTTTTCGGTTTTTCGCCGTCTTCAATTGATGGGGGTGAATTTGTAGAGGGCATTGATTGGTTAAACTGTGCAGCCCCATCGTCGCCCTTGGAATTTTTAAAACCGATTTGTATCTTCGAGGAAACACACATGTTTTTACGGACTTTCTAAAAATGTGTTATTCCAAATAGGGTCTTGGCCTTGGGTAACAAAGGAATATCATTTTACAGCACCTACCCCCCGTGATTTTAAGTAATAGGACTGCAAGGGATACAATTGTACAGTAATAAAAATGCACAAGTGTAGGAAGCCGCCAGGAACAATAAAAAAAATGCATAATAAATAAGATGAACTTGAAATTTGTGCGTCGGTTTTATTAAGCCTCACCGTACTGTTTATGTTAAGATCAAATTTCAACAGCCCGCTCGAAATTAGGTCACCATGCATTCATGCGTCCACACTTAAAATCGGCACCGTGTGTTTTTATACAAGAAAACGAAAGTATTCATTGATAGATGAACAGTGGCGTCTCTTAAATATTTCTGCGAGGGGGTTTAATCCATGTTATTTTGTGGAAAATCGAGATTTGTCACAAGGGTTTTTTTTCTTTTTATCTATGAGGAGTACGCAGAAAATTTTTGGTGCATGAATTTTGAAACACCCTGTATACACTTCTTTACTTGCTCCGTATGATGTTTTGTTTTTGTGATTTTCTCGAATGCGATATTTCAGCGGAAATATGTCCCCCGATATTTTTTGAAAAATATCTGTGTATCTGTCTACCCGTTTGTGGTCGGTGTAGTTAAAAAAGTATTAAATGAAAGTTAAACTTAAGTTGTATTTAACTATTTTATGAAATATTGAGTGTTAAAAATTGGATAAATATGAAAAACATCCCAAAAATCTTTATATAAATTTTGAAGATAATTAAGAACTACACTTAAAACTATATCGTGTTTCATAAATCTTAAGCACACGGGAATACGGGAGAAAAATCATAACTCTAATATTTATAGTTTTATTTATTGGTGTTATGAAATGTTAAATGAGACATTACGAAATATGAAATGAAAAATTTACAAATAGTAATTAATTAAAATTATAAATATGGGATGATTAAAAATGAGTATAGTAATTCCAATGTAATTAGAAAACGATTTCCATGGATTGAATTCAAATTTATTTATAACTACATGCAAACTTACATTACTACGAACTAATATGATCATCTTCACTTTCTTTCAGAATCACCTAAAGTAAGTTAGCTTCGGCTTCTTCTGCCAATTCATTCGTAATTAAATATGCTAACATTTCTTTGTCAGGTTTATTCTGTTTTCTACCAGAAGTTTTTCGAAAACTTGCTATGTAGGGATCCGATGATAATGTTAGAACATTAAATAAATCTTTATTACTATCGCACCGACAAGTTTTTCGTGTATGCGACAATCTAAATCTTCGAATTAATTTATGGGTGGCTTCCAAAGCTTCTTCTGAAAGTTGACCAATCGGTATGTCAAAATATGAAATAATTTGAGACCCATGTAACAATAATTTATGAAGACTACTGGGCATGTAATAACATCCGTATAATTCTAAATACATGTCTTTTGCTTTTCTAAGTAGCATCTTAACTATTTACTTTAACAGGTAGTCTGCAAGAGACAATTCTTAAAATGAGATGAAGCTTTTCGATTAATTCTATATTAATATTCGTAATTTCAGATGATAATTCACTATTTTGAAAAACCTTCTTGCCGTATTGCCATTATTTGAAGAGCCTAATCCAGGTTTTGGTTTGTCCGCTATTAGCCCAAGTTTTTCTTTGAACATTCTTTGGATATCTTTTCTTTCTTTCTGCAAATTGTGACTGCTTATCTTTTCCCATAACCTGCCAAGTTTTAAATGGTAACCTATACGATATATGAAGAAGACATTTGAATGTTAGAATCCAGCTATGTAAAGTGGACAAACCAAAACGATAGTGCTCTGGATTTGGCTGTTTTTCTTCAATACCGACAGTGTTCATTTCTGTCGGTTTTACACCACATATATAACATTTAGAAGCTGCATTACTTTCCAAAAAGAGATTGCGTATACTTCCATCTGACATGGTAAATAATAATTCAAACTTGATATCTATAGCATTTCCATTATTTTCAATTTTAAGTTTCTCTAGGTTTCTGATTTGAGTATTTATTTGAGCTTCCTCAGCCCTTATTAAATTGGGACATTCTTTCATAAATACAAATTTGACTGGTCTGCAATACAAGGTGGAGCCAGGGCGTGGGTTAGCCCAAAATTCGCAAGAAAAATACATGTACTCGTCTGTATTTTCAACATTTGAAAATCTTTGCTTGTAAATACTATGTCCAGAGCTTCTATCGAATCCCCACTTACAAATCAATTTTGCTTAACTTATTTAAATTTAATGTTTTGATTATACTTTCCGCCGTTTTATTTAAAATGACTTGAAGAGGTACCGACGCAGATAACTCAGAAACATTGACATTTTCTAGTAGATGTCGTTTCTTGGTCTGTTTTAAAACTTGCAAGCTAGGGAAGCAACCCTCATTAACTGCATTTATTGCCGACCGCAATATATTATATTTGTTTTCAGATAAATCTAAATTAAAATACAATGCCAAAGCTTCAATGGGTTGCAAACTTTTTGATTTCATAAGGGATTTCGTACTGCTACCTGCTTGTTGCGCTGCAAATGTTAATTCTTCTGCGGAGACGTTTCCAACTAAGTCCTGCACACGACGAACTTTAGTCTTCCTTGAGCACTCGCTGAAAACCTTTTGTGGTCTACCTCTAGAAGTACTGGCTTGGTTATCTTCAACAGCAGATAAAATTAATTGTTGTAAACCTTCGGGTAATTCAACTGTTAAATGCAGCCATATACCATGCTTTTTAAGAAATAAAGCTCGGTTTCTGTTGCAACTTGTCCACAATGTTTTTTAGGCATTGCATACGACAAATTGTTTGTAAGCCATCGCAAATTGTATCTTTGCAGTCGCCTAGACTAAAATTTCTTATAATAAAAGAAAAAACTTCATCGTCCTTCTTTTCTTTACTGCTAGCAAGCCAAACCTCGAAAACGTCCAAATTTGACAAGACTGCAGAGACATCTAAAAAAAATTATAACTCTGTAAATCGCAAATTATCGCTGGATTTTTTTGCTAATCGTTAAAAGCATTGCCAAGGCGACATTTTAAGACTAAAATCATGGAATCGTTTTTTCACGTATATTTTGAAATCAAAGTCAAAGTATACATTTCGATTTGAATTTAGCAATCACTTTAAGGCTGTATTTTTCTGTACTTACGGTTAATATGATCAAATGTGTAATTAAAATAGAGAGTACATACCTTGAGGAAGACGATCCATGACAAATAAAATATATAAAATTGATTTTCAATTATTTAACAGGGCACTCTATTTTGCGTAGTCACACTAAAATTTTCCGATACTACCGAAGTGATCACTCTAATGGTGCAAATATAAACGAAGGGATTTGCTTATACCTTTGCTAATGAGTTTACCTGATGGATTAGTTATCCTACTTGACAATGGCGGTAATTGCAGCTATTACATAATTGCAGCTATTAAATAATTTCTTCGAATATTTATTTTTATTTTCTACAGGCCGACGCAGCGGCCGAAAAATTTTGACAATTTATTTTGGGAGTATAAAAAAATCAATGGGAGGGTCTATTTAACAATTATTAAAGGATGAAACAAAATATTTGTATTATCATTTTAATGCCAAATTGGCGGTGATAGAACCAATCCTTGAAATCGCCGTTTTTTTTTAACTTTTAAACCTAAGGACGGATTTCTCGTAAAGTATAAAACCTGGCACAAAAAACATTTTTTTTATATAATTTAGTTACCAATGGCTATGGAAGTACGTAAGAGTTTTTTGCTAAATCAAATTTTATGGAAATGGTGCACGTTTGAAAAAATTATCGATTTTTGGCCAAAAAAATAAGCAGTAAATGGTTTATACAATAAACCACACATTAAATAATAAACCCCTACGCACTTCTATTAATAATGTTATTGTGTAACTACTGTCAAAATTTAAAATCGATCCATACGACGGTTTTCAAGTAGTAGATTACTGTTCTCGCAGTTTGAAAAAAGTGATTCCAAGAAAAACGCTTTTAAAGTTTTACGAGCACTTAACAGCATTCACGCCCTTTGGCTGAGAAACCCTAAGGAATTTTCTTACTAAAGGACCAACTGGATATTGTTTATAAGACCCTAAAATATTATTTAAGCAAAAAAAAACGAGTCCTTCAAAATCCTAGTGGTGTTACCCCTTAACGAAAATTTTTCATCTCGCCAGCGCACATACAACTTTATCCATTTAATCAAATGGCTATCATTAATAATAAGTTTCCCATATGCCCTACTCAATTAAGGACACCCTGCAGAAATTATAAACTGAAGGAAAAAAAAGTAAACACTTGAAATTCGTGAAATTTCGACCATTTTCAAACCGCCATAACTTTCAATCGATTTTGATGAATCTTTGAGGCCGAAAAACTTTGAAGTGTCTTCTTTAAAGTCATGCATGCGAAATTAAGCGCAACCTCTTCCGCCCCCTCTAGCGCCCTTGTGAAAAAAAAAGTTGGAAACCATGTCCATCTTTGAGGATGTCTACGGAATTGGAAATTTTGTGAACTCGATCCACTATAAAGGCATTACAATTTGATCAATTTCCTATGTAGGTCTCAAAGAACGAAGTTCCTGCGATGATTTGGCACCAAGTTATAGGTTTTTGAAAGTGCATTTTGAGGTTTTTCGCACATAACTCTGACTTTTCAACCAAATTCTTTCGGAAAAAAATTCCATTTTGGCTCTACTTTAAGGAAGTAAACTCAGATTGGAATGATCCTTTTTCGAACCCTTCAACCCCCGAACAAAAAAAGAAACACGTTTTTGGGCAAAAAACGCACAACTTTGACCACGTGTACCGAGTTGGAAAAATTTGTCGACTGGATCCACTAAAAGGGCATTGAAATGTGTTCAATCACCGGCGCAAGACTCAAATAACGAAGTTCCTACGATGATTTGGCACAAAGTTATGGGTGTTAGAAAAAAAAAGGAAATTTTGTAGTTTTTTGACTCATAAGTCGAAATTGTTTTAGTTTTCACGAATGAAATTTTATTTTCATATTCTTTGGGTTATGCACAAAAATTCATTGTTTGCGCGAAATCGTGAATATCGCATTTTGTACCTTAAAACTTCATTAACAGAAAACTTTATTTTAGGTCAAAAAGGACTCACTTTAACGATCTCTCTATGGTCGGGAAAGAATGTGGGCTTAACTCACCATATTTTTCCATTCATCCAATAAAAACAAAGAAATTACACTGACGGAAAAAAACGAAAAACTTGAGACTTTAGGTAATTTTTAAATGGCCATAACTCGGTTTCTATCCAACCTATTTCGACGATCTTTTGAGAAATCAAAAGCAAAATGGGTCCTCTTTGAGAGGGTTTATCCTCCACTAAAAGAGAGGGCTCTGCGCCCCTCCAAACGAAAAAATATAAAAACCACAAAATGCACTTTTTTTTCAAACACCCATAACTTTGTGCCGAATCACCGTTGGAACTTCGATTTTGAATCCTGCACAGGTAATTGAACACATTTCAATGCCTTTCTGGTGGATCGAGTGGATACATTTTATCCAACTCGGTACACGTTGCCAAAGTGGTACGTTTTTTTGACCAAAAACGTGCTTTTTTTTGTTCGGGGGTTGAAGGGTTCGAAAGGGGATCATTCCAATCTGATTTTACCTCCCTTAAAGTAGGGCCAAAATGAGATTTTTTTCCGAAAGAATCATCAAAGTTAGTTGAAAAGTCGCTTATGTGCGAAAAACCTGAAAATGCACTTTTTTTCAAAGACCCATAACTTGGTGCCAAATCATCGTAGGAACTTCGTTCTTCGAGTCCTGCATAGGGAATTGATCAAGTTTTAATGCCTGTATGGTGGATGGGGTCTATAAACATTTTACAACTCCATAGACATCGTCAAAGTTGGACATGGTTTCCTGAAAAACCATTTTTTTTTCACAGGGGTGATAGAGGGGAGAGAAAGGGGGGGGTTATGCTTAAGTTCGCATGCATGACTTTAAAGAAGACACTTTACAGATTTTTGCCCTCAAAGATTCATCAAAATCGATTGAAGGGTATGATATGGAGGTTTGAAAATGTTCGAAATTTGTCGAATTTCAAGTGTTTCATTTTTTTTCACCAGTGTATATTTACAAGTATCCAATACTTTAATGGTGATTTGGTATATTTCTTGAAGCCGTTTTGCAAGTGGATTAGGATCGTAACGAGGATTTGTCTAGTACCATAAATCAGCTTAACAACCAACCTCTTAATAGTTTTATTGAGGTGCGTTACTAATCCACTTGAAAAGCGGCGTCAAAAAAAAAAGCGCCACTCGAAAAATTGCGAAAAAACTTTATTTATTAAACCGTCGTAACTTGGTTCAATTAGGTCGAAAATCGATAAATCTTTCAGTTTAGGAAATATTCAAGTTTTGTCTTTAAGAATGTGTAGTTCATTTTGACCCCAAGTCCAATCAACCCCCCGTAACAACGCGATGAAAAAAAATGTTTTTTATGTTAAAAATTGTCCAACTTTGACAAGCTGTACCGTGCGCAAAAAAAAAATCGGCGGGAAATTTCACCACAATGGCAGAAAAATTTAATCAATTTCCTTCAAATGCCTTAAAAATTCGAGTCGTTTTGATGATTTGGAGCAAAGTTATGAAATTTTGAAAAAAAAAATGACATTTTTCACTTTTTTGTCCATAACTTGAGTTTTGCACCAAAATCGATGAACTTTCGCAGTCTGAACAGTTTCAATTTTTTTCTTTAACGTCATGTGAATTGTTTTGTTGCTAAAACGATTCCACCCCCTAAAGGAAAGAAAAGTGCAAATGTGCAAATTTGGTTTCTTGTACCGTGTGCAAAAAAAATCGTGCACTCAATCGGTCAGCATGACAATAAAGCTCAATCATTTTCATATAATTTCCTCCAAAATACAAGTTGATGCGATAATTTGGCGCGAAGTTATGCAGTTTTAAAAAAAAAATACATTTTGGCCTTTTTGGCCATAACTAGGCGAATTTCGCACGAAACTCGATGAAATTTTACGATCTAAGAAGTTTTCGAAAAACACCTACAAAAAGTGTTTTGAATTGACAAAATTTTTTACATTTTTACAACTTGTAAAAATTCCATTTCGATCATAAGTCGGTCAATTTTGCTCAGAAGCCGATGATTCTTTGCGATCTGAAAAGCATAAGTTTCATTCCACCCTCTGTCACCCCTAGTGCAAAAAAAAGGTTTTCGACAAGGTGATAAAATTTGTTCATTTTAATTGAAATTTCAAACAAAAGACAAGTGAAAAATGTCATTTTTTTCAAAAATTCATATTTTTGCTCCAAATTATCCAAACGACTCGAATTTTTAAGGCATTTGAAGGAAATTGATTAGATTTTTCGGCCATTGTGGTGAAATTTCCTGCCGATTTTTTTTGCACACGGTACAGCTTTTCAAAGTTGGACAATTTTTTACATAAAAAACTTTTTTTTTTCATCGCGTTTTTACGGAGGGTGGGTTGGACTTGGGGTCAAAATCAACTACACATTCTTAAAGATAGAACTTAAATCTTTCCCAAACTGAAAGATTCATTGATTTTTGACCAAATTGAACCAAGTTACGTTTGAAAAATCGAGTTTTTTCGCGATTTTTCGAGTGGCGCTTTTTTTTGACGCCGAGTGTATATCTCAAATCACCATGGAGATATAGGAATATTATAAGCATTAAAATTAACCAAAAGACGCAAGAATTTCCATTTTCATACTCTATTTTTCAGTAAATCCAAGATAATAACCCTTTGCACTCCTATGTCGTCTTATTTTCGCCACAATACGTTTTATCACTGTTCTCTATAAATACAAGTGCAAAGGGTTAAAGTTCTCACTAATGCAATACATACCTTATTAAGTTATGTAAGTGTAGTTAGAGTAAAATGCCTGCCCTGCTCCAAAAAAAAAATATATATAAAATTCAATTCCCAATTTAGCAATAAATTACTATGCTAACGTTTGTGTATCCGGTTATTTTCGAGGGCAAAACTTTTAACTTTTTCTTTGGCAGCATAGCAATATGAAATGAAGTGGGAACGGCGGTCTCCTGAGGGGCATAGCTCCTTCTGTTAGACTCCAAGCAAATCAACGGGGTCACTCGCGCAGAACTTTTTCAACTTTCCGGCCCGAATTTTAAGCAGGCCCACACTCTTAGGATACACAAGATCATATTGCGGGCCGTTAAAGCGGACTGATGAATTCAAGAAAGAAGCATATAATGGCTTAGATGAAAATAACAATTTGATGATTTATGCGGCCTATAAAATAAATTATCCGCAATTTAATAAATCAACCGCGCTGCGCTGTTGCTGCGGATAATATATTCTTTTGATTAAAATATTATACTTTGAAGCAATAAGATTGATATCTTTTTGTTCACAGTCTATAAAATCATAACTACAAGATGGTAAATCAATGAGATTATAACTTATAGCACGGTAAAATAATACTTAAATTATCACCATGCGAATATTGATTTGCACATTACAACCGTTCTGAACAAAATAATTAACCTTGGGTGTCTCAATTATAAACATGTAATATTCAAACGTAAGTTCTTTGTGTTTATTATTTTATTTGTTTATTTTGTCTGGTCGTGGAGAAAGTATGATCTGCTACTCGGTAAAAAAATCTAAATTCTTTGTCGGGGCAATGAATTCAACAACAAATGTGCGAATTTATTAGATAATTAAAAATAAGCCCTAAGACTCCTATCTATTAAGATGTACAGTTAGAGAAAATACAAATGCGAAACTTGCTCAGCGAGGGAATGCTGCCGCATGTCGGTTCTTAGTTCGGTTGAAACCGGTCAGTCCCTGCTTAAAATAGAATTATTAGGTAATCAAATTTACAAGCCTAGTTCCCTTCTCGCCCCTAAGTGATCGAGTGACGGACCCCATATTTGTGATTTTTGGTGCGTCATTTTGAAAAATTTGAATAACTAAAATTTTTACATTATATTGATATTTTTTATATATTTATCAATTCAAAAGTAATTTTATTTAAAATTATTGGTAATATTTTGGTATTAATAATTTTATTTCAGTTTCGTGTAAATAATCCTATTTTTGCCAAGATATGACCTTGAAACCCTCGAAAAATAAGATTTTATTTTTTTAACCACTAAAAATTATTATAATAATCTGAAAAATTCACATATATTTTTTACCCAAATAAAAGGTTATTTAGGGTATTCATGTTTTTATTAGGTTTAACCTTTTTTTTTCGCCCCGAACCGATCAAGTGACGGAAAATTTTATTTATATATATAGTCAATGTTCTTTCAATGTTTGGTGCGTCATCTTGAAAAATTTGAATTACTAATCTTTTTACGATATTTTGTATATATTTATCAACAATTGAGCAGCAAAATTTTATCAAATTAATAATAGAGTAATAGTATATTGAGTTTAGATTCTTTTTTTTTAAATTTCAAATACCTTATATCTTTACCAGTGGCGGCTCGTGGAACATGTTGATGGTAGAGCCACTTATACAATACCCCCCCCCCCGTTTTTTTGAAGAAACAAAGAACCATTTATCTTCCTAGACCAATCGAATATTTTGGCCAAAAAATCAAAAATTTGGAACAAAAAAGATCTAAAATATCGGCCGAAAAAATAAAAAATCCTCGTTTAAAAATAAAAATGCAGACCAAAAAATTTAAAATACAAGCAAAATTTGCCATTTTCAGCCCCAAATATAACTCTTTTTAGCTTAAAATAAGTTCCAACGAGAAATTCGAAAATAATAGCAAAAATTAAAACTAAAAAAAAATCGCACAATAAAATCAATAATTCAAGTTAAGAAAATCTAAAATATGGGACAAAAAAATAAAAAATCAAGAGCTAAAATCTAAAAATCGCACCCAAAAATCAAAGTGGTAGACCGAAAAATCAAGATTTTCAACAAACGAATCGAAAATTTAAGTCGACTAAAATTGAAACCAAAACAATCGAAAATACAAAATATAGGCCAAAAAAGTAGGGCCTAATAAGGTGAAAATCCTGATCTAAAAATAAAAAACGCAGACAAAAAATTAAAAACTTAGGTAGAAGCAAAATAATTTGCCAAAACTAAGTTTCTGATCAGAAATTCGAAAATAATAGCCAAAAAATAAAAAAAAATCACGAAATGAAATCAATAATCCAAGTTAAAAAATCTAAAATATTGGATATAAAAACAGACTTTAAATCTAAAATATTGGATACAGAATTACCAAATATCTAAAATTCTGGCATAAAACTAAAAATGGTGGACCAAGGAAAAAAAAATTTTAACAAGGCAAATAAAGAAAATTTTAGGGCAAAAGATAAAAGAAAATAAAAGTCTACAATGTTGGCCAAAAAGTCGAAAATTTAGACAAAACATCGAAAACTCGGACCTAAAGATAATAAACGCAGACTAAACGATAAATCAAAAATGCCGACCAAAAAAATCGAAAATTTTGACAATAAAATCCAAAAGTTAGTAAAGAAAAATATAGGTCAAAAGATTAAAAAAATAATAATACAAATTTGTAATGTAGGCCAGAAAGTCGAAAATTTAGACATTGCATAGAAAATTTGCCCCTAAGGATAAATGCAGGCCAAAAAATCGAAAATTTCAACAAACAAAACTCGAAAATACCGGAAAAAATTTAAAAAATCTCGCATATAAATCAATAATTCAGGTTATAGATATTTTAATCAAAATCAAATAAAAAAATTGGAACTGGAATTAAAATTTCGGTCCGAAAAATAAAAAATGCGGACCAAAGAATCAAAAATTTGAACAATTAAATCGAAAATTTAGGTCAAAATAAAGAATATTTAGAATATTGAAAAAAAATAAAAAACACAAAGATAAAATATTTTGAGCAAAAATATCGAAAATACAGGTCAAAAATTTAAAAATTAAAAATTCGTCTGGAAAAATAAAAAATGCGGACCAAACAGTCGAAAATTTTACCAATTAAATTTAGGCCAAAATAAATAATGTTTGGGCCAAATAATAAAAAAATTAGACAAAAAAAATCGAATATGCAGGTCAAAAATCTAAAAAAAATCTATTTGCTGAGTACAATACTTTGTACTGATTCTGGATTTTAATCCAAGAATTTCATGCAAATTCTCCAATTTGAACCACAGCTTTGGATTTTAAATGCATAATTTGTGACTTAAAATTAAAAATTTGGATTTTAATTTGATAATTATATGTAAAATCCGAAATTTGAAATATTCAATCTAAGTTTTTGGCCCCTAAACGCATAATTTGAGACATAAAATTCAAAATTTTGATTCTAATACAAGAATTTCAATAAACATCTCGAATTTGGACCATAGAATCCATGGTTTTTAAACGCAACCTTTGTGTTGAATAATCCAAAGTTTGGATTTTAATTTGATAATTATATGTAAAATTTCTAATTTGAAACTTTAAATCCAAGTTTCTGGTCCCTAAACGCAGAACTTGAGACTCAAAATCCAATATTTGGATTCAATTGATCAATTGCATTTAAAATCTGGCATTTGGAACATAAAATCCAAGTTTTTGACTCTTAAACGCAGAATTTGAGTCCTAAAATCAAAAATTTGGATTATAATCTAGGAATGTCATATAAAATCTCAAATTTGGACCATAGAATTCATGGTTTTGGACCTTAAACACAAAAATTTTGCAATAAAATCGGTGTTCCATTTAAAAAAAAACACAACTTTGATACTTTAGGGCGTTTGGAACACCCTGTTTAATATGAAATTAATTTTAAAGAGTAACCATAATAGACCCCTATATATCCTAAAAGTCAAACTTTTTGAAAGCCACGTATTTTGGCCACACTATCCCGTGCCGTATAGGGTGAATAATCCTATATATTTCAATCTATCCTAAATTTATTTCAATTATTGATAGATTTATAAAAATATAAAATGACCTTGCAAAATTCATCTTATTTGGTATTTTGATCAATAATATATGTGATTTTTTCAGATTTTTTGTAGTGGTTAAAAAAATTATATTTGAAAAAATCTTATTATGGGGCTTCCCGGGTCATGTCGGGGTTTTTTTGAAATACGGCTTACGACTACTTTGGTTAAGGTCACAATTAATGATATTTTCATATTTATTTAAAAATCGGTGTCGGGTGGCATTTTGACCATCTTTTGTCGGGATACCCTTTTATTACCTCATAAATGGATTTTAATCAGGAACTGACTGGTTTCGACTGAACTAAGCACCGACATGCGGCAGCATTCCCTCGCCGAGCGGGTTTCGCATTTGTATTTTCTCTGACTGTACATCAAAACATTTTAAACCTATTTTTGAACACCCTATACAGGGTGTTGACTTGTCGGACGCAACATAGGAAATCGCATGTCATTTTTTAAGTGTTCAAATATTGGCTCTCCTATTTATTTTAGAGACAAAATGTATTGAACTTTTTTGTAGAGGGAAAAATTCTGAATTTATTAGTGTTCACACTTAACACTGTATGTTTCTCTAAGTTGAAATAATTAAATGCAATTGAAACAACAATATCAAAATGGCATATATCGCTGTCATTTTATTAAAGTAAATAGTTTCGAAATGATTTTCACTACCCTCTTTTAATTCTTCATAGCACTCATACTTAAAAGAAATAAATTTGTGTTTCTTTAAAACCTTAAAAGTATTTGTATGGTTTATATTCAACTGGACTCTTATTTTTCTTGTAATCATATCCGCATTTTCTTCAACGGACAGTAATATATCGAATTCCTTTTGATTTTGTCTTGCTGGATCTCGTGTCTCAAAATAAATAGGGCAGCCAATATTTGAACACTTAAAAATTAACATGCGATTTTCTATGTTGCGTCCGACAAGTCAACACCCAGTATATATTTAAAATAATTCGCAATAACAATTTTTTAGGCCTTACGGCGAATAATTAAAAAAGAAGTTTATTTCAGGGATTCAGTGACTGACTGTAGCAACATACCATCAGACAACATCCCCTGTGTTCTTTATTGCAGCGAACATTTACGCATGTAACAAAACTGTGCATTTTATAATGTCGTCCGTATATTTTCATTTGGATGCGTACATTTGTAGGAATACATCAGCCGGCTCCGACAGATGTATGCACAGTTTTATTTCCCTATCCCAGGAAAAAGTGCCCCCATTTTGATCTCCCATCTCTGTCCGGTTCTAAAAAAAAAATGTAACACCAGAGATTTATGACAGCCCTCCAGCAAAAATTATCCGAAGATAATCCGAAACAAATCTGTAAAAACATGCCCCTCTCCACCCAAAATGACGCAATAATTCTATTTTATAGGTGATAAATCTGTCCAAAGTTAGGAACAATTTTAAACTTTTATGCGCGTAATTTGTCTCATTATGGCTTACAATTAAATTGTAGGGTGTCCAGTGAATTGTTGTTTTTAATTTGTATTTATGCGTTGCACGAAATGAAATTAAAATTGCGGTCTCCGGAACCAAATTACCATATAATTGCAACTAGTTTGTAATTTGTGAAACGTTTTATCTTCCCACTAGCCCAAAGGAGGATCCCCCCAAAAATTAGGTCGTGATGTGGATAACAGATGCATTAAAATTATTGCAAATTATTCACTCGTGCTGAGCGTATTTCAATAATACGTTTTTAATTGTTCCGCCTGATTCTTAATGAATTGATTTATGCAAACTTGTTATGTAATTACATTCTGAATATTTACTGCCTGTTTCAAACAATACGTTATTTCTAGAAAATTTCAACAAACAATTTAACATTATTGATTTATTTATTCATTCATAGCCCTTTAGGTAAAATTAATGATATGGATTTTAAAGAAATAATGAATTATTCGTGTCAATTGCCTATTGAGATCATTTGTAAAAGAATCTCAATAAATGTAGTATCCCTCTCCTGTGTCATAAATTATCGCGTTTAAAATGCAAACATCTCTAGGTATTATGCGATTATTAGTTTTAAAGTAAGGTAAGTCATAATTTCAGATAATTAATTTTAATGAATTCTTCAATCCCATGAAACGCTAAACTGTCGTGATCTCCAGGAGAGAAGTGAATAAAATATGATTATATTGTCCTATATATACCCAAAGGACCCTCGAAATTGGAAAACGAAAGATTTTCTTGTTAGTAGAGATGTATAAGGCGTCACATGTTTTCCTTCTGAAAAGGAAAGAGGCAAAAAATTATATGTCCCAGACATTGCTCAAACATTGCGTGGGCATTAAATAAAAAGTAATGTTTGGAGCCGGAAAATTTCGTATAAAATTGTAAAGAACAAAAAATGGATGATACGATAAAAAATAATTTCAGACAAATAGGGTTAGATGCGTAAATTAATAGGTTTACTCACTTAAAATTATTTGAAATTTAAAAAAAAACAAGTTTTCGTTGCTTGTATTTAATCCATATTTTCCCGAAATTAAAATTAAAGGAAAATAAATGATGTTTCTCTAAATTAAGTCATTAAGATTTGAAAACACAGAGAGGTTATTTGTCGCTTCCTGTCAAATGTCAATGAATAATCATTGAAAGTACGTATTGGAATAAAGAAATGATAGATGGCGCTGATGATATTCTTGATATAATTTTAAAAGGAACCTTAAAATAGTCGTCCTACAATAGTTCTGTGGGCATATTTGGATTAATATAGTTTCAACGATTAAAAAAATTTAAGGCTTTAAGAGGAAATACACTCCGTCAGGATTTGTTTTCTATTTTTGAAGGTATGAATATGATGGATATATTGTTAATGAATTAATTTAATGGACATACCATCTAAAATAAAAACAGTGTAAATACAATTTCATAAATATAAACAGTCTAATCATAATTTAATGTGAACAACAATATAAAATATTAGAACCAGTAATCATGGTGATGGTTGCGAACGTTACTATGTAGTAATTCATTATAGAAACACTGAATGAAACACTTACTATGTTTTTTACCACAATTTATTTGATGTAAGTACAAAAATTACATATACATAGCCTTGATAATGACAGTAAAACGTCGAAACTTAAGTCATGATATGTATGTACATATATGTAATTTTTGTACATACTTGAAATAAATTGTGGTAAAATACATAGTAAGTGTTTTATTCAGTGTTTCTAGAAACAGTAAGTAAACTAACTAAAATTTATTTCGCTATAAATATGGTTTGCAGTACGTGATAATCTAAACTATTTAAACCACATTTAGTCCTGAAAAAATAATGTTAACATGGTTGATATTACGGGTCCTAATAACTTGCGCAACTTCGAATTTTCGAAGAATCCGAAGAGTCCGAAGAAACGAACAGAACTTCGAATATCGAAGTTTTCAATTTTTCAAGTTTTCGATTTTTTCGAAGAATCAAAGGATTGAAGTTGCGAAGTTTCGAAGAATCGAAGTTGACATGTTCCAAATTTGTTTCGAATTTTTCAATCCCAAAACACTATACAGTACTGTTTGGTATCGCTGCAGTATCTTTAAAAAGCAGTTTTATATTCCTTCATCTAGTCGACAGGTACGGACGTATTCAATGAATGTGAAATCTTTCTCTATTAATACCATGAAAAATTGGCAAAGTTTTTGGACATATATCTGAACCAAGCGGTAAAAAAACATTTTTCAGACGCACTCAAGGAAATTTAACCTTTTATTTGGTATTAAATTTTCGGAGCCCGCTACTAAATGCAAGAACGCTCTTTTCTGTGTTCTTCGAAACTTTTTTTTATCTTTAAATCTGCGAAAATTCTAAACTTCAATCTTTGAATATTTACCATAAATCTTTGAATCTTCGAAGTTTCGAACCTTCGAAATAGGAAATCAACGAAAAAAATCCAGCCCTAGTTGATATGAAATTAATGCAATGGCATATTATTTGCTGTTTCTAGCTATTAAAGTGGCTACAACATATTATGGTGTCCTAATTTATTAAGGGAGTACCGCTCATATACTTTATATTTATTTTTTTTACGAATTTTGTGTCATGTTGTTTGAAATCTCAGAAAAATGCAGGTTGTGATTAATGCATTATCCTTGGCATTAGCATTAAAGGTGCGGGAGTAGGGCCCCCGGATCTCACTCCCCTTGACTTTTTCCTCTGGGGACTAGTTAAAGAGAAAGTATTTGCTGAAGCTCTAACAACAGTGCAGAACATGAAGGAGAGGAATACGGCTGAATTTCGAGCAATTTTCATCCAAACCCTTCAATAGTCAAGTAAACTTGAGCCAGCGGGTACAGAAGTGCATTAACCAGGATGGACACTTGATCGAGCATTTGATCTAAAAACGAGATTGAAACTCCAGCCACTGAAACCATTGATTCTTTAAAACAGGGGTCTCTAAACTACGGCCCGCGACCTCATCGACTCCGGCCCGCGGCAAGCGTTACATTTTCCGCAAATGTCACATTTTAAAATTCTATAACGATTTTTTGTTACCGGTTTTGAAATTAGTTATAAAATTGATTATATCTTGGCCCACTAGGTTATTAAGAATTGTATATATGGCCCGCGATGGAAAAAGTTCGGAGACCCCTGCTTCAAAACAAAGCATTTAAAAAAAAACGTTTACTACAAAAAATGTGTATTTTTTCTTGTAGAATACGATCTTGCAATAAAAAAATAGGGGATTCTATTTGAAAAATCAAAGTTGATCTTAGTTTGACCTTTAAAATTGATCCCAAGGTCATTTAATCATATGTCTCCCTCCGAACCCTACAACTTTCATCTGAAACATTTTTTGCCATGTTGCTCAGGTTTCGAGATATTCGGGATGGCAATTTAAAATGGGACACCCTGTATAGTAGATTCTTGTTTGTTAGCATAATGTCATGTGCAAAGGGTATTCCGGGATAAGATGGGTCACCCCACACGGATTTTTGAATAAATATGAATATATCATTAGTTGTGCCCTTAAACCAAAGTATCCGTAAGCCGTAAATCAAAAACCGCTTATATGACCCGGGAAGTCCCAAAATGAGTTTTTTCTAATATATTTTTTTAACCAATAAAAAATGATTTTAAAAATCTGAAATAATTAAATCAAAAAACACATACAGGGTGTCAATTTGAAAACTTTCAATGCCAATATCTGTGAAAATAAAAGAGTTAGAAAAACGCAATTTGGTACAAATGTTATACAGTTAGGGGGAACTAGAACCGCCATATTTTGGTTATAAGGTGAGTGACCCCTTGGGCCCCATTCACCCTAACCCCAAAATTTTAAATGGCATCACCCCTTTTGTGATTCCTTAAATTAAACGTTTTTTTGAGTAGTATTCACCAGTACAAGATTGTTTTTAAAATGTAATACAGGGCCGAACAAAAAGCATAAATAAAATTTAAAAAATATTAGTTATTCAAATTTTTAAAGATGGCCCACCAAACAATTGCCGCATCCTAGGCGTACGCAAAACGGCAATGCTTCAAACTTGAAATTGAAAATCTAAAATTGCACTCAAAGGTTTGAAAAATTGTAAATAAATAAATCATTCAAGGAATTGACTTCAAAAGCTTAAGATCCATTAATAAACAATGCATTTATGATTGTACATTAAAACAATTGCCGTATCCTTGGCGTGTGCAAAAGGGCTATGCTTCAAACTTGAAATGTAAAATCGAAAATTGCGCTCAAAGATTTGAAAAATTGTAAATCACAGATATGGTATTCACTGATAGGAATAATATGATGAAATAAAATTTTCTGTCACTCAATCGGTTAGAGGCGAAAAAAAAGTTAAACTTAAAAAAAATTAATACCCTCAATGACCTTGAAAAATTTTACGTAACTGGGTATTTGATTCAAAATAAATATGAATTTTCTCAGATTTTATAATAATTTTTTAGTGGTTAAAAAAAATAAAATATTATTTTTAGAGGGTTTCAAGGTCATATCTTGGAAAAAATGGGGTTGTTTATACGAAACTAGAAACAATTACTAATACTAAAATTCTAATAATAATTTTAAGTAAAATGACTCAATGCTCAATTATTGATGAATTTATAAAAAATATCAAAATTTAGTAAAAATATTAGTTATTCCAATTTTTGAAGATGTTGCACCAAATGTTGAAAGATTAAAAAATTACATTGGTAACAATCATATGACGAAATAAAATTTTCCTCTGCTCTTAAACTAGTGGGTAATTTTTATTTTTTATTTTCAAACAAGTTTTCAATACACTAAGTAACCTTCAATGATCTTAAAAAAATTTACCTAATTTTGTATTTGGGTCAGTAATATATGGGAATTTTTTCAGATTTTAAAAATATTGTTTAAGTGGTTAAAAGGCTACTTTGGTTTTAGTTTACAACTAATGATACTTTTCATATTTATTTAGAAATCCGTGTCGGGTGGCATTCTGTCCATTTTATGCCCGGATACCCTTTAATCCTCAAGTATCGTTAGTGCAATATTAAGATTTTCACTTATAAAAACTGATAAAGTTAATGGTTTTCCAATAAGAGGTTTCATTTTTTAGGCCTTGAATCAATTGTGGAACATTGGCATAGACCTTATCTTTCACGTGGCCCCAAAGAAAAAAGTCTAAAGGTGCCAAGTCACAATATCTCGGGGGCCAACTGTGATCACCTCTTCGCGAAATAACACGGCCAGGAAACTTTTCTTGCAAAATTGCGATTGTTTCGTTGCTTGTGTGGCACGTAGCGCCGTCTAGTTGAAAATAAACGTCGTACACATTAATAACTTCCAATTCCGGCCATAAAAAATCATTAATCATAGCTTGATAGCGCATTCCATTCACCGTAACAGTTGCACCAGCCTCATTTTCGAATAAGTAAGATCCAATCACACCGCCAGCCTAAAAACCGCACCAAACAGTGATACGTTGAGGATGGAGTGGCTTTTCAATAAGCATTCATGGATTTTCCGATCCCCAAATACGGCAATTCACATAGCCTCCCAAAAGTGCTTTAGTTTGGAGAACTGTGACTGCAAAATTTTTACCATTTCTGTAGTGAATTTTAATAATTTCAATGCGTTGTTGAAGCGTGTATCGTTGCATTTTTACTAATGGCATAGTTTTACTTGTCAAATGTCAAAAGATGATAGCTGCAAAAGTGACAGCTGCCCAGATAGCGGGCTACTCAAAATGAAACCTCTTATTGGAAAACCCTTTACTATTTTCCTTTTACATACTAGGTTGGCATACTATAGTGACAGTTCTATAACTCTTTTCAGATAATGCGTGTGCCAAAATTAGACATGTTTTATATGTTTTTTCTTTAGTAAATAGGGGCAAATGTGAAAACAATCGTTCTGCCCTTTTGCTATCCCTTAATGAATATTTGACTACAACTTGAGCCTCAAGTACAACAGGATATTCAGATGCAGCTTGAACTTCGGATATAGCTTGAGTCTCAATCATTATGAGACACAGTAAGAAAACTCTTGTGATACAAAAACTTTTGAATGTAGAGTTGGCAGCACTGCCGGATAATGAGCATCATGCAGAGGCTATCTTGCAATTTTGTTATCTTAGATTATTAGAACGGCTACCAGCGTGCTTTCGGCATAAAAAAATGTTTAAAAAAATTGTTTAGAAAGTGCATCGTTGGTATTACAATTAAGGGCATCATTGTCAGATTTCATCGAAACACACGACATAAACAAACAAACAGGACACTCAAGAAGTGCTCATTCTCCACATAGCATCGAGGCTTACAAAGGCGTTCAGTTCATCAGCAAGGAGCACGTAACTGCAGTCAGGATGTCTCAAGACAGTGCTTTGCGAATTAGACTTAAAAATTTATCCGTATAAACTTCAAACCATGCAAGAACTGGTTAAGAACGGTCATCAGTTTCGATTAGAATTCTGTTAAAAAATTATGGTAGGTATTAACGAAGACTGTGAATTTCAGGAGAAGCTGTTGAAATCTGATGAAGCAAATTTCCATCATAAAGTAGAACTATCGTTACTGGGTAGACAATAACTTTAACAACCTTTATTCAGCAGCAAGCGTGCAATTTTTTTACACGGGGTCATCGGACCATATATTTTAGAAATTGAAGAGTGAATCATAATAACTTCGGATCTGGAGGATTAAATGCTACAATCTCTGGTAGCATCTGCACTGAACAATTTTCCACAACCTGGCGACGACTTATTTTAATAAGATGGTGCAACATCGCACCCTAAAAATTGCTCGAAAATCAGCCCTAATCCTCTCCTTCATGTTCTGAACTGTTGTCGGAGCTTCAGCAAATATTTTCTCGTTGACTGACTACCTCCCAGAAGAAGTCAGGAGGAGTAAGATCCGGGGATCTTTGATGCTAATGCCGAGGGTAATGCATGAATGACAGCCTGGATTCATTTCAGATTTCAAACAACATGACGGCCAAAATTCGTGAAAAAACTTAAAAAAAAGCATTTTCAAAAGAAACGTTTCCTACAAAAAGTTTGTATTTTTTCCTGTAAAATACGATCCCGCAATTATATTTGAAAAATCATAGTTGACCTTCGTTTGACCTTGAAAATTACCGCCAACTTTATTTTCATGCTGGTCACCAGCATATGTCCCACTCCGAACCCTACAACTTTTATTTGAAACATTTTTTACCATGTTGCACAGGTTTCGAGATATTTGGGGTGGTAATTTAAAATGGGACACCCTGTATGTTTCAGGTACAATCCATTGCTATCATTAATAATATTAACTACATGTTGCGAAATATACCAGGACGTAAAATATGGGTGATATTTGTTAATCGAAAGATAATCAAGTCTTACGGATAATTTGCTTCGTTTATCACTTCTTCCCGAACATTCACTTCCCAACTTCCATGATAATCAATAAGTGACCATCATGTCACATATCCATCATGCACTGCATGCCACGTCATGACGTTAACGATTTCCTGCATTATGTTGAGCATTTGATAATTTTATATGTTTATTGATTTCGAAAAATTATTTCACATTTTCCGCTTTGTTGTGAAATTTATTTTAATTTAATTTACAGCATCTTATTTCACTATTTTTGCTTTGTTGTGCAACTTACTTACTAGCAATTCGCGGTGTAAAATCCACTTAATTACTTGTTAATAAGTATTGCAGATATAACTTTGACGCCAGGCTAGAATTAATGGGGGTTGCCATAGCTGTGTTCTAATTGTGATTAATTATTTATAGGGTGGTCATCTCCAATACACGGCCACAATTGAAATTGATGGACTTCCACTAATGATGGAAATACGGTGCATGTTTTAATTAAATATTTATTAAAATTGCAAATGCGCCGATTATATTCAATTAATAAATTGTAGCAAATTAAAACCAATAACATAATACATTTTATTAAATTAAAAATTCTTATGTTATTACGTAATAATATTATTTTCAATTATAACTAATATAAATTTTATTGGTCAAGTATCGCGCATAAAAATAAATACAATTTACTACAAGATACTTCATATCCAATTTATTTACCTTTAATATGCTTTCAACATCTGGATACTAAAACTCATCAAGTCGCGAGCCGTCACTGGTCTAGAGGCATCTGCCTCTAGACCAGTGACGGCTCGCGAGGTGGCTCATGGTATGGCCGAGGTGATAGATAGGTAGTATAGACTGCGGAGACGGCTAGCAGCATGACCACACCTATCTGTATTACCACCTTTGCTGCCGATGCACCCTGCCAGATACTGCATACAATTTTCAAGGGGGAATTTACGAAAGATCGTGGGACTATTGACTGGACATTGTAATCTAAGAATGCCCATCTGTAGAGGGTGTGAAGTTGAAGAGGAGACTGCTGAACACTTACTCTTGGAGTGTCCTCAATAAGACAATCCATAATGGCAGAGGGATGTCTAAAAACAGCAGACTTCCAAAGAGTCCCTACAGTCTTGGCCTGGGTTGGCTGGACAGCGCCGGGAAGTGAGGACTCAGATGGAAGGACGTACAAACGTTAACAAATATAGGGAAAAAGTGAAATTTCGTTTAAAATCAAACAAATCACAATGAACTGTTACTCAAAATCACGTATTAGTATCAGAGCTTTAATATTCAAGCAGAAGATCAAACTATTCTGCAGATTAATTTTTTTCAGTCAGAAACTCGAAAATGTACATTTTTTACATTAAATCTTGAGAAAAAGTGAAAATTCGTTTAAAATCAGAACAAATCACAAAGAAATATCAAATATCACTCAAAATCATTTATTAATCATTCTGCAGATGGTTTTTGAGTTATTCAACTGAAATTCGAAAATATCAATTTTTTGAAACAAATATTGTCAAAAAGTGAAATTTCGGCTAAAATCAAAAACAAATCACAACGGATTATCACTTAACATTAGTTATCAATATCAGGACTTTAATATTCAAGTAAAATATTAAAACATTCTAAAGATGCCTTTTGAGTTATTCAACTAAAAACTCGAAAATATCAATTTTTTGGAACACATATTGGGAAAAGGTGAGATTTCGGCAAAAATCAAAACAAATCACAACAAACTATCACTCAACATTACCTACTTATTCAGAACTTTAATATCCATGCAAAATATCGAAACATTCTGAAGATCGTTTTTGATTTATTTCAATAAAAACGCGAAAATATAATTTTTTTAGAACACATATTGGGAAAAGTGAAATTTCGGCTAAAATCAAAACAAATCACAACGGACTATCACTCAACATTAGCTACTAGTATCAGAACTTTAATATCCATGCAAAATATCAAAGCATTCTGAAGATTGTTTTTCAGTTATTTCACTAAAAACGCGAAAATGTCAATTTTTGTAACAAATATTGGGAAAAAGTGATATTTCGGTTAAAATCAAAGCAAATCATAATAAACTGTTACTCAAAATCACTTATCAATATTAGGGCTTTAATATGAATGTAAAAGATCAAAATATTCTACAGATTGATTTTGAGTTATTCAACTAGAAACCAGAAAATGTTATTTTTTTGTAACAAATCTTGAAAAAAATTGAAATTTTGTTTAAAATCAAAGCAAATCACAATGAACTGCCACTCAAAATCACTTACCAATATCAAGGCTTCAATATTTATGCAAAATATTCAAGCATTCTGCAGATGGTTTTTGAGTTATTTAACTGAAAACTCGAAAATGTTTGGAAAAGCTAAAATTTCGGTTAAAATCGAAGCAAATCACAATGAACTGTCACTCAAAATTATTTATCATTATCAAGACTCTAATATTCAAATAAAAGATCAAAACATTCCGAACTTGGTTTTAGACACACACATTGAGGAAAAGTGAAATTTCGGTTAAAATAAAAGCAAAGCACAATGATCTGTCACTTAAAATCACTTATCGTTATCAGGACTTTAATATTTTTGCAGAAGATTAAAACATCCTGCAGATTGATTTTGAGTTATTCGACTAAAAAGTCGAAAATATCAGTTTTTTGTAACAAATATTAGGGAAAAAGTCAGGGCTTTATTACAATTTTTTTTCGGACATACGGAGCAGATGTTTTTAGAAATATTTTATCATAATCGCATTGCTAAAGGCCGTACCTCACATCAGTGGCGGCTCGTAGAACATACCCTGTTAGCTCAGATATGTTACTGATACAAGTGTGCTAACTGGGTATTGATGGTAGAGCCATATACAATATACCCCCCCCCCCCTCGTGTTTTAAGATAGAAAGAACGATTTATCTTCCTAGACCAAAGTAACTGGCAAACAAGTGTTTTAAGAATTAATTAAAAATTCTTGCTGAGCTTGAAACAAAATACTGGAAATAAAAATATTGATTTTTCAATCTCCTGTTTCATTTGTTTATCAATCCTTCTCCTGAATATGAAATTAATATAATCTATTCTAAAATTAACATTTTTGAATACTCACGGATTTATAAAAAAAAAACTACAAAAAAAAGAAAACAATTAAGAACGTGGCCAAAAGGTTTCGAACAACGGACCTTGCGATTACAAATTGTAGATCTTACCAATACGCCACGGGGTCGGTATCGTTTCATTAACGTAAATGGTACATAAACACACAGCTAATAAAAAAAAACTTTTTTTTCTCGAAAACGGCTAAATAATGCGCCCTCTTACTTGCACCTGTTACACTTCCAGTCATGACCTACACGTGTGCTAAAGATGGATCAAATCGGTGAATCACACATCTGATCCTCCTCTTGACTAAAAACCATCTTCTATTTTAGTTATAATTCGAATTTTTGAATTGATTTTTTTTTAAATCAAATACGGGGCTCCATCTATCCATAAAGCTATAAACTATTTTTATCTTTATGATATCGCAAATTTGCAACATGCATTTGAACATGTAAACTAATTCTAAGGTTTTAAATCCAAATAAAACAACATGTTTTATCATTGATCAATATTGTAATCATTTTCTCTTTATATTTTTGCATGAAAATTCAGGTGATTTACATAATTAATTGAAATACCTCTCATAATTTAATTTTTTTAATTAATTAGCAAAATTATGTATTGCAATGTCCAAATGTATTTTGAAACGCATTGTTTATGAATACTTATACAAATAATAAGTTAACATGCACGATTTTGTTTATAAATTACTTGAATAATTAAACAACTGATATCCAAGTGAAAACCGAATGTAAATAAATAAATAAATAATAATGTACTAATATTATCTGAACCGTACACACAATAAAATATTATCGCAACGTTGAATAAATACATTGATAGTTGAAAGAAAATATTGCGTAAATATTTTCAAAATAAGAGAATTAAATTTTGTTTCGTTAATTAGCTTCTCGTGGTGAAACATTTAATAAATTATATGTATAGAAATAACACAATGAACACTTCGCTTGTTACACGAATTACATGATTCGCGAAACAAAAGTCGTAATTGTGTTATTTCTATGTTTTATTAAATTTTATTTGAAATTAACTGGAGTGGTATTTTCTCATTTTATAATAAATAATACTGGGCAACAAAATTTTTGTTGCATTGATAAAAGAACTTGTTCTAACATAATTTGGGTGTGCTGAATCCACATATGACGTTATTTTTTCTCCGTAAGCTACCGTTTTTATGCAATTCAAATTGAACATTTTTTCAAATTCGCGTAATTATTATACATATTACATGCATAACAAGTCATAAATTACATATGAACGTAGATATATAGTTATATTATTAGGCCAGAATGAAGATTAATACCTTGCAGTTCAGCTATGTTCTATTTCGGGAAAAATTTGCTCTTGTGGCTCTTTGGTTTGTGCACTTGTTCAGAGTAATTTCGTTTTATCCCCCTGCAATAGCCCGCATTATATTCATGTCGCATCGCCTTGATAGTAATCTTTCATGATCATCAAGTTCTGGTGGAAGCATTTACCTTGTTCGTCACTTACAGCCTCAAAGTTTTCTGAGAATTTATCAAGGCGACTGTTCAAGAAATGGACCTCGCTACTCATGTTGCACTTCAGTTAGCGAAAAGACAACAACATTTTCTGTAAACAGAAGTTCGCAGTTTACACACAAGTCACACGTCTAATGATTGTTTCTTTTGGCGCGTTCCAGAAGAAATGTGTGTATTCGGGGCAAAGAAGATGACTAGTTTCGTGATATTTACGCGGCAACTAATGATGCGCCCAAACACGCTAGCTCGATACCTATTCAAAATATCAACAAAGGAAAACACAAGGTTATTCGCGAGGGTTCTTACTACAAACGTATGTTAAACTAAATTTAAATAAAACCGAATGGGCGTGATAAGTTAGCTATTCCTCGGTACCTGTGCAAAATATTTAAAAAAAACGGAGAATGGGAGGTTATTTGTCAGGTTTTTTGCTCCAACAGTGTGCTGAACTAAATTTTAAGAAAACAGAAAAATGAGGCGAAAATTTTATATGTCCAAATTCGCCGAACTCGCATGGTTGGGCAAATATTTCTCGGCACCTGCGCAAAATGTTAAAAAAAAAACGTAAAACGAGAGGTTATTTGTCATATATTTAGCTCAAAAAGTAGGCCAACCCCAACATTCTGACGTTATTCATTCGCGAACAATTAAATAAATTCAACTACAGAAATAATGACAAATTAAAATATCAAATTGCATGATAACCGTAGCTAGAAGAAGAAAACTGATTTCAGTTTTGAAATTAGCATGGCCAAAATACTCAGAATCAGTTGTAAAATCCCATGCAACAGGCAATATATTTTATTTTGTTGCCCAGTGTAATTAATATGCAATTTAAATCACTCAAGTATATCAATTACTTTAAAACGATAAATATGCAACAGGTGCATTTTCTATCATTTTTTACATATACAAATGTTACAATTAAGGTAAATTTGCGTATTTTAATGCTGAATAATTTGTTAAACAGAAATTTAAAATATTCCTACTACTTCCGGAGATATTCGATTAAATCGAAAAAGACAATAAAAAAAGCCACGACCTTTATTACTTATTATTTTGAAACCAACTCTCTATCTCTTATAGTTATCGAAATAACAATGCTAATGTATTGAATTTGTAACACCCTGTGTATAGCGTGTGCCCTTTCTCAAAGTCTAATATAAGAAATTGACATGTAAAACTGCAATTACGCATTTTCCTGCATCCGCGATCGCTTTAGGGAAAATGTAGAAGAGTTAAACAATGGTTAGAATTTGCAAATCTAACAAATTCTATTTATATTTATTATCAATGTGTTAAATACAACTTGATACTTAATAATAAATTAAGCCGTTTATTTTAAAACTGGACCAAGTCCATTTGTCATTTTTTTACTGATGACAGTAGAAACGTTTATTATTTGAGGTTATCTGTCATAAACAACGATTAAGCATATTTAAAGTTAAGTTCATTCCATGAATGTTGACGTCACGTCATCAGTTTCTGAACATATCAAAGACAAGCGGATTTCTATCATTTTCTACTATTATATGAGCACAATTTATTTATTTTTTATTTATTTACAAACGGGAAACTCCTATTTCACAAAAAAAAATACAAAAAAACATTGTTCATGTTCGAAAACATCTTGTCTAACTTGAGGCAACGCGCACGAGAACTGTCAGTCATCCGTCAGTAGCGTTCACTAATCGTTTTTAATTTGCAAGTTGTTAGAGTATTCCTGGTGTTTTTCATATTTTCGCAGTGTTTTTTGTATTGTGTATTGGTTTCGTTTAGTGTAAATAAGTGTAAAAATAGTTGTTTCATAAAAAAGCCCGAGACATGGTACCGAAAGCAAACGAGTACTTCACTGAGGAAAAGCATAATAGAAATCCCCTTTTACTTTTATGAATTGTGTTCATGAGGTAATTTTTTTGTCAATTTTTAGTTTATAATTGAGAATTGATAATAGTTACAGTAAATTTATATTAATAACAATTGTAGAAAATGCCGAAACAAACAACTTATAAACGATAAGTTTTTTCAGAAATCCCTTTAGTTTTTGAATAAACTGACGGTAAAGAATATTAGAATTTGAAGTATAATTTGTCATTTCCATCTTTCACAATTTTGACGTTTTAAACGTCAGTATCATCCGACGCTGCAAAACGCTCGATGTACATTTAAAATATAATTTAGTGCTTTCCAATAAGGTATTCATCGTCATGATTCTTTAACAAGTTGGAATGTCAGACAAAAAATCTTGGCGATGTCTTAATGTAAAATTCAGTAAAAAGAAAACATCCCATTTAACGTTACGCCAATGTGCACTATTGTGACCTTGGACGGATTGATTCGGGACTTTGAAATTGATGACGTGAACGCAATCATTCTTGAAAAAAAAACTATACATGATAATTATTAACGGGGGCCGCGGTGGCCCAGTGAGTAGAGCTCCTGCTTACGAGCCTCGTGGTCGTGAGTTCGAATCCCATCGATGCGGTCACTTTTTCGGAACGAAAAATCACCGTGGATGTGTAGTGTATGTTCCTTACATCATTATAAATAATTATTATATAAATCATCGGTAATGGCAGAATGTGCTAGTTGACTACGTCAATTCCCAAATTATCCGCGCTTCCTTAACCCGAATTCCTGTCAACCATCCTTCCTTTTAAAACAAAATAATTATTATTAACAGATACATATTCACAGATAATTATTTATTAAAAAAACATAGAGAACCAGTAAATTCGAAAAAATCTGAAACATTTTGTGGAAGTGAAGTAGTTTATCTTTGTCACAAAACCATTTTCCGTTGTTGCGGAATTTCAGTCTCAGTAGGTGAAACCACTCCTCAAAGAAAAAGTACAGTTTTTTTATAGCAAATTTCTCGTAAAGTACAAGACAAAAATTTTTTATTCTCTTTACTACAGTGTATTCAGATTTTTCCGAAATGAATATTTTTTTAGGGGGAGGGGGAGGGTGGGGATGAGTTTTGCTTTTTCGCAAAATCTGAATACACCGGAGCAAAGGAAATAAAATACTCCACAACTTTTATGTAAACCATTTTTTTTATATGAGTTGTACTTCAGAAGAAAAAAAAAACTTTAATTTTTCTTTGAGGAGTGGTTTCATCACCTCAGACTGGAATTCCACAGAAACAGAAAACTGCTTTGTGCTACGGATGAACTACTTTGCTTCCACACAATGTTTAACTTTTTTTTTAATTTACGTGTTCCCTGTGTTCCCTTTTAAGTCGACTTCGTTAGTAATGTCTGAAAGTGCGGATCTTCAAATTTACGAAGGCAGTGATGAAGGTAATTTTATTTAATCAGTATTAATTAATGCAGTGAAAATAACCACTTAATGCACACTTACAATTGAATTTTAAGATAAAATATTAAATTTATAGAAATTATTACACCTTTGGGTATGAATATGTATGAAGTACAAGACTATTCAATCATTTTGAAAATAATGATTTTAACAGGAATCGCGAGAGAAAGATAATTTTAGAACAATATTCATCATTAAAAGATGAAGATACAGATGTGGCTTTTCACGACAATATCTCTAGTGAAAGATTTAGAGAAAAGAATGGTGACACGTAAATTAAAAATTTGCGAAAAAAACGAAATACCGGAAAAACATATTATACTCAAACTGGAAACATTATACCTGCAAAAGTGTTTCAAAACAAACATTGCGTTTGTTGAAAAGTCTGTATAAAAAATTATGGAAAAAAGAAAGAAATAATATTTTAGAGAAGTTTTGGAATTTGGGAGATTTTAATGAGCAAAATGTATTGCTATACGAAGCTGTCGAGCGCTATGCTGTGAAACGAAGACGTCCAGAAAACGGAAAAAGTTCGCCAAGAAATTAAAGTTGTTAAATTCCAAAAACGGGAAAGTTTCCGTCTATAAAAAAAAAAACTTTTTGGATACCTTTAATATATCCGAAGGATGATTAAAACGTGTATTAAACACTGCGAATGTAGAAAATGATTTACGTGGACATATGGTTGGATCATCGAGAAAAATTTCGCGGAAGAGAAAAAAGATGTTAAAACTTTTCCCAAATTTGAATCCCATTACACCAGAACTCACAACCCTAATAGAAAATATATCTCTGATCTAGAAATGTTTAATTTATACGAGCTTCATTGCAAGGAAAATAATAGAAAATCAGTTAAAGAGTGGACTTTTAAAAATATAAAAAAAAAAGATTTTAATTTACATTTCCATCAACCGGGCAAAGAAACATGCGAAAATGCAACCTATTAGACATTAAAATTAAGAAAAGAATAAACTTAAGGAAGAACATGTCCATTTAAAACTAGCAGAATCAAAACAAGATCAAGAACTAGCATTACGTAATTCTGATCATTATTATACATTTTCTTTCGATTTGCAAAAAGTATTACCTTACCCATAGTTGACAACTTCAGTAGCATGTTATAAAGGCAATATTTACGTGCTAAATTTGGGAATTCACAATTTTCATGACTATAATATTCACATGTACGTTTGAGATGAAACCATTGCGTCTAGAGGTTCATGTATCTTGAAAAATCTTCAAAATCTAAGAAATCAAAAAGATATTATAGCTTACAGTAACATGTGTGCAGGATCAAACAGGAAGATTAAAGTAGCTTTAACATGGCTAAAAATTGTTGAACATAATGTGGAAATAATAGATCATATTTTTTTTATATACTGGAGCTCAAAAATAATGCAACACCCAGAAAGAAAAATGTTTTTGTATTAAATTTATGTTCAGTTATCGTGTCAGAACTAACGATTACAATTTGGTGCAGGTTGAACAAAAAATACTGACAAAAATTCAATAAAGTGTTGGCCCGCCGCGGTTGTTGTAGCACTCTCTAACTCGGCGAGGCATAGACCGAATCAAGTGGTCGATGTCTTCTTGTGACAAGCGGTCCCAGACCCAGCTATCAAGTCTTTGGTAGCTGTGGCAATCGCTGAAGTGTTGTTCCAATGCTATCAGAACATGTATTTCTATTGGCGATAAATCAGGGGATCTTGCAGGCCAATCGTACACAAAAAAATTGAGATAACGTAGTAAACATTTTATCGCTTTTTTCGCTTTTTAATGTGAATAAAGCCACGCGCACACTTGTTGGAATCGGACGAACGGCACGCATCGCCAAAAATTGCTTAACACAGTTGTAAACGAGTCAACGCACATTTATCCGTTCCATTCCGTACCGATAAATGTGCGTTGACTCGTTTACAACTGTGTTACGCAATTTTAGCCGATGCGTGCCGTCCGTCCGATTCTGACTAGTGTGCGCGTAGCTTAAAACGTATGTATTTGTTGCTGTATTAAGCCATATCTAAAGAGTGTTGCATTACTTTTGAGCTCCAGTATATCAAGACATTCGTTTTTACCATATGGTAGAGATTTTGGCGTCATAGAAATGTCATTAAAGAAAAATCGTTTACTGTTTCCCCCCCTTGATTAATTATAATGTCTTCAAAAAGTGCTGGAAAGGTAATAACTTTATTCTAAATGAAATGAAACAAGAGTATTTGAAATCAACAAGATAATTGGAGGACGCAGTTTTTGAAAGGTTGAAGAATTCTAACGGAGCAGCAATAAATTGGTTACATATTTGTGCTGTAGGTATGCGTTTTTTAAGAAACGAACCATTTTCTATGAGATATTAATGGATGCGAATGCTGAGTTTAAAATCCTGGATTTATTACTACGTCGGGGTTGACCAAAAAAAATCTGACGCCACTTTATAAAAATGTAAGACCAATTACGACATCGAAGTACAAGGACATGATGGACTTACTTCGATGTACCACCGGAACACCATGACTTCTTTAAAACCCACCCTCATACACAAAATGTAAATGAACAGTAAATTTTTATGTAATTTATATTGTTAGAAGATTTCTTGAATAGTATAAATTTGTGTTTTTAAAGTGTTGCGAAGAAATATAAAATAAATTGAGTATTGTTTTTCAATTTGAAGCATTTTAAAATATGTCGAATGGACTTGAGCTCTTTCAAATTTCATAACAAATATAATTGTTAGGGCTGAAAGACCTTCGGTCGATGGCCAACGAAGAAAAAGAAGGAGAAGAGGAGAAGAAGAAGAGAGAAGAGTCGTAAATTATAATAACATGTATTCTTCATTCAATAAAGATGTTTTAGTAGCAGTATAATTGTTAATTATGAAAGTGGTTTAACCCCATTTGTGGTAAGAAAACACATGTTTATTTATTTTAATAGGAATTCTCAATTAACTTTCTTAGATACATTCAGGCAGTGTGGCACATTGGTATCCTATACGTATATTTTTGATATTATTGTTTCAAACTTTTAAATATCTCAATTTAAATATAAATTAAACTTAAAATAAACGGCTCATATATTTTATTACATTATTCACTTAAATCTAATGATGATATTATTATACTTGGTAGAACCGCTGTGGTATTTATTTAATCTCTAAAATTTCACTAAAACGCCATGTATAATCAAGCTAATGTAATATTATGAAATACAAAAAGGCCATCTTGAAAACTGTACTTAGTTGCAGCCAGGGTAGCTATCCGGAGTGTGGCGTCTTTAGTCACAGGTGCAGAAAATCGCCAGGACTCAAGATCTCCGATACAATGCGCCTCAAACTTGGCGGTTTCAGCTCTGACGATTTGCATACTGGGTCGGTAATGACACAGTTAAGTTCACACGATACTAGATCCAAGATATAATATGTAGGACCTCCGCCACTAAATTACCTGCTTTCATAACAGCCTTGCATGTTCAATATCGGTGACAAGCAATAATGTCTGTATTAATAAAATTAACTACCTCTGAAATATACAATAATGGCTCCCAATGCATTTGAAGATTGTGTGTGAATTAGTTTTATATTAACCAGAGCAGGAACTGCTTTGTTTGAGAAAATAAAAATTTTAAATTATTTATTATATAAAATGCATAACGAAGTAGAAAGAAACCTCCCATATAAATAACATTATAAATATTAATTAATTCATAATTCTACCTTCACAATCTACATCTACCTATTGTAACATTTTCATATAAATTGATAATACATAAATATATATAATTTAATAAAATATTTCACAAAAACGTTGTACAACAACCAAAATTAATTTTCAATATTTATATCCCCCCTGCATAACGCAGTGTACATATAAATTGTGAATTAACTGCTTCTATAAATCATCACATGTCCATAATTAGTTGTGAAAAATTACAGAACGCAAAGCTATGAATTAATGCTGGCCGTGTTGGCAGATTAAAAATCAGTGTCGGGCCCCTGTATCATTATTGATCATTGATATTTGATATAAATTTGAATCTGTGATAACACAGGTGATGACCAATGTTATAATTTATAACGCAACGTCCTCTCGAAACACATATGTTATCCTCACGTCAACCCTTTGTGTGACAATAAACAATAGCCGAACTAGTAATTCCCAGTTTGAGTAACATAATCAATCAAAATACTATCCAGAAAATCGCACAGATCGGAAATATTAAATTAAATCACTCATATCGGAACAGATATGCTTTGATATTCAATCGTCGATTATTCCCATGAATTGTTTTGTGAATATTTATGTTTTTCACCATGTGGGGTCCCATTTTTCCATTCTTCCCAAATACACGTAAATATGACATTGAACCCCGTTTTAGTTCCAGTTATCAAAAACTATTGTTTTCATTATTATTCATCTATCATAAACAGAAGTGCTTTAATTTACGATCAGCACGCGATTCCGCCTATTAACGCAATTTCAATACCATTATCCGAAAATGATTACCGAAATCTAGTTATAAATTTGTTGCTTGCCAATACCAATTTTTAGGAGGGGTACATGCGATTGTCAGATAACATTATCGTTAAATACAGTGGGGTGCCATTAAATACTCGAGAGAATAGCAGACATCGCTCAATTCCCGTTTGATACAATTTATAATGAATAACCGAGACACGTCGTCCACATATAATTGAGATATTAATGATACTAAATTATAATTAATTGAAACCATTTGTATGGATTAAAGATGAAGTTCAAATTAGACGAACATCATTTGTATCTGTATCAGATATATTCAACACGTTAGTTTTATTATCATAATGCTGTAAGAAATTGATTAGTACTAAAGTGATTGTATGAATACAAATAAAGTTAAGAATACGGAATATTTGTTGTGGCTGAACCCAGGGGCGGCTCGTTTGATAGAGCCAAGGAGCCATGGCACTACCTGTAGTTTCAAGCGCAGCAAGAATTTTAAATTAATTCTTAAAACACTTTTTCACCAGTTACTTTCACCTAGGAAGATAAATCTTTCTTTCTTTACTTTCAAAAAAAGAGTGGGGGGGGGAGGTTGGATAAGTGACTCTACCATCAACATATTCCACGAACCGCCACTGTTCGTTGTTAAACCTGCATTTTTTAATTGCGTTCAAAATTGACCATTTTATAAATCAAATAAAAAATATTGAAAATTGTTTAAAAATTCTGAAATAATTCTATACCACTCCATAATTATTATATTTTGAGAATATAATCAATTTCTTAAATTCCAACAATGTTTTAATGAGTTATAACTGTTCGTCGTTAAACGTGCATTTTTTAATTGTGTTCAAAATTGAGTATTTTCTAAAATAAAGAAAAAATAGTAGAAATTGTTTACAAATTCTGAAATAATTCTACACAACTCCCACATTATTATATTTTGAGAATATAATCAACTTCTTAAATTCCAACAATGTTTAAATGGGTTATAACTGTTCGTCCTTAAACATGCATTTTTTAATTGCGTTCAAAATTGAGCATTTTCTAAAATAAATAAAAAATAGTAGAAATTGTTTAAAAATTCTGAAATAATTCTACACAGCTCCCACATTATTATATTTTGAAAATATAACCAACTTCTAAAATTCCAACAATGTTTTAATGGGTTATAACTGTTAGTCGTTAAACATGCATTTTTTAATTACGTTCAAAATTGAGTATATTCTAAAATAAATAAAAAATACTAGAATTTTTTTAAAAATTCTGAAATAATTCTACACAACTCCCAAATTATTATATTTTAAGAATATAATCAACTTCTTAAGATTCTCGTGAAGTATATAATTAGCAATGTCTCTAACGTTCTACATCTTATTTTGACCTCCGTGTTAAAATTCGACCAGCTTTTAATCTGCCCCAGGCGATTGCAGATAATCAAAATATTCTGTTTTTTTTCTCTCGCCCGGAACAAGTTTAATTTCGTATCACCAATTCGCGGCGTACCAGTTGATAACAATTCAGTCTGCAGTTCGCGATCGCGAAGAATGTGTGTGTTCTGGTTCGGAATATTTATTTTTCGAAAGTCTTAGTGCCCGTTGTGATACATCTTGTATGGTGTGTGTGTTGGTGTTAGTATTTTTCCATCAATCTTTGGGGAGCAAAGAATCATCATCTACGTTACATCCTAACCGCAAAACGCCTCGAAAGGATTTTCCTTTTTTGTAAGTTTTGATTTTCTTGCATTTATTTCTTTCGCCGAAAGTGAAATAAAGTATTGTTTCAGTAGCTTTAGGAAATTGCAAATGTCTGGCAATTGCTTTTTGAATTGCGTTTAGAATTGAGAATTTTCTAAAATAAATAAAAAACAGTAGAAATTGTTTAAAAATTCTGAAATAATTCTATACAACTCTTAAACTATTATATAATGAAGGGAAAAAATTAAACACTTGAAATTCGTGAAATTTCAACCATTTTCAACAATTCAGTCTGCAGTTCGCGATCGCGAAGAATGTGTGCGTTCTGGTTCGGAATATTTATTTTTCGAAAGTCTTAGTGCCCGTTGTGATACATCTTCAGGATTTGTATGTGTGTGTGTGTGTGTTGGTGTTAGTATTTTTCCATCAATCTTTGGGGAGCAAAGAATCATCATCTACGTTACATCCTAACCGCCAAAACGCCTCGAAAGGATTTTCCTTTTTTGTAAGTTTTGATTTTCTTGCATTTATTTCTTTCGCCGAAAGTGAAATAAAGTATTGTTTCAGTAGCTTTAGGAAATTGCAAGTGTCTGGCAATTGCTTTTTTCAATTGCGTTTAAAATTGAGAATTTTCTAAAATAAATAAAAAACAGTAGAAATTATTTAAAAATTCTGAAATAATTCTACACAATTCTTAAACTATTATATAATGAAGGGAAAAAATTAAACAATTGAAATTCGTGAAATTTCAACCATTTTCAAACCTCCATAACTCGGCGTATTTTCAATCGATTTTGATCTTTGAAAGCGAGAAACTTTGAAGTGTCTTCTTTAAAGTCATGCATGCGATTCTCTTTTACAGGGGTGCTAGAGAGAGACGGAAGGGGTTACGCTTAAGTTCGCATGCATTACTTTAAAGAAGACACTTCAAAGTTTTTCGCCCTTAAAGATTCATCAAAATCGATTGAAAATACGCCGAGTTATGGCAGTTTGAAAATGGACGAAATTTCATGAATTTCAAGTATTTAATTTTTTTTTACCAGTGTAGGAATATAATCAACTTCTTAAATTCGAATAATTTTTTAATGGGTTATATAACCAGGGGTGGCAGCAAAAATTTTTGATTAATTATCAAAACACTTTTTCGCCAGTTACTTTGGTCTAGGAAGACAAATCGTTCTTTCTTTCTTTAAAAAAGGAGGGAGGGGGGGGGGTACTGTATATGTGGCTCAGTGAGATAAGAAATACACAAAGATTAATCAACAACACGCAATTAAATTTGACAAAATAAAGAAAAGTTAATTCATTGAAATTATGATCTGGTTTCATAAGGATAAATGTTAACCCGCCAATGGTGACCCTACTGGTCTGTAAGACTGGGTGTGTTAAAAAAATTGAATAACTTTATTCTCCGTTATTGTTATTGTTATTGTTTTTTGTTGCAATTTCGAGTAGTTGCCGCATTGCAGAGCTTAAATTGATGAAATATCTTTTATTGTCAAAGAGCATAAATTAAAAAAAAACATGAACTATTAGTAACACGTTTCGAAAAATATTCAGTTGAAAACCCTGGTGCGTGAGACCGGCATCACCATTGATCAAAGTCAAATTTGCGTCACCAATTTGCGGGTTAAATTCTGAACTAACGGAAATTTTAGTCAATTGAAACTTTTTTAAAGGTTATAAGTGATTATAACATAACTTTCTCCAATTTGTAGCTATAAAGATTTTCTTAAAATATTTAACATATTGATATAGCAATTATGTAACTTTCCAAAATTAAATGATATTAAAGGGATTTTTGTGGAATCTTAAAACACGTCTCGCTTCCCTTGATTTAAATGTAAAATTTGTGCTGTTGATGCTTTAAACAAAATTAACTAAGCCTTCTCAGCTTTATTAATAATGCTGTCGTATATATTTGTTTTACTAATAACATGCATAGCCACTACGTTTTGAGTACATTTCTCTTTGTAACATTTTAAGCTTAAACGACGTGTTGTGATATGTCATCACCTTTAGGTCGTAAAGCATAATGATGAATTAAATAAATGCTCATTGGTGACATTAGAAAAATTACATTTTCTTATTTTAGAGTATTTGTAGTAATTTTATCCTTCGTCTATTGTCATTATATCAAATTCATCAAATTCATCACGTAAACATTCACCGAAAATATGCGAAATTATTATAATCTATTAAACAAGCAGTTTACCATCAATTAAGTAAAAAATACAAACCCTTCAATAAATATATTTCGACTGGCACCGTACATAGAAATATTTAAATTTATTCCTTAGTTAAAGCTTTACACTTTTTTTACTGCTTGTAGTTTTAAAAATCTATCAATTTATTTATACTGAATAATATCAATGTAGTTTTTAACAGACAAGTTTTTAGTTTTTAGTACTAAAAATATTCTGACAATCTTTTAATCGTCAAATAATCGATTAATCGTTTTATTATTGCTCGAAAAATGATCAATTAATCGATCAATCACTTTATTATTGCTCAAAAAATGATCAATTAATCGAATAATAGTTTTATTATTGCTCGAAAAATGATCAATTAATCGATTAATCGATTATTTGAGTAACCAAATAATCGTTTCATTATTATACCAAAAATGATCAATTAATCGATAATTTGATTATTTCATTAATCGATTAATATATCATTTGATTAACCAATTATTTAATTAAAAATATAATTTGATCAATTGATCATTTAATTAAATAATTCATCGATTATTCTGATTAAACGAAATAATCGATTTTCTCCTACTTGAGATTTCGTTTTTTTTTTGTTTAAAAAAGGCAATCAAGAATTCATAATTCATCAATGCCTTTATTAATTAATTCATAACAAAATAATGTTGAAATCATTTTGATATCATAGCTTGTATCACGAATGTGTTTTTTGGCAATATGTCGTGGAAGTCGAATAAAGATATCGATATGTGCGTCTCGCCAAAATTTAAGTCCCTTTGTATTCTTTAAAACTAGTATATTGATTTTTTTGAGAAAATCTTCAACTTTGGCTGTGTTGCGTAGCGGTTATTTCAATAATCATAATGACGTATTGAATATTCAGTAAAGTACAGTAAGTCTAGCTCTTTTCAACAAGATCAATTTTGTGCAATTCCGAAAAGCCATACCATAATGTTCAATTAAAAAAAAACTAAACAAAAGTTTTAAACTCTTCCCACTAATTTACTTCAGATGATAGAGAAAATAGTGCAAAACAAAAAATATGTAAAATCACTTGTGCAAAGGGCATAGCGGAATAAGATGGTCAAAAGTGCCTCCAAATAAAATGAGCTGGGAGGTTAAAAGTAATGTTAAGGATCATATTCGACAAAAACGATAGTAAATAGCGATTATTTCAGAGACGTTAACAGGTGCACCTATAGAAAAAATATATAATGGGTGTCTATTGTTTCTTAATATGTGTGATTCCTTTCAGAATGTAGAACGTGGCCAAAATAATTGAAAACCGTATTTTTGACTAATTTTAACCTTATTTATCACTTTCAAACGTTGAAAACATTGTAAAACTTTTTATTTGCACATTTTAGGTCATTTCTTGTATTGATGTATGCTACCCAATTTGGTTTGCTCATTTCCCACTCTAATACCTGAAACTAAAAATATTTATTCAAAATGACTTTTTTTGTTAAAATCGAAAGGTGCTACTGCCGAATTAATATAAGATGTTAAGTAAGTAATTTTTACACAAAATAAATGGTACTAGTAGATAAGTTTATTTCTGAAAATGCATGCGACAAAATAAATGTGATAGATAAGGTTAAAATTAGACAAAAATGCGGTTTTTAATTATTTTGAACATGTTCTACCACTCGGAAAATTCTAAAAAAAGATATTCATTAAGAAACAATATACACCTATTATATATTTTTTCTAGAAGTGCACCTCTTAAGGTCTCTGAAATAATCGCTATTAAATGATATTTTATATTGTCAAAATTCTCATTTCCAGCCAAAAATTCCCGTTTTATAAAAATACATTAGATAATATTGTTATCTTAAGGTACTAATACCTACCGAAAGTCAAAAGTTAGTTGGATTCACAGGTAAAATTAAAAACCAAAAAACATGTTTTTGACTATAGCAGGGAATGAGAAGGGGGTGGGGGCTATTTTTTATGATCCTAAACATGATTTTTAACCTCCCAGCTCATTTCGTTTGGGGGCACTTTTGACCATCTTATTCCGCTATACCCTTTTAAACAAAATGTAGATATTAAATTTTATTTATAAAAAAAACAAGCATTGGAAATTAATATTACACGCGCATTTCCTCAAATAATCGATTATTCATTTTCATAATTTAAATTTGATGAAACCTCAGTTGTTGCAGAAGCATTAAATAAATTCAATAAAGACGAATGTAACCTAAATATATGAATATTCTACCGAACAGGTTGAATTCATAATTTAATTGTGAAGTCGTATTTAAGTCGGCAAAAAACTAAAAACAAATGCAAGTCTAAACTTTTTAAACTCACTCAAAATGGACTGTACTGGGTGGGCAAAATTCGACGTTTGTATAGGGGATCTCGATAACTATATACAAAATAAGATAAATAAATTTAGTTTTTACCATAGAGTTTTTCTTGAAAAAAGAGATCCAGGATGCGTCATCCGTTTTTCTCTATCTCTTATAGTTATCGAGATCCCTTATACAAACATCGAATTTTGCCCACCCTGTACTTTATATTTCTAGGACAAATTTGCAAGCAACACTAATCTAGATTTCGAAATAATCACACTTGAATATCCCCCGGTTCAATTTTGAAATCGAAGAATTTACAAACCCCTTTAAAAAATATAAAACAATTGCAACATTCTCTAACCTCTTTAAATTCAATCAAACTAGATTACAGAATGATGCACTTCATTCTTCTATAAATATTTTCAAACAGTCCTTTCCCAAATTTCCAAATAAATACACTTGAACATCCTACAGTTCGATCCTGCGTGACGAACCATCAAGGAAATACAAAAAAACTTACCAAATATTCCAAAAACTAATTCTATTGTCGCCAAAAAAATACAAACAATTGTAACGAACTCTAGACTTTCAAAGTTTACTTAAAACAGAATGATGCAATTCACGCTTCTATAAATATTTTCAAACAGTCCTCTCCCAAATTTCAAAACAGTTGAACATCCAATAGTTGTCCTGCCTGACAAACTATCAAGAAAACGCGAAAACAAATTCTAAGAAATTCCACACTGACCAAATATAACAAAAATAAATTGCACTTTATATCTCTAGAAAATTCTGCCAATACCCCTAATCTAGATATAAAAAAATTATACTTGAACACCCCCGTTTACATTATAAGGATGGACATTTACCAAAGTCGCAAAAAAAGCAAAGCAATTCAAACAAACTCTAACATTTGCAAACACCCTACCCTAGATTTTAAAATAATCACACTTGAACAACTCCCCGTATACATTTTGAGGATAGACATTTTCCAAGTCACCTGGATTTCGAAATAATCACACTTGATTACCGCCCTGTTGAATTCTGAGGTCGAAGAATTTACAAACCTTTCGAAAAACCATAAAAACAATTACAACTTCTAAACTCTTCAAATTCAATCAAAATAAATTTCGTTTTATGATTCTGGAAAACCCAATCAAAACTGTTATCCAAAATGTAAAAAAATAACTCTTAAACACTGCCAGATTTTAAAGTTAGAGGTGCAGGTTGCCTTAAAAATAGAAAAACAATTGTGAAAAATTCCAGACTTTTCAAATTTACTGAAAACATATTAGTAATAAAATCTGTAAACAATTTGGGCCTAAACTGTGAAATAATTTGACAAGAACAACCTCTTTTTTAAAGGTTAGTTTCACGTCATCGATAAACAAATGCAACAAATTCCTGATTTTTAAAATTTATCCAAAACAGAAAGTGGTCATATTTATATAAAAATCTGCAAACATCCTTGGCATCAATTTTGAAATATTGGGCGGCCCGTTGGTGTAGTGGGTACAGGCGAGCGTTTGTGCCGGTTGCACCACGTGCCGTGTGGGTTCGAATCCCAGCCCGGCCGAAAGATTTTTCGGGGATCGAGAAGTATTCGGTCGGGTCCATGGTTGTTGTGCATGTATGCGTCCGATATTATTCATTTATTCATTTGTTCATTTGTTCATTTATTCATCCCAAAAATTAAAAACATATAATTGAAATTTTCGATGTGACTGAATGGCAAGCCTAGGTCGAGAAAAAATTAAAAAATTTTTTTTTTTAATAATCGTACCTGAACATTCTTCATTTCAATTATGAGGTTGGACATTTTCAAGTCGCCAAAAAAATAGAAAAATAATTGCCACAAACTCTAAACTTTTAAAATTTACTTAAAATTGATAAATTTTCAAACTTAATTCTTGAATCTTGGAGGCGTTCACTTCGTGGTACATTTTCAATTTCGAGATAAAAAAAACACTTAACTTTTTTAAACCACTTTTATTTTAAATAATAAATAAAAGGGGTATAAAAAAGTTAAGTGTTTTCTTTATAACGAAATCTTCGAACTTATATTAAAATCTGCAAACATTATTGGAATAAATTTTGAAATATTTACCTGAACATCTTTCGTCTTAATTATGAGGTTGGACATTTTTCGAGTCACCAAAAAAATATAAAAACAATCGAAACAAGCTGAAAATTTTACAAATTAACTCAATATAGATTGTACTTAATATTTCTAGATAGATTTCTAAATAATCGCAACACTTAAACACCCTCGCGGTACAATTCTGAGATCGAACACATGACAACTCGCCAAAAAATTGAAACTTTTAATTTTCTAAATTTACTCAAAACAGATTCTGCTTCGTTGTTTTATAAACATCTTTAAATACTTCGATTTCGAAATAATCACATTTAAGCACCCTAAGTTTTTAAATTAAACACTCTTCATTTTAATTCTGCGGTTGAACATCTATAAGTCGCCAAAAAATAGAAAAACAATTCCAACAAACTGCAAACTTTTAAAATAAACTCAAAATTGATAAATTCTCATATTTAGATACAAATCTGTAAACATCTCTGGCATCAATTTTGAAATAATTAAACCTAAACATTTTTTGTTTCAATTGTGAGTTTGGGCATTTTTCGAAAAAAATATAAATTACAATTGAAAAAAACTTTAAATTTTACAAATTCACTTAAGATGGGTTGTACTTTAAATTTTTGGATAGATTTCGAAATAATCGCAACACTTACCACCCTCGCGGTACAATTCTAAGATGAAACACATTACCAGTCCCCAAAAAAATAGAAAAACAATTGCAACAAATTCTAAACTTTTGAAATTTACTCAAAATAGATAAATCTTTATATTTATAAAAAAATCAATAAACTTCCTTGTCGTAAATTTTGAAATAATCACCTGAACATCCTTCGTTTCAATTATGAGGTTGGGTATTTTTCTAATCACCAAAAAATATAAAATAATTGAAACAAACTGTAACCTTTACATTTTTCTCTCGAGATAGATTGTACTTTACATTTCTGGATAGATTTTGAAACAATCGTAACACTTAAACGCCCTCGTAAACGTAAACGTAAACGTTCAATTCTGACATCGAAAACATTACAAGTCGCAAAAAAATATAAAAACGCTCACAAGAAATTTTTAATTTTCTAAACTTACTCAAAACAGATGTCAAATCAAATCAAATCAAAACTTAATTTATTCTCGACAAATAAGTATATACAAGAATGCAATACATATAAATTTTTCGTTATTATAGAAAAGTCTTTAAATACTTCTACCCTAGATTTCGAAATAATCACTCTTGAAACCCTCTACGTTTCAATTCTGCTGTCGAACATTTTTCAAGTTGCCAAAAAATAGAAAAACAATTGAAACTCAAGATAGATTGCACTTCATAATTCTATAAAAATCTGCCAACACTGCTGCCCTAGATTGTGAAATAATCACACATGAACACCCCCGTTTTCAGGTTGAACATATTCCACGTTAACAAATGATAGACAATTGCCAGAAACTCCAAATTTGTAAGATTAACTCAAAACAGATTATGCTTTGTTACTCTTTAAAAATTGACACAGTATTCTATCCCTAGATTTGACATTAATCACACTCAAACACCTTCTGCTTGTATTGTGAGTAAGGCTGTTTAAAACAGTCGATTAATCGATTATTAGTCGATTGTTTGATTATAATTCTAAAAATAACGAATTAATCGATAATTTAATTAATCGAACATTTGATTATTTGATTAATCGATTATCGTGAGTAGGACTGTACAAAACAATGGATTAATTGATATTGATTATTTATAGTTTATTACTCTCAAAATAATAAATTAATCAATAATTTGATTAATCGGACATTTGATTATTTTATTAATCGATTATTTTGATTCATCGATATAATTGATAATTTTGATTCATCGATATAATAGATTATCAAAAATAATCAACCATAATGGAACAGCTCTATTATACATTAATTTTTTAAAGAAATTGAAGTATTTGCTGAAGATCGAATTTTTCATCGTAACTAGTCCAGAAACAAAAGCATTGGTACTGATATAAGTACTACTTATTTTTCAATTCGATTTATAAATAAGTCATATTTATTACAAAACAGATAAAATATGTAATTTTACAATATAAGAAAAATCTACCACTTGACGATAAACTAATTTAACTTTTTAACTAATAAATAAATAAATAAAGCTGATATTTCCTTATATTAATATTTAAATATACAGGTAATTGAACACATTTCAATGCCCTTTTGGTGGATCGAGTCGACACATTTTTTTCAACTCGGGACACGTTGTCAAAATAAGACTTTTTTGCCCAAAAACGTGTTTTCTTGTTCGGGGGTTGAAGGGTTCGAAAAGGGATCATTTCAATCTGAGGTAGATTAAGTAGAACCAAAATGGGATTTTTTCCCGAAATAATCATCAAATTTGGTTGAAATGTCACCGAGTTATGTGCGAAAAACCTCAAAATACACTTTTCTCAAACACGCATAATTTCGTGCCAAATCGCCGAAGGGACTTCATTCTTTGAGTCCTGCATAGGGAACTGATAAAATCTTAATTCCTTTATGGTGGATCGAGTCGACAAAATATTTCCAACTCCGTATACATCGTCAAAGTTTCCCGAAAAAACATTTTTATACAGGGGTGCTAGAGGGGGTGGGGAGGGGTACGCTTAAGTTCGCATGCATGACTTTAAAGAAGACAGTTCAGAGTTTTTCGCCCTCTAAGATTCATCAAAGTCGATTGAACATACGCCGCGTTATGGCGGTTTGAAAATGGTCGAAATTTCACGAATTTCAAATATTTCGTTTTTTTTCCCTCAGAAAATATTCATTATGAATCGACAAATTATCACGAACGAAATATGAATGCCACGCTTATTAAAGTATAACTCAATATAAAATTTATCAAAATAAAAACAATGAATCAGATTTGTTTTATTTTTCTCGCATATTTCACTGACGAGAATGACAATAAAGCATACTTTCATATAATAAGTTCGAGTAATTGTTTCCTGTTTTATTCCTTTATAAAGACGTGGCATCCGTTAGAGGTTCACTCGTGTGTTAAAAGATCAATGAAGGGGCGTATATCAAATGGAAATTATATTCTTGTTTGCTTCCAATTAATGACACCAGAGAGCATTGGCAAAATGTAAGGCTTTTTTATCAAATAAATTGAACAGCAGCAACTTACATTCAATTATAATTTCGGGACATGACTTTTGTGGGGAGGCAATAATATAGATTTATTAGGCCGAGGAAACGAATTACTTTTCTGCGATATCGGCGAAGACTTATGATGGCTTCAAGTCAAATTCGCGGTGCTATCTTTCCCAGGCTCCGGCCGTAGGAACGCTTTGACTGACCGCTGCTCATTCATCAAAGTCTGATAACTCACTAACTCGCATTACTGTATATCCATCGTGCGTCAAAATATGGATTATTCGAAATAATTTTACGATAAAATGTTACAAAACCAATACACACTCTTTACGCTAACTTACGAATGCGGTACGTACTCGAAATGAAATTCAAACTTTCAAGAATTTTCCCTTAAAATTAATTTGGTTAGTATGAATTAAAACCCGTTAGTTCTCGATTTGTCATTGAACTACATTTTAATTAATGTGATTGGACAGTTACTCATTCGGAAGTAAATAATTAAATGTTTACAGCAGAAAGAATTTAAATTTGTTTATAAATTAGTAGAGAGCAGTTGGAGATAATTTGGAAATAAATTAAAATACCCTTAAGGTAGGAGAGCGATAAATTAAAACAAATTCTTTAAGAAATTTAAAAATACCAGGAGATCTACAGCGTTATCTGTACATGTCTTGGAGAATTGCAGGAATAAATTTAAAGGCCGTTCGTTGTAAATGATCGGTCGTATCTTATCTAAAAGAGTACAACGTTGTCTCCTTTTCCACTCAGTTAATCTGTTACGTTTAATGGCAACTTTGAAAACTATGAGAACATTTCTGTCAAATATATACTTTGGAAACTTTGAAATCACGGAAGCCGAAGCGAGTCCGTCGGAGTTGGGAGCAATTAATTAAGACTTATTATTTTCATATGGATTCAAATTTTAATATCCGCCCGCGGCCTACAAAATTTTCACTTAAATATGAAGCTAAATCCCTAAAACACACAATGCCGTAGCCTATTTTATTAATACACGTTAAACGTTAGTTTTTTTAACGAATTAAAAAATATAATTAACATAAAACAGTTTCAATTCCTACAAACCACATTTCTTATGGTATCCGTGAAAGTCGAGAGCTTAGTTTCCATAAAATTGATAAAAGTGCACTGTGTGTAAGATCGAGATTTGTTGGATGGCGAGGAAATTTTCGCTCGAGTCTACAAAGAGGATAATACCAATAAATTTCTCATTAATCCACCAATTAGGACTATCCGGTATCTGGGGGAGTTTTAAAGTTGCATCGGTCGGGGAAGTATTTGGCATCCATTCGAAAGGGCCTTTTGTGATCGCAGCAATTGGCCGTTCTGGAAAATGCATTAAACATGTCACTTGGACACGGCCAATGTAGCGCTGGCTTTACGGCTACACGTCGATCATAAACAACTGTGAAGACCCACAGTAACAATACATTGCGAGATGTGAAAGTTAGATATCAGACTTCCATGAATTTGTATAATAATGAGTGGCAAAGGAGTTTTACTGTAATCTTCTGTTGCGTTTAAAAGGTTAAATCTGCTGTCTATTTAAATGTTGATGTAGCCACTAGAGTTTTTAGAGATACATTTAATATTTATTGATTTTCTTTAACTAGTGAGATATAAAAAAAAATATAAGTTGTTCATTTTGGTATTCTCTAGAAATAATGTAAATTTGATGAAACTATTGTAAGGGTTTCCTCCTGTTGGAGCACGGAAACACACTTTCTTTAACAAAAACTCTGCTTTCATCGTCACCGTATCGCACAAGAACGTACATCTTGACTTAACATAACATAAGATATACTCTTAAACTTTTTTGACATCTTCAGTGACAAACACTTGAAAATGAAAAGTACCAACAACGGCTATGTAAAAAATGTAATTTTGGAGCAAGGTTGATATCGGTATACTTCCAATATATTCATACGCGACATCGCTGTAGACACATTATTGACAGTTTTTTATTGTGGTTGTTTTTGATTTCTGCCATGGAGAACGTTCTAAATGATGTGACGAACGAACTACACACCTACGCGGTAAGATTCTTGAGTGCGATTTTCGTAATAAATTAGGTTTCAGTTGGTTGGTAACCCAGTGCGATTTCTGTCACTCAAGATGTCAAAAAAGTCTAATCTATGAGTAGATGGAGGGTAGATAATCTTCCTTCTCCCATTATCCGACCGGTCTCTAACTTCACATAACTGCTGCTAATTTAAATCGCGCAATGTTGATCCGGCGCGGCGTGAGATGGCGCTAAACGATCGATTATTTAAAAGTACTGCCTACACTACAGAGAACTGTAAACTACATAACTGCAACGGTCCCCTGCGCGTAAGATAAACCTGTGGAATTGTATCAGGTATAAAAGAGGAATGTGAAGGGTTTCCATCTCGCTTCACTTATGTAAAGCAACGAGCATTCTTGCAGTCTTGAATTCTTGCAACCGTATTGAAGTGCTTAAAAACAAACAACTGTTTCTCAATTTATTTTCTTATTCCTAAATATAGGTACCTCTCTCTTTCTACACGGCCGGTTGTAAATCGTAATATGACATCAACTGTCACTTTTAAAAATTATGATTTCATAGCAAACCTTTGTTTTTAATTCAAAATAATACTAACGTTTTTTTTGCAAATATCTCGGTAATAATCTGCAGAAACTATTGAGTAAGGTACCAAATCATTCAGAAAGAGCTTTAAAAACAATTTCTTACATTGACCGATGCTATCAAATAATTAGGGGAGCCAATAATAACACATTTCAAATTTTACATGTAAATCCCTATGGCGCGCTTTGAAATTTAACATCCTGTTAAATTTTATATTTATAGACAAAATATTTTAAAATTTTTAAATATCACATTTATTAACAAAAGATGTCAATTTTTTTTATTGCAGTCAATATCAGTAAGGATATTTTTCTACTATTTGTCATGGTTAAAAAAAAAACAGAAGTGATTATCAAAAAAGCTTTGTAGTTTTTTGGATTGTCAAGTAAAAGTTATGTTCAAAGTCTCATTTATTAAGTAGCTTTTGATATGCAACGCCTACACATAGCAAGATACACTGACACATAGACTGTTTTAGATTTAGTCAATACAGAGTCCGCAAGAAAAATGTATACACCCTTCACGGAACGAAAACTATTTATTATGTGTTTGTTTCGCTTTTAAATCCTAGTCTCACATATAGTACTATCTTCAGTTAAGTTAAGTGACTCTAGATGTTCTAAATGCCGTTGATGGCCAGACATCTAAAAGAACGATGAGCGGTCAATCTTTCAATGGAGATCGCTGCAAACTTTCCACTTTACAACTTTCAGATTTTAGTGTACAGAAGTAACAAACTTTTCCTACCAGAGAGTCGACGAAGCAGGACTTTACACGCTCTTCCCGACATTCCTTTGACAATCACAAATCGTTATATGCGCCTCAAACTTGCCAATAATACTTTTAATTGTGGGACGGATTGGGGTTTCTGTGTCAAATTTCCGCTTCTACCTCCAACGGCATTACCAAACCTGGTAAACCACTTCAAAATGCCTTGTTGCTGTTTGAACATTAAGCGTGCTCCAACCATTTTGTTTTCTCTCTCGTGGTGATGAAAGTACCAGTATCTGTTGGGCGAAATATCATACTACAACATACTTAAAATTCAAAACAACTGACAATCTCAATGTCCCGATACAGTCCGACAAAGAGTGTATACATTTTTCTGGCGGACTCTGAATTCTGGGTAGATGAAAAATTCTTATCTTACATAATAATGATGTACGTGAGAAAAGTAAATAAATTTCTTCACTAATGGACACATCACAAGTGATACAAACGTATAATTTTCTCTCTAAATTGAGTGATGAAAATATAATTTTTGAAGGTTTCGTTGGAATCGATCAAAACTAATATAGCAAATTTGCTTAAAAACCAGGAACCAATAGAATGCTTAGTTTATTTTTTTTGCATCTAGTCGACACTTACGAAGAGAACAAGGTATCACTTATAAAATTTATGAATAAATAAAGTCACGAGTGTTTGAATAGAAGTGCCAAAAATAAAGTTTTTCGTCATTTTTATGTTTTTACTCATATTTCGATACATTTTTCTTCCAAATCGTTGATAACGCCACTATATTTCCTTTAGCTGCTTGCGAAATATTTCTCTATGTTCATCACTAATGTCACTAAGATTATCCGCGATAAAATAGCACGAATTAGAGGTGGGCGAAATTACTTTTTTTCTGTGAGAAGAGTCGAGTATAAAGAGTCGACTAATAATTTCAAAGAGTTGACTCATTTTGAAGTGAAAAGAGTGGCAAAAAGGTCTTCACTTTTTCAAAAAAATAAACCAATCCTCAAAAAATTCTCACTTCAAAAAATTTGAAGCTTAAATTGAGCTACGACATAGGAGTCACTTGACTCCGCGATTCACTTCTTAAAGTTACCCATCTATCGTACGAATGCAAAATGTGGATCTTTAAAGATATATTCACGCTTATTATTAAAATTAAACAAATTTATTAGAATAGAAAACAAACAAGAATGAAATAAGACAGTATTTCTTATCAATTTTCTCATAATTCTTTAATTCGTCAACAATTTTCTCATAGTTTTGACTTTTGTAGTTCCTGAGAAAATGTGAAAAAAATCAACCGAAAATAATTCCCTCGTCATTGAAGGGGTCTTTCCCTTTATTGGCTCATTTCTTGTGCCTATTTTCATGATTTTTGAAAGAACCATACGATATGTTTGGACACGTTTTTTTTTCCTTAGATTATAAACATGATTTTTTACATTATTTTGTTGATCGAAATGACCTGCAGATGACTTTAGCTGCGCCTGTATCAAAAAGTGAAAGTCATTCGGTAGCCGTGATTCAACATTTTCAAGTCGTATGAAACAAAAAACTGGACATTTTTCTTAATTGTTCCTGCATTAGCTACCGTTCAGTTTCTCAAAAAAAAAAAATTGTGACCAAAAAAAACAAAAAATGGGCTCACCTTTGCCATTTTGAGAAAAAGACAAAGTTTTTGGAAACTTAATGATCGAACGATGGCGAAGGTACAAACAATACTTATTTGTTTTAAACGACCTGAAATAATTGCGGAATCACGACGTTTGATCTCAACTTTTTGACAGAGGCGCGGCCGAAATCATCTGCAAGTAAATTCAAGAATGACCCAATATATCAGGTGTACAACTTAGCTTACGTTTTGCAATAGACGGCTATAGCGGTAAGTTGTAGTCGAAATAAATAGATCGTAGATGTCATATAACAAGCGTAGGCATTTGTAAAAATATTATTATACTTGTCTGCATCATAAAGTTATTCTTGATTAAAAATGTCGGCTTACGAGCCAAATTGTCGTCATTTGCGGGAGGTTTTACTTTTCTGCTTTAATATGAAGAAAACTACGGTTGAGGCTCATCGAATGCTCCCAAATACCTATGGTAAGGCCGATATCAGTGAAAGAACGTGCCGAGAGTGGTTTCAACGCTTCAAGAACGGCGATTTTGACGTCGAAGACCGGCATTGCGGTGGAAGAAAGAAGGTTTTGGAAGATGCAGAATTGGAGGCATGACCAGTTTTTCAATAAAGCCTCGAATTTAGAAAAAAACGGCGAAAGCAAAGTTGTACACCTGATGATAAAATAAAAGTTACGATACATGTTTTGTTATTCCTTTACAAAAAATCCCAAAAATAGGCTCAAAAATTGACCGACAAAGCGGAAGCAACTTTTTTAATTGTGGACCGTCGAACATGCCATCATTGATATTTACCAAAGACAGATTGGTAAAAAAATCAACGCTTGGCCTTCTTTATTTAGTGCTTTGGTCAAGTTTTGTCCAAGCAAAGATGACAAAATAATGTTTTTCATTTTGGCGAGAGTCTCGTGGAAAATAATTCTATAATTTAAATTGAAAAATAAATTTAATATGGGTGAAAAGTAGGCTGAATAAATGAATATTCGCTCTCTGCAAAAGAATTCCATATTTTTTTCTAGGCTACGCTATCTTTTCGCAAAGCTAACCCATGGAAAAAAATTAATTACTCTTATTTTGTGATCAGGAGATCAATATACGAGTACATTGTTTCATCTGCGCAAAATTTAAGAAAAAACGTATCTTAAAACGAACAAATTGCAAAGGAAACGAAAACATAAAAATAGTTCAATTTTTGTTTTTTTGCTAATCGATGAGTAGTACCTTGTTTTTTGTATACAAAGAAAGAAAAATTTAAAATTTCACATCGATATTTAAGCAAAAATAGTTTTCAGAATGTAAAAAATCTTTTTTTATTTTGCTGTTAAATATTCTGATCGGCAAATTCCATCATTTGGAACGGTTCATAATATTCTTGAAACATTAGAGACCCAAGGCTGAGCACAATAAATGGGAAAGAACTTACCATGTTTTACCTGAAGAGATGGAGCTTAATTCTTCTGGTGTTAACCCTTAAATGCATGATTTTTTATTTTTGCATGAAAAAAAATATTTTTGATATAATTTCGTTTACAGTTGTCCATTGTTTTTCGTATGTCAAATATATATGATTTCTAAGTTAATTTTGGAATTTTGAAGACAATTTCAAGAGGTAAAATTTTTAGAAAATGTTTCAGATCCTTGCAATTCAATTTCAGAGTATCGCCATTTTGTTTCTAGCAAATGAATGCCAATTGTTTTTTAGTATGTTAAAAGTACATGATTTATAAGTAGATTTAACAATTTAGAAGAAAATTCAAGATCAATAATAATTTAAAAAAATTAATCGTGGGAGATGCAAATTTTACTTTTTTTAGTTCAAGTTTTGGTTTCGCCATTTCGTTTACAGTTGTCTAATTATTTTAATATATCAAAAATACAAGATTTCTGAGTAGATTTGAGAATTTTGAAAACAATTCCAAGAGGTAAAATTTTTTGAATCTTAATGCAAATTTCAGTTTTGCAATTCAGTTTTAGTGTGTCGCCAATTTGTTTCCTTTGAGGGGATGTCAATTGTTTTTTTAGTGTGTCAAAAGTACTTGATTTCTAATTAGATTTGAGAACTTTGAAGAAATTTAATTTAAAATCATAATTTTTCTTTTTATATATTTTAATTGTGAGATGCAATTCGTTTCGAGTTTCGCCAATTCGTTTACAGTTGTCAATTGTTTTCAGTGTATCAAAAATACATAATTTCTAAGTAGATTCAATAATTTTGAAGATAATTGCAAGAGGTAAAATTTTGCAAATTTCATTTTTTTGCAGTTCAAGTTTTGAGTGTCGCCATTTCGTTTCCAGTTGTTAATTGTTTCACAGTATGTCAAAAAAATAAATGATACAAATTTTGAATAGATTTGAAAATCAAAAATTTCAAAATATTTTTTAAGAATTCTTCTAATTATATATAAATATGTAAATTTCAAGTTTCTGGTATGGATATTTTGTATCCTGATACGGGATACATTTTTTTTAGTATGTCAAAACTACATAATTTCTAAGTCGACTTTTAAATTTCTAAAATAATTAGGCAAGCGATTTATTTTTAAGAATGTATATAATTGCGAGTTGCAAATATTTCCCTTTGCAATTAAAGTCTCGAGTGGCGCTTTTTTGTTTCCAGCTAAGGGATAACATTTTTTTTTCCTTGGCATAGGAAACTGGTCCACTCCCTAGAGTTTTTAATTAACTGTATGTATTGATTTCTAATTATTTATTACTTCTTCGTTCCGTAAAAGTGACCGCACGGATGGGATTCGAACCCACAACCACGAGGCTGTGAGCAGGAGCTCTACTCACTAGGCCACCGCGGCCCCAAGGATAACAATTGGATTTTATGTCAAAAATACATAAATTATTAGTGATTGGTGGTTTTAAAGGTTTTAAGACAATTCCAGAAGTAATATTGTTTCTAATTCAGAGTAGAAACAGTTTAAAAAGTTCGGCGACAACTAATAACAATTACAGCGACAGTCATCCATGCAGAATGATTTTCATCGTAATCAGAATTTCTGACTTAATTTAAATGTGAGTTGTTAAATAGAACAGTAGATTTACAGATGATAAGGAAAAATTTAAGAGCTCGTTATACGTTTAATCACATAAATTGAAACTAAACCATGAATAACTATTAAATCATCAAAGCGGAAAGTGACAAGATGGCCACATCCACTTTGTTAATCAAGTACGGGGCTCCATCTGTGTATAAAGCTATAAACTATTTTGATATTTATGACATTGCGAATCTGCAACACCATCTATTTGAACATGTAAAACAATTCTAAGGTTTTAAATCCAACTAAAACAAGATGTTGCATACTTGCAACCGTATGCATTTAAGGGTTAAGAAAAACCTTCGAAATTTAGCTGAAGAATTTGGAATCTTAACTACGTTCGTTGACTAAATTTAATTACAAAACCATACAAATTTTCCAATCATCCGCAACTTTTTGAAGAAGATAAAATCAAAAGAATGGATATTTGTGTAACATTATTTAATTTAATAAATTAAAATGAGGAAATTTTACAGTCGAAGCAACTGTTTGAATAAATGGCTATGTAAATTCGTATCGATTCTATTAAACTATCCTACAAATCAAACATCCACTTTTCTCTATCATCCATAAACGATCAAGTGCAAAACTTGACCCTTACCCAGAATCCCGAAAAAGTTAACGTCTGGGCAGGAATTATCGACAATTTCCTTATTAAGTATTAAAGGAAACCTCAATGAAAGTAAATATTTATTTTTAACTGCTTTACGTATTATACCTGAAATCGAAGCACTGAATATTGATAATACGATTTTTCAAATGTATTCTACTAGAAGTATTACTCGTTATGTTCACCATATATTTCCAGATCGCTGTATTGGCAAATGTGGTGCAAAACATTGGCCTCTACGGTCAGTTGATTTATCACCGAATGATTTTTGCTTTGAGGTTATCCAAAATCGAAAATTTGCAATAATGTTTTTAAACGGAATACCGAAGAATTAAAATAGAAAATACTTACAGCCCTGTAATAAAGTAAATCCTACTTTTCTAAGAAACTATGACGAAGCTTTTAGGAATGGTCTGGGTTATTGTTTAGAACAAAACGGACGGCACTTCGAACATCTCTAGTAAATTGTTTATTGTTCATATTTGTTGATATTGTATTCTGTTGCTTTTTCACCATTGAATTGTAAGAAAGTATTACAATGATTTTTGTCCTTAATACTTTTATATTTTTACTAATAATTAATTAATAATAATAATAAATTTAATTTCCTTGTGTAACGCGCAATAACTCCTTACACTTAACGGGTACCCGTCTGAAGTACATTAAACGGTCCCTTAGAGAGGTATTCAATCAAATTAGTACCACTATAGGCAGCACACAAAGCTTTACTGTACGATTCGTTGCGAACTGCCAAGGCACAATGCAATTGAAGTGTGTTTTTTTTAAATTGAACATACGAAATTTTACATGCTCGCAATTAGCATGTTCAGAGATTTAAAAAAAAACGCACTGTATAAACAAATTTCGGTGTGTTTTTTGCGTATGAATTTAAATGCGAAAGGTATGTTTGTATCAGCTGCACAATCGGTATTTTATTATTTTGTAAACTAGTGCTATCTATGTATTGCATTTGCACTGGATAATGACGGTAACACACACTGGATTATCAAAACAATTTATATCTCCAATTGGATTTTTCTAACTGAGCCTATTGTAATATAGAAGCTTAAATTTAAAAAATTCATTGTTTTATTTATTTGATTCTGACTGGATGTTTTCTATGTAGGACTTTAGTTTTAACTGTTAAAAACTGTAACAGCAAATACACCAGTATAATTTGAATTTGGATTTGCTTGAAATATACAATTGCATTATTGTGCAACTCCGAATGGATTGTGTATTTTGCAGAGTGATAGTGTATTAGTGTGCCAGCAGGAGATATGTCAAGTGTTACCTGCTGTCTAGTGCTGGGTCCGTTACAGTAAACAGCGGACGTCGAATGGACGGCAGACGACATTACCATTAGCACAAACAGATTACAACGTGACGGCACATGTTATATTACTCAGTGACAATTTATAAAATACGCTTGTAAATTGATTCAGTTGACGTATGCGGGGTTCGCCAATATCCCATGCATTTCCGTCCCGCATAACCGCCAAACCATTGTCGCCGCTTTTAATATTTATGGTTTAAGGAAAACATGTTAAGTTGTTATTGTGGGCATTTTTCGTGAAAAGGTGCGCTGTATATCATCCCCGATGATAGTCATACATTTTATTTATTTATGCGTTCGCATCCCCACACCCTGTCTTACACACGTAACAATATGTAGAAACGTATGTATCGAATATATCTGTGTTAGGCATTAATAAGATAACAATACACGTATGTAATGACGTCTACTTCCGTCATGTTCAGACTGATCAATCATGTATCCTTGTAAGATGTATGACGAGATAATGATGATGTTCCAGTAATTAAGTACTCGCGAATAATTAACCAGACCGTCATCGATGTATCAACCACTTAACGGAGTTTAGCAAACAGGAGTTCCGTAATTTAGATTTATAAACCTCTCAAGACGCAATTCGCCGCTCCTCCAGAAACTCTGCTTTGCTGATGGTAGGGAAGGAGGCCAACAGATTAAGCTCAATGAGGGATCGCAATGCAACGTTCGCGATCCCTCATTCCGCAAACTTTACAATACACTTCGGCCCCTTTCAAGCCAATTCTTTGTGAGAGTTAAGCAAGAATAATTCAAATAATTGCTTGAAAATAGAAAATTTAAAGGGTGATTCCAAACACGGGTTTCACAAAAAAATGTTTAATTATTATTAAAAATATTATTTTTAAATATGTATACCGTATAAATAAATAAATAAAATAAAATAAACATAATGGATTCTTATACGATAAAGTATTTAACTTATTTCTGCTAAAACAATAAATATCCGAAATAATTCAACAATTTAATAACAACTCACCTTCTGTTGCTCTATACCAGTGGTGGCCAAACTTTTGATCACCACAGGCGACCTCTTTTTAAATCATAGCCGGCGGTCTACCAACATCATATTGGTTAAGTGGCCATAAGAAAAGTGTAAGTTAACGCCAAAAATAACTACTTCAAATTTAATTTGACATTGTCAAAATCCGATAACGTGTTTTGGGGTTATTAACTTACGAAAATGAATTTTTCTCTTGTTGCCTGCATCTGTGTTGAAAACAAAGAAAATGAGACATTATACATCGCTGATTTTGTAAAAAAAATCATAAAAGTTTTCTAAAACGCATACATGTGTGCAGCTTTTTAGAATACAAAACTTCAATGTTTTAAAAACCAGAAAAAACAATCAAATGCTAAATTAAATAGACATTTAATCAGCGGCGGCTCGTGGATGTTCGGCGGTGAGGCAGCAGAAGAAAATTTGACCGAAACAGCAACGGAATATTTGCTTCCCCGATAAGAGTAAGTAGTGCAGCACGAGCGGCATCTTTGTCTTTGCCTTTCCTACGGAAATCCACGAGCCGCCGCTGCATTTAATTTATGTAATGCTTCTGCAGTAAGTTAGAGTTTTCAATTTTAATTTGAAGAAAATGATACTTTTGACACCTTCTTGATTGTTATTTTGCTACCACTTTGATTAAAGAAATAATTACACATTTTGACATATAAATTGTCAAAATTTGCAGACTCATTTCAGAGTCATATATTATTTTGTGTTCAAAACAGATTAAACGTTACTTTAGTCATCTTTCAGTCTTTTGTCTATAAATTATTTGAACACCTTTTTAAGTGCATGATTACACATTAAAAACTTGCAAAAATTAATACTGTCACTTGATATCTTAAAAATAAATAAGATTCTACTATTGACATGTTCTAGCTACTTTGCTAATAACTGCCATAATACTTTAATAAAAACATTAAATTAAATTAAATAATTGTTTTTGCACCTTTTGACATTTAAGTTCTCGAAATCTATCAACACGTTTCGGATTTATCGGCTTTTAAAAATAAAAATTCTCCTGCGTCTAAAACAAATGCTACTTTTAACCTCTTTTGCAAACAAACTTTTCCAAAACCTATTTTTATAGTTTGTGCATCTTTAAACATTTCAGTTGTTAAGACTCGATTCTTGGTTTCTGAAATCCGATAAAGTGTTTCGAAGTTATTAAATTCAAAATAGTTTCTTGGTTTCTGCACTTTTGTCTAAAACAGAAAAAAATATACTTTTGACATTAGTAATTTGGATTTTAAAAATATACAGTTTTTCACGAAAAATGCATGTGTGCAGCTCAAAATCCGCCATTACAAGTAATTGCAAAAATTCAAATTATCTCTTGATGTGGTCAAAATAAATAAAATACTACTTTTGACAATTTCTAGTTACGTACCTAAAATCTGTTTCAACATTCTGATAAAGAAAATTCACTTGTGCATCATTTGGCATTTAAATTCATAAAACCTGGCGACTGGTTCTGGAGTTATCGCTTACAAAAACCAAAATTGTCTCTTCAATATTATGTCTATCTACGTCCAAAACATCTACCAGATATTATTCAAACAAACGGGTGTTTCAGGATAATAAATGTTATCTCTTAGAGTCAAGTCAAGTGCTAATGTATTTCAGAGTTATTAACTTGCAAAAATGAAGTTTGTCTCTTGGTTCCTACACTTTTGATCAAACCGAAAAAAATGACATTGTTGACATCAGCAATATTGTAAAAAAGTTTACCTACTCCCACTTTGTAATTGATGAATTACCGAACTGTTTTCACCAATCGTAAGCGACCCATTATGAATATATAGAACATATATAAATGTTAAATGTTGTACATAAATGTGTAACATGTACTATTACCACTTATGTACCTCGCTATATTATATACTTATTAGCCAATTACAATTAACGTCCGCCCAGTCCCCTGCTTTCGCCTGTTCGTCTTTAAATATTAAGTGACAGTGACATTTAAACGTCAGATTGCAACATATTGGTTAAAAGAATAACCGACACAATAAACTCCACGCTATGCCTTATTGGTACTTCCATCGCAGTGGTATCTTAGTAGATTAACACTTCAGAGTGAGTACAACGATCCGTATCCCTAGATTTGTTCAATAAATGTATTGGACAATATATTATTCGACGGAAAATTTTTCGAACGGTAATTCGTTTGCTTAGTTGGTAGTCTAACCAGGCTACATTGCCATTACCGGCTAATTTAATGCAAATTTAAACGTCACCCTGACAAGATTCAGTTTCAATATTTCTTTAGTTTAAGCGAATAAATGTCGAAGGTAAAGCATAGTACATAACGCGAGTTGTAACGCAATTACGCGCTCGTGAAATTACGTTACTCGCCGCTACGCGGCTCGTACGCAATATCTTTCACTTGCGTGTAATTTGCTACTTACAACTCTAGTTATGTAATATACTATTACAGCTTTTGAGAGTTATAATATCAAAATCTGACTACGCCCTAGAAAAATCTTGTTTTTTTTTAACTGGGTCCAAAACGAACAGAATGGTACTTTTACATTTTCTAGTACTTACATTAAAAACTATATCCTATCTACCCATGGATCAGACTTTTTTGACATCTTTAGTGACAACACTAGAAAGTACCACCAAGGCTATGAAAAAATTAAATTTTTTATGTTAGGTTGGTACCTGTATACTTCCAATATATTCATACGCGAAGTCGCCAACAGACACATTATTGACGGTTTGTTATTGTTGTTATTCTTAAGTTTTGACTACTTTTTGCCAGCCATATTCTCATTTGATAGAAGACTCTTGGGTGCGATTTTCGTAATAAATTACAAGTACCATTTTTACATTTCCCAAAAACTTTTTGCGGAGGAGTTGTTTGGTAGCCTAGTAAGATTTCTGTCACTCAAGATGTCAAGAAAGTCTAATGTATGGGTAGATGTAGTATATCATACACGTTTCTAAAGAATAGAATTGATTAAGTGGTCAAAAATGTGACGCATTTCGGAACTGTCTTCTTGATACCACCATGGGATTATACAGGGCTAGGCAAGTGTGCCGGAAAACCGGATTTCTGGCTAAACGTCTGTTTTTCATATTACTTCTAAAATAAATTTGTATGGTTTTATTTATTCTATTCAGTGACCTACTTTGATTTTCAACAAATTGGCCACCCTGTATATTTTAACATTTTGTCATATAGACACCTTTTTAACAATTACAATGATTTAGGGCTTGGTAGGTGTGCGACGTGTGGATTTTTTAACATTAAATAAAAATATTTTTTTTCCTTTTTGAAATAAAAACATTTATATTCCTACATTTATATTTCGTTCAGATTAAAAATTACACAAGTACTAAGAGTATTACTACAAAGATTTCAGATCGTAACTATTCAAGGTGGTAATAACAAATCATCGTTTTTGAGAATAAATTTTTTATGAAAAACGTAATTATAATTAAAAAATCTTCAAACAGGCATCTGACATTTTAATATGTTTCATGCCTTGCTTATTATTTACACTATAGTGAAATATTAATTAGAACAGACAATTTAAAGTGTAACCTTTTGGTTGTTAGTTTTTCGTTTAAATTAAAATTAATTTCAAAACAAAACAATTGCATCAACTTCTTAAAAAAAGTAGATTTTGAGAAAATGTCTACTTTTGTTTAAAAAAAATGACAAAGAAAATATTTCTGAAGAATAATTTGATAGGTAATTAAAAAAAACAGTAAAATATATCTGAAAAAAAAAACAATCTGTGAGTGATTTTTACGGAATGTAAGGGCGTTATTACTGAATACTTTCTTAAAAAACTATCGCTAATATCGTACGAAAATAACATTTTCTCAAACTTACGAAAAATGTATTCTAAACACTTTTATCTAAAATGTGCTAAAAATAATTCTAAACAAAACAAAGCATTTTTTTTTTAAATAGTAGACCTTGAGAAAATGTGCTAAAAATAATTCTAAACAAAACAAAGCATTTTTTAAAAAACAGTAGACTTTGAGAAAATGTCTAGTTCTGTCTATAAAAAAGTGATAAACGGAATTTTTCTGAAGGATTAATTTGGAAGCAAATGTGAAAATGTTTAGTTACATCCATAAAAAAATGACAAAGGAATGTTTTGAAGGATTAATTTGGAAGCGAATTTTTCATAATTTTGTTTAAAAAATAAGATGGGCGGTCTGTTGGTGTAGTGGGTAGAGGCGAGCGCTTGTGCCGGCTGCACCGCGGCCGTGTGGGTTCGATTCCCATCCCGGGCGGAACATTTTTCGGAGATCGAGAAGTATTCGCTCGGGTCCGTGGTTCTTGTATATTTTTTACATTATTCATTTGTTCATTTATTTCTATTATTCATACAAATATATAATACAAAAATAACAGTCGTGTGTGACTGAATGGCTCAGCCTAAGTAAAAAAAAGAAGAAAGAAAATATAGTATTTCTGAAAAACATTTGTAGGTGATTTTTTTGGAATTTGTGGCAGTTAATATCGGATGCAGACTTTCTGCTGACGCTAGAACGTACAAAAATATTGTTTTGTTAAAAAATAATTTCGAAGCAACTTTTTAAAAACAGTAGATTATGAGAAAACATCTAATTCTGTTAAAAAAAGAGACATTTTTTTATAATTTAAGAGTTAATATTGAATTCCAATTTTTTTGAAAAATAGCCAAAACTCAGACAATTTAGAAATTTCCAAAAGTAGAGGTTTAAATTTAACTTAATGAGACTTAAATCTTTCGACATAATTCAAGAATTATATTTTTTTTTTTCTGTTGAAAGAACATACACATTTAATTTTAAAACTTCTGACACTTGGTTTTTGTTAAAATTTAAATTAAATTTGAATTTAAACAAAAAAACTAACAGCCAAAAGGTCACAAATTAAATTTAAATAAAAAAAAACTAACAATCAAAAGACTATAAACTCAGAATTGAGAGACGAATTAAATTATGTACAAAATATACAGGGCGTTCCATTTGAAATAGAAAAGTTAATGTGATTTCTGATTAAACCGGAAATAATTTTTTTATTAAAAGTCCAAATGTCGACAGACTCTAGATTTTAACAGAATTCAGAGGAGTTATCTATTTTGAGTGATTTTGGAAAGTTTCAAGTTTGGGGCAATTGTTTTTTATATTTTTTTAACCTCTTGCGAAAATGCGAGTGTCAGAATTGCAATTAGTTGCATTTTGGTGGATTATTTGGGAATCTAGTGAAAGTGTATTTTCGAGTTAGAGTAAATTTTGAAGACTAATCGATTTTGTGTAAATTTTTATTAATTAAAAGCCCAAATGTTGGCACACTTCAGATTTTAACAGCATTTGAAGGACTTATCGATTTTGAGTGAATTTGGAAAGTTTCAAGTCCATGGCAATTGTTTTTATATTTTTTAAACCTTTGAGGAAATGCGATCGCCAGAATTGCAATTAGTTGTGTTCTTGTAGATTATCTGGCAATCTAGTGGAAGGGTATTTTAGGATTTGAGTAAATTTTGAAGAGCAGTCGATTTTTAGTAAATTTGGAAAGTTTCAAATCCGTGGCAATTGTTTTTATATTTTTTACACCTTTGAGGAAATGCGATCGCCATAATTGCAATTAGTTGTGTTCTTGTGGATTATCTGGCAATCTAGTGGAAGGGTATTTTAGGATTTGAGTAAATTTTGAAGAGCAGTAGATTTTTAGTAAATTTGGAAAGTTTCAAGTTTGTGGCAATTGTTTTTAAATTATTTTCAACCTCTTGAGGAAAAGAGAGCTTCAGAATTGTAATCAGCTGTTCTCTCATGGATTATCTGGGAATCTGGGAATCTATACAATGAGTAAATTTGGAAAATTTCAAGCAATTGTTTTTCTATTTTTTTTTTCAAACCTTGGAAATGTGATCGTCAGAATTGAAACCAGTTGGATTATCGTAGATTACCTGGGCATCCAGTGAAAGTGTATTTAAAGACTAATCGATTTTGAGTAAATTTGGAAAGTCGTTGTAATTGTGTTCTCCTGTGATTTTCTTGGAATCTAGTACAAGGGTGGATTCAGATTTCTACTGTATCTTAAAGAAACTTCGATTTTTGTACAATTTGTATGTGTGTACAATTGATTTGGTAATGAAAAATACGGTATTTTTCGAAACTCAAAGCACGAGTCTTACAAAGACTACAATCTGTAAATATTTTACAAAAGTAGTAAACAAATTAATGCCAAAAAACTCAATGCTAAATTTCATGAAAACAGATGTATAAAATGCAAATGATAATGGGGGTCTACCAGAATTCAGTTACACCCGGTATACAGTGTTTCCCGAAAGTAACGGATAAATGCTGTAAATCGAAATGCTAGGACAGGTCGATTTTAATTTTTAAATTATCATTAGAGATGTAATGTTTAACCCTCTATCCCCTAACCACTGACAACTTTAATTTAAATATTTCAAATAGTATAGTATGATATTGCATTTCTGAGTTTCTGAAAACCTAACGCAATTTTTGTATTTGTGCACAAGACGTACCGAGAAAGACAAACCACAATCGTTATTCCCAGTTTAATTAGTTTTTATATATTGACTAAAAACATGATAAAAGAGAATTACATTGAAACTAACCGTTAAAAAAGGTACACGTTAAATCAACTATAAAATTCATGCATACACAAATTTGATAATTGTAAATGGATAAGTGCAGTGCACATATTAGCTTTTTTATCGTTCAAATGGGTTAAATACTCACTGGGGTAAAGTTATTGACCCCATTAATTATTCACGTCGCATGGAGCTCGGAGAGTCAGCAATTTGATCGTGTGTTAAAATAAAATCACTATTTTCTAAAAAAAAAGAAATAATTACATTACATTGCAATATACTTTTTCATTCGGTGGGATTACATTTTTATGGAGTGGAATCTTTGACTAAGTTATACGAGTCCATAAGCAGAAGAGGAAGAGTATACATTGAAGCACATTTCGTAAGATAAATGGACCAATTTTGGGGAAAGTATCAAACCTTGGATATAACGACGACGCAAAGTAACGTGACAAGACAAGTGGTAAAGATCTATGGCGATCTCCAGGGGTGACTTGCTTACGAATACACTGACTGCCGGATTGACAATCTAAACTACCTATTTATAGAGAATCGAACTGGGAACGGCACACTGATATCCTTTGATTTAAATCCGACCAACACGAATATTTCATCCGATCGAAAATATCCATCACGTTATATTGGTAACTTGCAAGAAACTGTGTTACAAACGGATAATACATTAACAAAATTATTAGTTATAACACGATTTTATCCTACTCCTCAAAGAAAATGAATTCTTCTGAACGAAGAAAATAGTAAATTGTATCTACATTAGATAAATGTAAATCCTTTTAATTTAATTAATTAATACGTAATGCATAATAAATAATTATTAACTCTTGCTATTTTAAGAAATATCTCGCTCTGATAGGAATCATTATATATCAAATGTTATTAACCCCGATCGTTGACATTTAACCTCGATTATAAATCGGAGGCTTTAACAGGGATGACATCAACCTTTGCCACTTATTATCTAATATTATATCCCCTAATTTCCTAATTAGTTTCTAATTTCCACACATTACCTACGCAACTCGCATTAATTTTCCTTGGAGATATCAGTTAATATTGGTTATTTACATTGCATAAATGCAAAAGTTGTTTCTAATTTGTTTATTATTTACATTGCATTAATTTAAATTGTAAATATTGATATTTTAATAGGAATGTGTAATTTTAATTTTACACAAATGAGCCATGAGTTTTTTTTTTTTTAATTTGGATTGTGAATTAATTTAGTGAAATTAAAAACATTTAAACAGTAGTAAATATTTGCGTAGATTTATATAATTCTCTTCTCACGTTATACAATATTGTTTTCAATAATTCGTTGTAGTTAAAATATAGTGAATGTTACAATTCAGTTTGATTAAAAATAAAAAATGGAAGCTTACCATTTTCGCAAATTATATATTTTTATTTTTAAATTAATGTAATTAATTTCAAACTATGATTTGATTGTGCCACTAACAATTTCTCATAGAAGAGATCGAAAAAAAAATGTTAGGTTCTCCAAGAAAGCTCTCGCTTATTTGTTTTTTTGGTTTTAGCTCTTAAATTGAACTTGTTAGGGAAAGAATTGCGGTATTTTCACCTTAGAAAAATTTAGTCGATGAGTTGCTGAAAATTGGCCCAATCCGAGCCATTTGAAGAAAGGGTTATTGCTAGAAAAATGTATTATTGTCTTTCTTCATTTTTTTTTTTGCAAATGTTTAGAGAGTTCAAAACCAATTTTAGAAAATGGCAGATACGTCCCCATCCCCAGATGGCGTTTGAAACGTGTCCACCTTTCTAATTACAAGTATTTGTACAAAAAGGTATAGAGTAATTCCACATTAACAGGATCCAAACCGTAACCTTACCATCTCAAATTTTCTTAAATTTAGACCGAAATCGAATACTTGTGCCCAAAAATTGTGCCCTAAAATAACCAAAAAAAAATCGAAAATTTCAACAAATAAATCGAAAATTTCGGCCAAAATAAAGTATATTTAGGTCCAAAAATAAAAATTTGGTAAAAAAAATTAAAGATCTAAAATATAGGCCAAAATTAAATTCAGACAATAAAGTTAAAAACCATGTAATTGGTTAAAATGTTTCCCACACGACTATATTTTTACTTTCTCCGTTACGAAGTACGAGATAGTATTTCAACAATTTCTGGAAAATAAAAATTGTGTCTGTGTGTGTGTGTCTGTGGCTGTCTGTGCGCGCTGTATGTCAAAAACTAATAGAGCAATTGATATGAAACTTTGAACATCTGTCTTATTTGATAGTCAAGAACTGAAAAGCTTTTGGTAAAATTTCGTACACCGGAAGTGGGCGTTTACCGCTTAACTGTTTTTTGTTTTTCAGCAATATTTTCTTAAATATGAAAAATATCACAAAAACATTTAAACAAACTTTGAAGACAACAAAGAAATGAACATCTTTTGCTTGAAAACATTTTTAATAAAATCATTTAGTTGAGAAAGAAATGTATTTTTCTTTTTTTAATTTTTGGTTGATAATTCTAAAACGATAATAGTTACAGCAAATGTATGTTAATAATAATTGTAGAGAATGCTAAAATGAACAACTTACAAAGAATAAGTTTTTTTAGAAACCCCTTTGGTTTTTGAGCAAATTGAGTTTTTATATTTGAAATATAATTTTTCCATCTTTCATAATTTTGACGTTTTAACTGTCCGTTTCATCCGAGTTTACAAAGCGCTCGATGTAATTTAAAATATCATTCAAATTAAAAATAAACCATGAAAACCTAGTCGAAGAAAGTAACATGATGGCCACATCACCATTTTTAAGTAAATGTCAAATTTAAACTTCAAATTATGAACCAACGCCTAAACTAAAATCAAAAATATAAAATCAAGTAAATAACCTAAAATTAAAATAAAAACCTTGTCGAAATAACAGGCCAAAAAAACTCAAAATTCGGGCCTATGTATAAAAATGTACGCTGCAAAATCTAAAATACATTTTTTTTTAAATAAAACCTCGGCCAAAAAATTGCGCGTGAAAATTTATAATTCAGGTTGCAAAATCTGAGATATAGGCCAAAAAATCGAAAATCAAAAACTGAGGCCTAAAATTTGGAGCAAAGAAATTGTAAATATGTACATGCCAAAGATTCAAAATAAAAAATGCCTAAAAATAAAATATTCAGGCAAAAAAATATGTAGTTTTGGTTATAATAATTCCCTCACGACCATATGTTTCTAAGTAAATGTCAAATTTTAACTTGGATCAAAAATAGAACGCCTAAATTAAAATCGGAAATATAAAATTAAGTAAATACTTAAAATTATGTGGACAATACAGGTAAAAAAAATAAAAATTCGGGTCTGAATATGAAAAATGTTGGTTGCAAAATCTAAAATACAGTTCTTTAAATAAAAACTCAAAAATACCAGTCAATAATTTAGGTTGCAAAATCTAAAACATAGCCGAAAAACAAACATTTATACCAAAAGTCGAAAGTTAGGACTTAAAAATGAAAAATGCAGACAAAAAAAAAACCAAAAGTACCACAAATAAATTAAAAGTCTAGGTAAAAATAAATCATTTCATTTCATATTTTCATCAACACATGAACAATCGCGATATTTTAAAGTCAGATGATTGAACAGTTCATAAAAGACATTAGCAATCATGACATTTTTACTTTCTCCGTTACGAAGTACGAGAAAGTATTGTGATCATAATTTTTTTTTCAAACTTTTTTTACGGAAATATCCGTTGTGGGGTCCCTAGATGCCATTTCAACAATTTCCGGGAAAAAAAATGTGTGTGTGTGTGTGTGTGTGGTCTGTGCGCGCTGTATCTCAAAAATTAATACAGCAATTGATATGAAACATTGAACATAAATCTTATTTGATAATCCGAAGAACTGAAAAGCTTTTGGTAAAATTTCGTACACCGGAAGTAGGCCATTTTTGGTTTTTTGCCAATATTTTCTTAAATATGAAAAATATCACAAAAACATTAAAAAAAATAATTAAAGACAACAAAGAAATAAGGTTATTTTGTTTGAAAACATTTTTCAAAAAATCACTGTTATTCGAGAAAATATTTTTTTTTTCATTTTTGATTTATAACTATGAAACGATAATAGTTACATCAAATTTATGTTAATAGTAATTGTAGAGAATACCAAAATGAACAAATTATAAAGCATAAGTTTTTTTTATCTCTTTAGTTTTTGAGTAAACTGAGTTTTTGAATTTTTCCATCTTTTATAATTTTGACGTTTTAAACGTCAGTTTCATGCGAGTCTACAAAACGCTCGATGTACATTTAAAATATGATTTAAATAAAAAATAAACCACGAAAGCGTAAATATAAATGACTTTGATACCATCAAGTCGGATAAAGTAACATGATGGCCACATCACCATTTTTTCCGACTGAAAGTCGATAGCCGTTTTACAGATATAATAATATAAAAGTTTAAAAGTATTATATTTCTTTACGACATTGTACTGTCTGCAAATAAGTATATTGTATCTATAAAAACTATTTAGGCCAAAAAATCAACAATTAGGACCAAAAAAATCGTAAATTCTGGCCAAAGTTCTTGAACATTGACAAAAAATTAAATATGTAGGCCTAACAATAAAAGTCGCATAAATCTATTATAAATGTCGATTGATCAATCAGTCATAACGCAATAAAAATTATTATTTTTATCACTAATACACTTAAATATGATTAATACTTAATTGTTAAAAAACATAAAATTATCTTTTCAATAAAGCTATGTATCTATTTTATTTTAAATTTCTGTACCTCAAAAAAAAGAACACCCAATACTTACTATAAAAACTATAATAGCTATTTATGTAACAAGTCCACAATATAGCACTTTCTTGGACGAGACTTTTTATGGCCGAAATGGCCAAATGGAGGCGAGTCCATGAAGTGCTATTGTGGACGAGTTACATACAAAGCTTTATGTTCGACTGCTTTTAGTATTTTTGGAATACTTTTTAAAATACAAACTGAAGCAATGTATTTATATATATTTTAATCATAGTGCGCATTTGCTGCCACACTAATGTCATTCATTGTAAATTTCATAGAGAATGGATGATTAGGTTAAACAATCTAACTCGCACAATACATGTCCAAACCTTGCAAACTTCTTCAGGAGTAAGTGTAATGAATAATAGTAAGTACTATCGGTATACACTACTATCATAGTTGATCTCTCTTTTGCATGAGTAATTTGCATTGTATTTATTAGGTGTCCTAACCAAAATTAAAATCTGTCACTTCTGACATTGACATAAGAGTCCAATTGACTTTATCAATTATGGGACTAGTACGAAATGGCGTACATAAATAAAAAATAAACCTACAAAGTTACTATTTTTGTACAGTCTAACATAAAATGTACTTACAACTGTAAGTCGCTGGATGATATTGAAGATAACCTGAAACAATGATGAATATATTTATATTTATAAATTTATCTCAATTTACCATTTTGTTAACAAATAAAAAATTATGGTGTCGAGATGTAAAGAATTAACTTTAATAACGCACTTAAGAGAACAAATAAGACAAATAAACACAATTATATTTAATACTAGACAAAGACCTGATTCGCGGCTTCTTCCTGATGAATAGGAGCACCCAGTGGAGTGAATCCTTTAAAGGACGTGGTCAAGGTCACCTGCTCTGATGCCCGGCGCAGGAATCTCCTCCCTCCGGTACCGCCGGAGTACACTTGTGAGGTATTTAATAGCTTGCAGACCCGATGGTCATGGAAGCCTTCGAAAATAATCGAAGTTGGACTTCAAGAAGGTCGACAACTTTCGGACCTGGTGGTCATGGAAGACTTAGAAAATGATAGAAATTGGCCTTGAAGAAGGCCGACAACTTCCAGACCTGTTGGTCGTGGAAGCCTTCAAAGAGGATAGAGGTCGAAGAAGATCAAGGAATAGCCTGTGACATTGGCGTACGGACCAGAGACTTGGGGTCAGCTTGTTACGGGGGGCTCGCCGCGCGGGGTGACAACCGCCCTCGAAGACCTCCAGCTAGCTCTTAGAAATCGGTGTCGCTATGAAACAGCACAAGAACTACAGAAACAAGGATAGGGCACAGGTATAAAAAGTCTGAGAGGCGCGGTAACAATCGCTAATTATTTATACACGGAAAAATTCACTCATTCATTCACTTCATGTTCGTGAAGCACGGGGATGCCAGGCGAGTCCGCAGATGAGTGAACGGCAACGGAAGAGGCGGCGATGGCTGCTGCGGCAATGGCAACGGCGGTGACGGCAGTGGCTGCGGCGATGGCGACGATGGAAGCGTCGGCAACCGAAGCGGCGGCGGTGGAAGCGGCGGCAACGGAAGCGACGGTGGCAGAAGCGGCTACGGCGTCGGTGGCAGCGACTTGGGCGTTCTGACTATTGTATTGTGACGAATGATGAACTTGTCTGGGGAGCAGCTTTTACGGGGTCCACACCCTTCTCTTCTCCGGGTTGCGGGTGGTGGTGGTAGGGTGCGATGGGAGCATCGTGGTGGACGCCCGTGTTCAAACCGGCAAATTGCACTTCTCAGAACAATTTGGGTTTGAGACGGATTTGGCACTTACGCAGGCAGCTGGGGGAGGATCGACCGTCTATTGTTTAGCAGTAGCAGCTGCACATTTCCACTAATGATTCTGCGAAATGTCCTAATGATGTCCTAGATGGGAAGATGCACAGCGGTGGAGGCTTATCCCTTCATTGTATTGTTGCTGGCAGCTGTACTTCTTCGAAAATTATCTCGTTTGGAAATGTCAATAATGCAGAATTTATGTTAATATTGAAAAGGGGCAATGGTTAGCTCATAAAATGTAAATTAAGATAAGTACGCATTCATTAAGACGCGTAGATAAACTAAGCGCCGATAACAAGCTTTCGGACGAAGAGCGGCATCTTGGCGATTTTGGAGCAAGGCCCGGAGATCTCGACCTCCTATCTACCTGAAGCTAAACTTAGGGAAGGCATTTTTGTGAGACCTCATATAATAAATCTGATTTACGATCAGCACTTTCAAAATCTAATGACCGATAAAGAAACGAAAGTCTTGGGTAGGATGTAGGAATATTTTTGTGGGAAATGGGAAATATTCAGATTTAAAAACTATTCTGAAGAATAGCTGCTAATAATCAACTAGCCCCAGGGCCAACTTCTTGTCTATTGTCAATATATTGAAGCTGTATTGTCAAATTTTTGGGACAATATGTAGCAAATTCGAGGGAATTTATATACTAATTTATCTAATAGAAGTATGCATGTTGTTCTCTTATATAGTGAATTCGGGTTACATATAGAAAATTTGAAGTTATATAGATATATTGTAAAAACATTAAAGAAAAAAACATTAAACTGGACATACATTAAAAAGTTTATGGTTACTACGCTAAATTATATTTTTTAAATTTATAATCCAATACCGCGTGCCGTCATCAATTTAAAATAATATAAGCAATTTAAATATATTTTATCATTAATTGTAGCAAATATTGAAATTTGCCCGAGAAGATGTAAATTCGTCTTTGGTATTTATTTAGGCAGGTGAGTCTTTCGAAATGACGTTAGAGAGTGCACCGGTGAGGATTTTATATTAATATTTGCGCTCATCAAAGAAGCGATTATAAATGTTATTTCGTCGCAATTTAAGTCGTGCCGACGTTGCGCCCTTCGGCAGATAAACATTTTATTCGCAACTCTTCATAATCTCAAAACGTTAAAGTTAGCCAATTATAACGTTGGAAATAATTCATACTCTCTAATGGACACTTTCTGTACATTCTGTATCTGCAAATACATCTTTCATTTTGTTAAGTACTAGTTTAACTTTCTTTCATTTAAATACAGTATTATTTATCTGATTCTAGTGGCTATGACCCTTATATTTGACTATTCGGCGTCGATTGGGTGACCTTTTTTTAGATTTTTGTTTACATAGGTTGAGTTATACAGCCACACTGCTATAACGGTAGATTTTTGTATAACCTTCAGTCCAGGTGATTTTTCTTTCACGCTGCTTAAGAGGATTTCTACTAGAAAAAAATAAATTTGCAACTGAGATGTTTATTGGTCATTAATAGCGGGCGATTTTGTTTAGCCCCTATGCCTATAAAATGTTTCTAAGCAACAATAATCAATATTCGTAACGGTGGTGATTTCTGGGGATTTTTTTGTTGGGTTTAAGTAACTGTGCAATTTATGATTATGATTAGTCACAGTGTTGCATAACTTATTTGTAAACATAAAAACAACGTATTTTATTATTATTCCGTTGGAGTACGAAATAAATCTATCTCTTATTTTAACATAATGTTCAGCAGTACGTTTTGCGTATAAATTGCCCAATATTCAGAGATAAACAATGAACAAATTCAAAGAAAAATAAATACAGATAAGATTAAATTCATAAAAAAATTTGAAAATAAATATTTTTGGTACTAGAAGAAAAAAATCTAAAAAAATAAATAGTGATATTAAAGTATTCCACAAAAATTTTAAAATCTTTATAATACATATACCTTTAAAACTAATTTACATTTTTTTTTATTTGCCAATTTTTTATGAATTTTTGAAAAGTAATATTTTAAGTTGTCAAACAATTGAACAAACAAAAATAAATACTTATATGATGGAATTACCTTAATATACACTTGGATTTTTGAAAATGTGTTAATTTCTGCTCGAGACATACGTTTTTAAAAACGAATTTTTAATTGGTCGAATATTTAAAGAAGGAAAAACTAGAAAAAAATATATGTATATCCGTATGATTGAATGCCATAAAAAAACTCTAATGCAATTTACCTTTAAAATTAGCCTTGATTTTTGAAACTGAGTCAATTTTTGTGTTAGTTATGCATTTTTGAAAATTAATATTTTTAGTTGTTGAAGACGAACAAAAAAAATCTAAAACAAATAAATAGTAATGTAATTGAACTCCACAAATATTTTAAAAGAGTTCTACGTTACAACTAACTTACATTTTTGCAAATTCACCAATTTCTCCCCGACTTATGATTTTTTGAAAATTATTTTCTGTAAGTTGTCGAGCAATTGAACAAATTTAGAGAAAATAAATACTCAATTTAATATGATCTTCAAGATTTAAAATAAATTTTGATTTTTCGGTCAAAATTTTTTCAAAATGAATTTTTAAGTGGTCAAATATTTTTACAAGGAAAAACTAGAAAAAAAATCATATGGATATGATTGAAGTCCTTAAAAACCCTGATGAAATCATAATATATTTACCTTTAAATTGATCTTGATTTTTGAAATTGAGTCGATTTTTGCGCGAGTTATGAATTTTTGAAAATTAATATTTTGGCTAAAAAATAAATACTGATATAATATTAATTCCTCCAAAATTTTGATATCTTTTCAAAACACTTACCTTTAAAAATAACTAACTCTGCCAATTTCTGCGTGAGCTATGAATTTTTGAAAATTGGTCGAAAAATTTGAAAAAAAAAATAGAAAAATTAAATAATATCGATATGATTGAATTTTTTAAAAAGTCCTATGCTATCATGACACATTAATGTACCTTAAAAAAAACTTTAATTTTTGAAAATGTGTTCATTTTTGGGTTTTAAATTATCGTTTTTGGCAGTTTAAATTGTCATTTTTGGCAGTTGAAAATCGTCGCTTTTGCCAGTTAAAAATGGTCGTTACCGACAATTGAAAATTGGCCTTTTTGCAGTTATTGTCATTTTTGGCAGTTGAAAATAGTCATTTTTGGCAGCTTAAAATGGTCGCTTTCGATACTTGAAAATTGGCCTTTTTGGCAGTTAAAAATTGTCATTTTTGGCAGTTGAAAATTGTCATTTTTTGGCAGTTAAAAATTTTCACTTTTGCAGTTAAAAATGGTCGTTGTCGACACTTGAAAATTCGCTTTTTTGGTAGTTAAAAATTGTCATTTTTGGCAGTTAAAACTGGTTGTTTCCGACACTTGAAAATTGGCCTTTTGGCAGTTGAAAATTGTCATTTTTGGCAGCTTAAAATGTTCGCTTCGACACTTAAAAATTGGCCTTTTTGGCAGTTGAAATTGTCATTTTTGGCAGTTAAAAATTGTCATTTTTGGCAGTTGAAAATTGTCATTTTTGGCAATTAAAATGGTCGTTGTCGACACTTTAAAATTGGCCTTTTTGGCAGTTTAAGATTGTCATTTTTGGCAGTTAAAAATTGTCATTTTTAGCAATTAAAAATGGTCGTCTCTGACACTTGAAAATTGGCCTTTTTGGCAGTTGAAAATTGGCCTTTTTGGCAGTTGAAAATTGGCCTTCTTGGCAGTTGAAATTGTCATTTCTGGCAGTTAAAAATTGTCATTTTTGGCAGTTGAAAATTGTCATTTTTGGCAGTTAAAAACGGTCATTTCAGACACTTGATATATTACATATTATGCTATAATTCATCAAAAATAAAAATAAACAGTATCTTCACAAAACATCTCACAATAATCTTTAATTTTTGAAAATGCATGAGTTATAAATGTTTTAAAAATTTTTTTTTTTAATTTGTCCAATATTTGAACAAAGAAAAAATAGAAAAAAAAATACTGATATGATTGAATTCCTTAAAACCTTTAATGTAATCATAGTATATTTACCTTTAAAATTAACTTGAGTTTCGAAAATGAGTGTTTAAAGTTGTCGAAGACTTGAATAAAAAATCATTTTTTTTAACACAATCACAAAACATCTCCCTTCAAAATTATCTGTAGTTTTTGGAAATGCGTCACTTTTTCCGTTTGTTATGAATTTTTGAAAATTAATTTTTAAGTTGTCGAACAAAAAAAAAACTGGTGTATGTATAAGTATATTCACAAAACATCTGCTTTTAGAATCAACTTAGACTTTTAAAAATGTGTCAATTTTTGCTTGAGATTAATTTTTGAAAATATTTAAAGTTCTTACAGACAAAAAATCGATTTTTTCATATATTCACAAAACATCTATTTAATTTAATTTATTTAATGTGCTAATAACAATGAGTTTATATAGGTCAATATACATAATATAAATAAGTGGTTTCAATAAATAAAAAAAAATATGAGTCTAAACAGAAATAGACAAAAAGATGTGTTCAAAAAGAAAACTGTAACATGGATAAATAACAAATGTATCTTCCTTTAAAACTAACTTTAATTTTTGAAAATATGTAACTTTTTTCAATTTCTAAAAACGAATTTTTAAACAAGGAAAAACTAGAAAAAAAAATCATATTGCTATATTTGAATTCCATAAAAAAAAACTCTGATGCAATCATAATACATTTACCTTTAAAATTAATCTTGATTTTTGAAACTTAGTCAATATATGTGTTAGATATAATATACTATATTTAATAAATACATATTGCACATATAATAGATAAATAATGAAAGGTTTAGATCTATCCAATCGCTTATGTTGTTCTCTGTAGCCAAGGGTTTGTTCCCGAGTTATTTTAATTGTTCCTGTTTACAATTCGACATATATTAATTAAACAGCAGACGATGTGATAGTTAGTATGGTGCCATGCACGGTTAGCAAACTAGTCTCATTGTACTAGGGGGATAATTAGCGGCTGAGGATATCTTAGGGCGGCGAATGAGGGCGCTTATGAATACTCAGGACTGGAAAGAAAGGGCTGCAAACTAACATACTGCTTGACAATTGTTAAGCATCGTCTACTTGTATTTAAACAATAGGCTGAATACTAGAACAACTGAATGAATTAAAGAAGAAAAATAACCTGAATATGTTAACATGCTGCTTTTCATCTTTATTTAATTTATTTAATAGCCATATAAATTTTGTAAGATTTATATAATACATTTATTTTTGAATTATATATATATATATATATATATCTACATGCACTTACGTATATAATTAGATTAATAGGAAAAATAACAGCAATTCTAAATTATAAGCTATAATCCTCAAGCAGTAAATCGGGCCATGGGGCAATAGTTGTTTGATCTTTTGAAGGTGCAATTTCCTGCTTAAAATTGTTGACAGAATCAATTTCGCACGCTGAATAATATTATAGCGTATTTCAATCTAGCCTCATTTGATGTAATAATAAGGTATCGTTATCACCTCGGTGCCAAGCAAAGCTAATATTATAGTTGCGTAGCGTGCAGAGATGGGAACCATTAACTCCACTCTACCACATCTGCATGCGAATTTCCTTTGCTCATTCTATTCGAAAACTCACAATCATAATCCGCATACATACACACACACTTTATACAGAATTTATTAATTAGAATACTTCCAGATAGGGAATATTTTAACTTGTTTGTGTGCACAAAATATTTTTATAGCTGCAATATGAAGATAATCGTAGTACTAATATTAAATTGATCTTTTTAAGATCTCGTTTAAATAATTGTTTGATATATTTTAGGTTTTGTTTTTAGTTTATACATGAAGAGGATTGTTGGTATCGTTACTACGTAGTAATACATAATTATACATATAAAATATAAGTAATTATTCTTTAGAAATCAATTGTCGAATTCATTATTTTAAACAAAATAAATACCCGACAGGTGTCGAATAAAGGTTTTTGAATTAAAAATGAACAGGTTCAAATGTCATTAATAAAAATTGTGTTCTGGAATGGTCAAATCAGTTCTGGAAAAGTGTCGTGGGCTGTGTGTGCAGTGCACCGTTTTGTTGGAACAACGTGTGTTTCAACCACAATTCATCCAATTTAGGTATAAGAAAAGTCCCGTAACAAGGGTCTGTAAATAAGATGGGTAACTCAAGAGTGAGTCGATTAAAAGAGTCGAGGAATTTAATGACTCCTGTGTAAATTTCCTGACTGATAGTGAGTCATAAAATTTAAAAGTGGGGAACATTTTGTGTTTTTTTGCTCTCCACAATGTTATCGGGGTACACTTTCGAAGTGAGGACCCTATTTCTTTGCTCATTACTCTTTTCCAGACATACTTTTTACTTTTTCAATAGAATCATGAGTCATGTAAAAGAACGAGTCATTTCGCTCATTCATAGTCTGTAGCATTCGCCAGTGATGGTTATCGCATTTCCAGAAGCGTCCTTGAAAAAAGTAGCGCCCAGTCACCCTATCAGGACCACAAAGTAACATTTAGTGGATATGAAGGCGATGATTGGATAATGCAAGAAATTTTACTGCTCCAGGAGCGAGTAATCTACTTGTTAATAAATCCTTAGAGATTTTGAAGTAAAATAGTTCTCTTTATGATGCACTGGTTGTATTCCAGATGGGCTTGGCGGTCTGCAGGCAGCAACTAAAGCACTATCTGAGTTTGATATAGAAAAATATTCACCAGAATATGCTGCAGAGATCGCCTGAAAATGTCCAATTGCTAACACCGTCATCTTATCGATATTTGTGGCCATTGCTTCATACTATCGCGTACAGTATCAATATTCTTGATCTGCCCTTGGCTTATCCCGTGTTAATGCAAGTTATCATATATGCTTATGTAATTCGAGGTAAACCATACGACTGGTTCAAATCATACTTACTTAATAAGAAACAAAAGACCAAGTTGCTTGTACAGGGTGACCAACGGGAATGTGACGTTTTTGAAATGAACAGTACACAGTCATTTTTTACGGAAAATTTTATTTTAATACACAAAATTGTATTATTATCGCTGACGAAATATTTCGCAAACAAAATTGATTTTCGCCATTTTTTTCATTGGAAAAAAATGCATGCAAAAAATGTCTGGGTCTCAGAAAAATTTGAAAAAATTCAAGACGGTTAATAATGGCCGGAAGTAATTATTTTTCCGAAAAAAATTTTTTGGTCATTTCATGATTTTCGCCAATTTTTCCATAGGAAACTCAACGAAAAATGCATGCTAAAAATGTGGGGTCTCAGAAAAATTTGAAAAAATTCAAAACGGTTCTTAACGACCGGAAAAAAACGTGCAAAGTAATTATTTTTCCGATAATTCAACTCATGTATAAAAAGGTGCATTTAAAACTGCGGACAAAAAAATTTGCAAATGGTTAAAAATTTATTTACCTTTACCATGACAATGATCTCTATATTAACAATTTTAGTAAACAGCTGACTTCAGTTGTACTCTGGCAATTCATGTCAGTTCTGAATACCTCTGCGGTGAAATATAATTGAAATCCGTTTCGGACACGCTTTCACGTGGAAATGTTTTCACGATTTTCATTCCAATCCATGTACGAGTTGAGTAAGTATTGTCCGTTCAGCAATTATACATTTAGTTACGTGCATTTGCAATTAAAGCCGAAGACAGCATTTCTACTTCGGCCTAGTGTCGTGAGATGTCGCAAGCGTATGATAACGTGGCCCGATGCGTGAATTATAAAACTGGATTGCATTTAATATCCATCTTGTTCTATTATGATAAACATTTAAATATTAGTGTACTTGGCGTCTTCTCTTTTATGTGTGTCGGAAATAAGTGCACCGGCGATTAAACGATCACCCGTTATTGGTCTCCAAACCACATGTCGCTTGTAGTGTGTGTGTGTGTTTGTGTGAGAGGGGTTATAACCTATAATATAATATAAGAAACGTCAGAAATGTATGACATGTATACTAAATGTAAGTAATATTTATTAATGCAAAACAATAATTATAAATATTTTAATGGCTAGATCCCAGTGTTTGTACCACTCGCAAACACGCAGGCGTGAATTTCGCGATTCCGTGGCATTCAACCATTTTCACTTTACCTACGCACGATTTTGACGATTGGTGCTTCATCCAATTCCATTGCAAATAAACAATGCTCTTTCACCCATTGTACTTTTAATTAACATAAATTACTAATATATATACCGGGTGTGGCACTTAAGACGCCTCGGACCATAGCTCCTTTACGATAAAAGCTATCGAAAAAAATCTAAGAACAAAGTGGTGCATAGTTACCGTCGCTATGTTTTAAAAATATTTCTAATCATCAGTGGCGTGCCGTACTCCAGTGGCGTACCAAACTTATGTTTTTTTAAATGGAATGCCCTATTTTTTATTGCAGATTTGGAAAGTGCTCGATGAGTACTTATTTTTTTATCTAACATGTTATACCCTTCACTTTAGCGGTTTCGCTGTTATAACCCCTTCTTTCAAAATTGCGCCCCATTTTTGAGATTTTTTTGTAGAGAAACTAATTGACGCCGGCGCCTAAATTTTGAATTGAGGTACAGGTTAAGACCTCGTATACCTTCACATAATTTTTTTTCGGGTAATTTATGGCAAAAAAATAATTTTTGATTGATCTTCGCATGTTGTCATTTTTTCCGAAAATTTCAAATGGCACCCCCCTAAAAAAATTACGGCGTTGTACAGCCAAAACTCTAAATTTTTCATTGGTGTAAAAAAAATTACACATTGCATAACAAAATTTCGGAGAAAAAAGGAATTTCATCGCAAATGTCGGGAAACGTTTTCCGTTCCCAAGTGTGCCATGAGAAAACAAAAGATTGGTAATTGTCAAAGTAAATTATTAGACGTCAGTAGCAGCCATAAGTCATTTTTGATAAACGTTCTAAAAATGTTCCGAACTCAAGAGGAAATGGTTGACATGATATTTATTCTTGGAGAATGTAACAAGAATTGTTTCTTGGCATCACGAGTGTACGGTGCGAGATATCCGCACAGGGCACATCCAAATGAACGTGCGTTTCAAAAAGTGTTGGAGAGATTTACTACTACGGGAAGTGTGAAACGGCCAAGGAGAGTTAGAAAGAAGGCTGTTATTACCGAAAATAATGAACTGCGGTATATCACCAGAGGTTGCGGTTATGCCTCCAGCAGGAAGGTCGTCATTTCGAACATCTAGTTTAAGTTGTTAAATTTTCTTTATCTGCATTTTTCATATCATGTTGAATAAATAGGTACATACTATTATGTTGACCGTATTTGTGTATTTGTTTTGGTACTTTGACAATTACCAATCTTTTGTTTTCTCATGGCACACTTGGGAACGGAAAACGTTTCCCGACATTTGCGATGAAATTCCTTTTTTCTCCGAAATTTTGTTATGCAATGTGTAATTTTTTTTACACCAATGAAAAATTTAGAGTTTTGGCTGTACAACGCCGTAATTTTTTTAGGGGGGTGCCATTTGAAATTTTCGGAAAAAATGACAACATACGAAGATCAATCAAAAATTATTTTTTTTCCATAAATTACCCGAAAAAAAATAATGTGAAGGTATACGAGGTCTTAACCTGTACCTCAATTCAAAATTTAGGCGCCGGCGTCAATTAGTTTCTCTACAAAAAAATCTCAAAAATGGGGCGCAATTTTGAAAGAAGGGGTTATAACAGCGAAACCGCTAAAGTGAAGGGTATAACATGTTAGATAAAAAAATAAGTACTCGTCGAGCACTTTCCAAATCTGCAATAAAAAATAGGGCATTCCATTTAAAAAAACATAAGTTTGGTACGCCACTGGAGTACGGCACGCCACTGATGATTAGAAATATTTTTAAAACATAGCGACGGTAACTATGCACCACTTTGTTCTTAGATTTTTTTCGATAGCTTTTATCGTAAAGGAGCTATGGTCCGAGGCGTCTTAAGTGCCACACCCGGTATATAGTTCTTATTCGTTAAATTATCTCAACAAATACCACTCGCGGTTATAATTTCGGCAGGATAAATTTTATGTTAAGCAATTGTCATTTAATCGCAAATTTCTTGAATGAATTGAGATTAGGCAAAATCCATCTCAATTTTTCCATCTCAATTCATTCTGGCAATTTGTGTCGATTCAATGGCTCGTGCAAACAAATAAAATTTATCCGGCTAAATTAAATCTCTTATTACCCCCGAAAAACATTTTTTTGGTCAATTCGCCATTTTTTCCATAGTATTACAAAAATGCAAGCAAAAAATGTTGGGTCTCAGAAAAATTTGAAAAAATTCAAGACGGTTCTTATTGACTGGAAAAAACGTGTAAAGTATATATTACATCGTGCATTTCAGATATGTAAATATCACGTGTCAAGGGGGGGGGGGGGTCGCAGCGCGGGGTGTGACAAACCGGCCTCGTCGACCTCCAGCTAGCTCATGGAGTCGGTGTCGAATTCACTCAATGTTAGCGAAGCCCGGGGATGCAAGGCGAGTCCGCGGATAAGTGACAGGTGGCTCGGCGGCAACGGAAGCGGCGGCGATGGCAGCGGTGGCAACGGCAGTGGCAGCGGCGACGGCAGTGGCAGCGACGGCGGCGACGGAGGCGGCGGCAACAGAGGTGGCGGCAGCGGAGGCGGCGGCAGAAGCGGCGGCGGCGGTGGAAGCGGCGGCGGTGGAAGCGGCGGCGGTGGAAGCGGCGGCGGTGGAAGCGGCGGCGGCTATGGCAACGTCGGCGGCTACGGCGGTGCCGGTGGATCGACGGCGTTTCGGCTCAGCATGGCGGCGACTTGGGCATTCTGACTGTTGTGTTGTGACGAATGATGAACTGAATGTTCAAGCTGAGTGTTTCATCTGATTGTTGTTGAATTCTGACTGAGTGATCTTAAGAGCGCTTCATGGCCTTTTACGGGGTCCACGCCCTACTCTTCTCCGGGTTGCAGGTGGTGGTGATGGTAGGGTGCAAACCTCTGCCCCATCCTTGTCTGTTCTTGTGCTGTTCTAATGGCGACACCGACACCAAGAGTTAGCTGGAGGTCATCGAGAGCGGGTTTTCTCACTCCTCGCTGAGACCTTTCCGTTGACAAGTGTCGCTCAACTCTGGGCCGAGTCTACACCCACGACCCGAGGATGCCAGCACCAAGGACGGGAGACACAGAGATGGACATCGACAAAGCGATCGCCTTCGAGAAGCGGCTGTACGAGGAAAAAATTCGTTACCTTCGAATCGAGAGAGAAATTGCGATGATCCGACGGGCGAAACGAGGCGCGATTAGATGCCTCCACGACGAAATTCAACGTCAGTCCAACAAGCGCCGCCAGGAACGTCATCGCCACGACTTTCCCGAAAGGACCACGCCACCGAAGACTCCAGCACCATAATTACGGGCGTGCACAAAGGAACTCGACGAGTTGAAGTACGAGAAAGCAACGCCCCTCTCCGCGTACCATCCAGTTGTTGCCACAGCAACAACCACCATCGTGCCAGAGCCGACTCCGCTGCCAGTCGCGACGATGAGGATGCCACAGGTCTAGGCCCCAGTCCTACCCGTCATCACCGCAGCCGTCACCGTCATAACTGTGCCACCACCGTCTCCACAACCTTTGCCAAACAAGGAATCGCCGCGGCGGTGCCACCACGTGGCAGCAGTTAAGCTGATATCGCCTGCCGGACGACGTCAGAGGAAAAAGTCGCCGCTGATCGTGCCGCCTCCAATCACGATGCTGCACCTTTCTTTGGCCACAAAGAGGGACTTACCGGGGCCGTCCGACTTAAATATCGATATCTTCGTAGTCAGACGAAAACCCGCAATAGAACCCGACGTCGTTGCCAGCGGACGACGCCTGAAGAAGCGCCACCTATGAGTCATCCGCAGACGCCGGGATATCCACAGACGCCGTGATATCCACAGACATCAAAGACGCCGCACCAGCCGTCCCAGACGTCGCAACTGCCCGAGAAAGCGACGCCCTCCGGCCCACCTGCAACTTCCCGTCAAACAAAGACGCCACACCAGCTGTTTTAGACACTTTAGGCAGCGACAAAAGACGCAATAACATAGTGTAAGTGCCCTCATGAACGCTTCAGTGCGCCACGAACAGCAACCCGAACAATCCGCGTCCGTCTGACGTCACGCAGGCACCACCAAGGTACGTGTCGTGACGCCGCCCCTGACCAGCTGTGTGTCCTCTTGAAAAACGGTTTCAACATACCACTGCCTGAGCCGCCCACAACACCAGCCCAGACACACCACCTACAACCACCCGCCTGCATGCAGTGGCGCCCATTATTAGATGACAACATTCAACCAGACTGCTCCGAGGATGCGACCAGCATCCTAGGACCCAGGCATCAAGAGATGCAGAGATCTGGTGTCGAGATGCCCAAATCCTTTCGCACCGTAACCGCGGGAGGATCTCCAAGGACCAGCGTCGAGAGCAGCTGGTGCTGCCTCCCCAAGACGCCGAACAGAAGTTCCCAGTGGAACATGGATCCGGTGTGGGAAGACCGAATCCCCTCACACCTCAACCTCGGAAGGATCCACGACGACGACTTCAGCTGGCAGAAATCACATGTATATACTTTCTACGCACTTCAAAATTATCTCGTTTTCCGGGGCCGTTTGTTATCGGCTCTTAGTTTATCTACGTATCTTAACAAATGCGTAATTATCTCAATTTGCATTTTATGAGCTAATCATTGCTCCTTTTCAAAATTAACAGGGCGGGTTTTCTCACTCCTCGCTGCGACCTCCCCGTTGACAACTATGACAAATATACGGTGGTTCGTTGTTTCCTCAAGAATTAACTGGCATTGATATTTGCCGTTGAATCTGTTTATTCCTCTTCTATAAAATATCGCAACTATTACTTAATACTTTAATGTGATTAGAAAAATGATAGTGTTGAATTATAAGAAATGGCCGCTACACACGGATGAATTACTTCACTCGCTTTCTGCTCGTATTGCAAGCTTCATCCACCTGCAAATGGCCAACTTTGTTAAACAATATACTAGTTTCCACACAAGCTTCTCTAGAATTAAAGGAAAAAAAAAGATCGGTTAGTCAGTATTAACTTACAGTAGGCAGTAAATATGGGTAACTCTTGAATGAGCCGACTCAGAGTAAACTAAAAGAAGTGTGTCGGCGAGTCAAAATATGAAGATCTTTTTGAGTCATAACTCCGGATTTTGAAGGCTTGAAACTTTTGAAGCGAGGACCCTTTTTTGCTCTTCACTTTATGTGAAGGTCATACAGCGCGAACGTTGGCTGGGGAACGCTCCAAATAAAAAATTCCCCAATCATCTGCGGCCAAAATCCTCCGATTCATCAACCAAATTATTTGAATGCGTATATTTTCCGATAGCTGTGTATTTTCAATACCCCCACCCCTTTGCGTAATAACGTCATCGCCATTTTTTTTAAATGGCAACCACCACATTTTTCGATGGATTCTCCTTAAAATCCCACATACAGCAATATGCAGTTTGGTGATGTTCATTTGATTAGTCAGCGAAACTATTGGTATTTATGAAAGAAACTGAGTTATGTAAAATTGAAAACAAAAATTGAGATAGCTGTGGAATTTTTACCAATTTATTTGAATCAGATGAATGGCAATTTGATAGAATATCAAATAAATAAAATACCAATTAAAAAAACATTAAACTTTCAAATTAAGTGTTCAAAGTGAGTCCCATTTACTTCTTGGCAAAAGGCAAGTCGATGCATGAATTCCTGCCTAACATTTTGAAGCATCTCTGGGGTAATTGCCTAAATTTCATTTCGGATTCTTTCCTAGAAGATATCAATGGAATTTGGTCTGTAAAAGTAGAGCTTGCCCCACAAAAAATAATCTAAAGGCGTGAGGTCGGGGGATCGTGCCGGACATTCAATAGGCCCCTGCCTTCCAATCCAGCGCCCAGGAAAAACGTGGTTTAAGTAATCGCGAACAGTAACATGGTAATGAGCGGGTGCTCCGTCTTGCTGATAAAATAAAGCATTATTGGGAACACTGGGGTCATCGTGATTTGTGTACAGTACGGCGAGAGTAGGAACGAGATGGTCTCTGAGTAGTTCTAAATACTTTACGCCTGTTAGTGTTCCTTCAATAAAATAGGGTCCCAGGATTCTGTTCGCAACAATACCAGCCCAAACATTCAGCTTTTCTGGATATTGGGTACGGGTCTCTATCATCCACTGTGGATTCTCGGGAGCCCAATACCGGCAATTAATTAATTAACCGTTCCGTTGAGATAAAATGTAGCTTCATCAGAAAAGATAATACGATTGACAAAATCAGCATCAGCATTGCACCGTTCCATCATGTTATCGCAAAATTCAATCCTGCGATCAGGATCGCGAACTAAAGTCACTTTGTATGGATGCCACTGATGTTTTCTTAAATACTTCACAACAGAATAATATAATTACAAACGCACTCTCTGAGACGTTAACGCAAGTATTGCATACAACACAGCACAAATTCTTAATATATATTTTCTTGAAAATGGCACTAAGGTGAAACTAGTTGAAAATAAAACAATTTAATCGTGAAACAAACCAAGTGAATTTTAATTTTTAAACCTATATTAATATAATGTTTCACCAAGTGATCAATGAGAAACAAGTATATGATATACAAGTAAACTTGAAACCTCAACTGTACAAAGCACGATTATTTTCACATGCAAACATAACTCAGTTTATTGACCGTCTCTCAATTGAATCAATTAATTCCATACATTATCTAGAAACGGTAAATACTAAATATCGCACATTTATTAACAATCCCGGGAACATTTTGATAATAACTTTCCAACTCGTATTAAAGGAAAAAATAGAAACAAAATGTATCAATCAGACGAAATCAAAACAAGCAAAAATCGACCACTTAATTATAAAGCTATTTAGAACTATATTCCGGATTATGTGCCCTTATACAAAAATATATAATAATTTACTAATTGCCGTGAAACATAAAGAAATTGAACTAAGATTACTCAATACATCAAACAAACCGAAAGCATCATGGAATATTATTAGGAACTTTTTAAGTAACGGTAAGTCCCTTGCGATGCCTGCACATAATTATGTAACTGAACTAGCGAATTATTTTAACGTCTTTTTTAACGAAATAGCAAATAACTTAATATCACAGAATTCTACCCAAACTGGAACTTCTTCTAATAAAATTCTCTTTAATAAACAAAAAGATAGCTGCACGAGCCATAAGCGAGTGTTGCAATTCCGACAAGTGAAAAATAGTTGCTTTACTCTCGAGTTTCATATACAATATTTTCTACATCCGTAACTTTAAATAAATTCGATAAAACCTTAATCAATTTTTTATAAGTAATAATAATTCTTTTAAATAAAGAAAACAATAATAATCATCAAGTTTACCTGATCGGAAACGAATGTTTGACGTTTATCGGCGGAAATCGCGTCGTGTTGCGAAACGTTCATGACACACTTCGCAAACAGTTTTTTTAGTTGCGTTAAAAACTGAACCCCTACGGCACCTTTTTTCACGCTTTCGGAATGCTTCAGAAAACACATATTTTATGAACGCAAATTAATGAAAAAACCTGTACATTTTATAATAGACTTAGAAAAAGTAACGAAAGACATACCGTAAGGTAGTGTTTTGGGCCCTTTATTATTTGCTATTTTTATAAACGACGTTTGAACTTTACCACTAAATTGCAAATGATGTTGATGTCAAAAAATGGTTCGTGACGCAAAAGAAAGCATTAGGAATTTTGTGTAAATTAAAATACAATTCTAGTTGTAGAGATGTCTTTAAAAAAACATGTTTACTCACAACATATATTTTTTATATACATCAGTGTGTGAAATGGAACCATATTACACGGCGGACTATTTTTGTTACAAATTAGTTTAGTTGTCATTAAAGCTATTTTTCTTGATGTTTTTGCAATACAAAATGTTTTATATATATCGGGTGTGTATAAATTGGCGGATAATCTACACGTGGCGATGTTCTTCCTAAAATTCTGAATAAACAATGTCGATGAAAAAATGTTCTACAATGCCTCATAGGCCATCAGGAGCCATTTAAAAGAAATGTACATTTGGCAACATAGCATTCATGAGCTGCCCTGTTTATCAATAATCTCATGGTTCAGAGTAGAAGGTAATAGATAGATAGAGCGGGGTTTATTTACAGATGCAAGGTAAAACAGATTATGAGTAAATAGTAAAATGCATTGTAATTAAACAAAACAAAACTAAAATAACACAAGAACACAAATACACTGAAGCGCGGGCACTAATACAAACTGATAATAATGAGAAAAGCAGAATTGGCACAAACTTGGAACTAGCAAGTTTGAATGAATTATTTGTGTCAAAGTGACATAAGCGGGTGTCACGTTGCCGAACGTATTTTTTATAAAAATCTGCTAATTAAGAAGTGTTAAAAATACAAGTTTGAGATAGAAAGATAGCGCACACTGACAAATAATTTTCAAACTAGTCATACTATCGAAATTGCAGGGTTTTCTGTAAATTAATAACGAATAATAACGCATGTTTAACGACTGGATGTTTAAACTTTGAAGACCTCGTGAAGACCCAGGAAGCATGGTACAACATTTTAGAATTGAGATAAGCTGCTTAGAATTTTTTAAAGAATATCGTCACTTGTAGATTATCCTCCAATTTATACACACCCGATATATATAATTGTAATTGTTAATTAACATATTATGTTAAATAATTATGAAAAGTTACAAAGCCACACGATTTCAGAATCCTACCTTAAGGCATAAAAGTCATGAAATGACCTTGAAGCACGTCTTATGGGAATCATTTACAAATTAATTAAATTCTACAGAGTTTATTAATGAATATAAGACGATAATTTTTTTTTCTGTAGAATCTCATCATACATTACTATGATATGAATTGCACAAAATATTGATATTTATTCTAGTTTTTGAATTAAAAAATATCAAATAATATAAAATCGTTTTTTTTTAACTTGAGAGGCACATAAATCTTATTATATTATCATTATTTAATATCTGAAAAAACGGTGTTATAGGTTGCACCTTTCACAATTTGCTATAAAAAGTATGTGATTATTAAATGTTTAATAAATACTGTAGAGTGTCAGAGGTAAACTCTTAACAAATTGTTATATTTCGAAAGTGAATATCCCTACCATTCCGTCTTCCAAACTACGATAGACACAAGCTGTGTGTTTCGTTCATTCATTGAGAAAATCGAGACGCAGCCATGTATTTTGAATTTTTATTACTTCTAACATAATACATAAATTATAAACCCTGCAAGCGGACGAACCACTTAGGAAAGGTCACTTGCCGTGAGCCGTGACCACGGAATCAAAGAGTACAAAACGTATTTATGAATTAAAAAACAAATTGCAAAAAATAACCAGAAATGAATCTAAAATATCTTTTCAGAAATTTCCTATGAGTGAGACTTCTCTAATTAAAAATTGATAAAGGCGGATTGAACACGGGTAAATATACGGGGTGTCCCAGACCACCCGTATCAGGCTTTTTTTTTAAGTTGGAGTCTTTCCAGAAGAGCTCGACAATGTGCATAAGACAATTTGAACATATCTGATATTTTTTAACTATCATTTGAAATGCAAACTTTTAAAATAAGTTAGCTATGCAAAATTGAAATTTAAAAACTTTAATCAGATATTATTCAAAATGGGAGCCAGCAACAAAATTATGTTTCCTACAAAAGTTGCTTGTTTTAATGTATTTTAAAGACCTTTCAAATAATACCCCTTTCGAGCTATCGTGCTATTGTAAAATCTGGAGTTCGTGGCAAGCTCTCTGGGTGCCCAACGGGAATATTCAAGGTGCATATAAGCAAATAGACTGAAAATCTACAAACAAATTTTAGAAAAATGCAGTGGTAAGAGGCATTATGGTATAATGCCTCTTACCACTGCATACAATATTATTTACTTATGTGAAAACACTAAGCATGTTATACAAGACCACTTTATATTTTTAATACCCCGTTTATAATCTTACAGATCAGGCTATGAAAATTTCAGAACGAGCTAGTAGTTAATGCTAAGGTTTTTTTTTTTTTTTGGCCTGGGATGCATGTCCATGTGGCCAGCTCTAGTCCGCGCTAAGGTATTTAATATTTCGGAAAAAATCCAGGACAATGATTTCGTTCCGCATTCACCTGTCAACTCTAATCATGCAAATATCGCATTGGTACTTTATTTGATTTATTTTTTTTTCCTGAAAATGTATTTTAATGCCCTTTTGGTGGATCGAGTCGACACCTTTTTTCCAACTCGGTACATGTTGCCAAAGTAGGACTTTTTTTTTGCTCAAAAACGTATTTTGTTTTTTGTTCGGGGGTTGAAGAGTTTGAAAAGGGATCATTCCAATCTGAGTTTACCTCATTAAAGTAGAGCCAAAATGGGATTTTTTCCCGAAAGAATCATCAAATGTGGTTGAAAACTCACTGAGTTATGTGCGGAAAATCTCAAAATGCACTTTTTTCAAACATCCATAACTTGGTGCAAAATCGTCGTAGGAACTTCGTTCTTTGAGTCCTGCATAGGGAATTCATCAAATCCTAATGCCTTTATGGTGGATCGAGTCGACAAAATTTTTCCAACTCCGTATACACCGTCAAAGTTGGACATGGTTTCCTGAAAAAACATTTTTTTTACAGGGGTGCTAGAGGGGACGGAAGGGGTTACGCTTAAGTTCACTTGCATGACTTTAAAGAAGACACTTCAAAGTTTTTCGCCCTCAAAGATGCATCATAATCAATTGAAAATACGCCGAGTTTTAGCGGTTTGAAAATGGTCGAAATTTCACGAATTTCAAGTGTTTAATTTTTATCCTTCAGTATATATCAACTTATAATTATTCTTGGTCATTAATATTAGGAGTAATATTTATATAACTTATTAATTATATAATGCACATACTTCATTTATATTATATGTATTTATTGCAAACAAACACAGTTAGAAGATAGTAAAAAAATAACATTTAAATTGTTAAAATATTTGACATCAAATTGAAAAAAAATTGAAATGGGGACTTTTTTTGCTATTCACTATGTTTTCAGGCATAAATTGATGGGTTTTCAAAGGACCCTTTTTTTGTTTTTTTTGCTCATTAATATTTACCATACTTACTTTTTCATTTTTAACAGAGTCGTGAGTCACTTCAAGAATCGATTCTTTTCGACAAAAAAGAGTAATTTCGCCCATCTCTAGTTTATATTAGAGGAAATGCTTACTATTCATATTGCTGCTACTGGGAATATTTGAGAAACGGGAGAATTTTTTGGTATTTTGTGTATCATCAATATCCAGGATGTATATCATCGGATATATATCACGATTTATATCATTATATATATCGTCGGAACCCTGTCACGGATAGTTTTTCAAATTAAACTTTTTATAAAAATCTCAGGATCTAGAAAGCTATTGGTAAAAATTAAGAAATCGAAAGTGGTTGTTTAGTTTTATGAGTTTTGTTTTGTTTTTTGTAATTGTGATGATATCAAAAATGAAAATATTTGTATATACACGTTTTGCTGTAGCACTTTTATGAAAAAAAAAATAAATCATCAGTAATTTACATAGTATTTATTCTGTTCTGATTAAAATTAGAATCTTTCATTTCTGACACTGACATAAGAGTCCGTTTTACTTTATAATTATGTACTAGTACGAAATATACGCCATTTTGGCCCAAAACCAAATCATTAATTTCTATATTAGTTTTTGAGACAGACCGACACACTCACACGCAGACACACTTTTTTCAGACATCGTTGAAATCGCCTCCATAGACCACAAAACGGATATTTCCGTTTAAAAAAAAATGCAAGATTTTTCACAATACTTTCTCGTACTTCGCAGCGGAGAAAGTAAAAAAGGAATTTTGGAATTTATTCATATATCTCAGTAACTATTTATAATATTGGAAAATATTTCAAATATTAGTATTTTATGTAGATATTGATCTTTTTCTATGTACACCCCTCGACATTTTTTAACTCTTATGTTTTATCCCTAAAATAATCGAGGGAAATTGCATAAATATGGTTTTACATGCTGAATTCCTATAGAAATATGTTTTTTTCTCAGCATTTGCAAGAATTTGTATAAAGTGAAAATGGGATTTTGAATTCACAAGGAAACAAATGAGCATATTTTAAATTAAAGGGTTGAACATACACAACCATAGATTATTTAACTCTTCAAATAAGCGAGATAATTTCTAAGAATTTTATATTTCGATTAATTTTAAAATTTTTGTATGAGATATTTATTCCATTTATTAATTTAATACTAAAACGGTCTGCCGAAAAGAAAAACTGAAACGAATATGAATCAATTAATACTATAAGCGCATTGTTTTGTTTGTAATTTGATATCGAACCCGGGATTGCGCGGCACGACGAAAATCTAAACTACACGAGGAGATCAACCAATAGATAGCTCATTTATACCCCTCTTTTCCTTTCCGTAAAATATTATGGAAGGAATTTTCCCCTCAAATCAGTCGCATATGAATCTAATTCGTTCAAGGCCATTTCATGACGAGCCCTCTTAACAAGTAATCATATAAAGTGTATACGAAAAGGGACTTCACAATAATATTTAATAATTATTTTTTTAATGTAAAGGCGAATTTCAAAATGCCAACAAAAAAAAACAGCGATAGTACACTAATAGCTCACAGGTGCGCTAATTAAGCAAAAGCTCGAGTACTGTACTGACCGTAGGGAACGAAGGAACACATGATACGGGCACACTAACGACATCGAAGAAAAAATACATTTAGGCTCGTTATAATAAAAATCATGTCAACTGATCATAACATGGACTTAATTTGTATGTACCAATGAAAGTTAGCTTGAAGTTGAAGATCCATTTTATCAGGTGTAGTAATAAAATATTGACAAATACATATTGGAACAGTACAAGTCAATTTACTAACATTAATTAACCTTATTTGAAGAGCAGTTTGATGATTTGTTCGAATTTACAGTTTTCGGCCTGGAACATGTCATTAATTTAATTTTTTTCTTTTTTTAAATATAAATATTTTAATAATATAATATTTTTTTTAAAACTTAATATTTATACGTGTGCTCGACCTTATTTAATTATTAAATATCATATACAACAAAAATAGTATATTGTATAACGAGCATATAATGATGGCTATTAATTTATTAATTAATAATTTATTTATTATATGCGAGTTGTACACTATACTTTGTTCACGAAAATCAAAATAAAAAAAAAATAAAATAAAAACAAAATCAGAACCAAAATTAAAATCGAAATTCAAGTTGTAATTAGAATTACAATTGAAAAAAAATAAATAAAATTAGTATTAAACAGGGTAAACAAAATATTATCATAAATCGCGTTCTGTGAATTAAAGCGCAAATTAGCGTGTTTAATAACAATATTAAACACGCAAATGCGTGTGCGTGTTTAATAAGCATATTAAACACGCAAATGCGTGTTAAATAAATTGAGTGTTAAATGTACCCCATTAATGCTGCCCATACAATTAAATAATGCGCACATTATAACATTTTCGTGAACAATAGTATATTGTACAACTCGCATATAATGGCAATTAATCACTCGAACGATTTGCTCCACACGCCTACGGATCGTTCCGCAAACATCGTTCTCGTGATTAAATTATATGCGAGTTGTATACTATACTTTGTTCACGAAAATGAAAATTATAATCAAAATTAAATTTGAAATTACAGTTACAATAAAAATTAAAATCAAAATCAAAATTAAAGTTGTAATTACAATTACACTTGAAAAAAAATTAAAAATCAAAGTTAAAGTCAGTATTAAACAAGGTAAACAAAATATTATCATAAATCGCGTTCTGTGAATAAAAGCGCGAATTAGCGTGTTTAATAACCTTATTAAACACGCAAATGCATTAGCGTGTTTAATACCCATATTAAACACGCAAATGTGTGTTTAATGAAATTAGTGTTAAATGTACCCCATTAATGCTGCCATTACAATTAAATAATGCGCATATTATAACATTTTCGTGAACAAAATTTATTAATAGTAATTTATACATTTTATTATACTTTTAAAATTAATTGGACTATCTGTATTATTAACCAGATATCGACCTTACATATATCATGTGAAAAATTTAAAAAAACCAACAGAAAACAATGAAAAAAAGTCGAACGGGATAGCATTCACAATCAACTAGATCGTACAATTAAGTAAACTATAAAATTGACAATAAAATCATCAATCGAAAAATGTAATATCAGACATGAGAGATAAAATATTATAATTTTATGAGTCAACCCAGCGAATTTGTTTTTTTTTTAAAATTTTTTATCAAAACAATATATTAATTTTCAATACGAGTATATCCATTTATTTATCTGTCTATTTATCTGTTAGTCTGTAAATGTCAAGACTAGGTTATTTTAATGTTATTAATTGATAACACTAACCTATATAATTTGGTCGAGTGTATCGATAAATGACATGTCTAGTAATAAAAAAATGAGATCAACGACGAGCATAGTATAGTCCCAAACGAAGCATTAAATAAGGTCGACCATACATTTAAATACTATCGTTTCTCGATAAACCTTGCACCAATAAATCCTCCGTGAAGGATGAGAGGAAATGCTCTCACATGTCAACTTATTGCAAACTTAACTTTACCTAACTTTAATGGACAGCTCCTTTCGATATGTTATCCTCGAATATTATTCGAAACGAGTAAACCAAAGGATATCCGGAACGTTGTCTCTACAATTTCTTCAAAGACAACTTATTAGATTAAAAATTAGTCCGTGTAAATTGTTACGTCAAGAATTTATTTGTTACATTAATAATATTGATCATTTCACCAAAAGAATTAAATAAACGAGTGAATAACTTAAACAGTAAATCAATGAATATTGAAATATAATAATATATGAATAAATGCATTTTTCAGAAAAATTCCGGTCCATATTATTCAATTATTACTGAAAGGAAAATTTGGAAAACGAGTTCAAGTTGAAGATCGAATGCGCAACAAAATAACGTGTTTTTATATAATTCTTTGTTCTTTATACACATAAAAAAAATATTCAAAATTCAGATTTATCATTTTAGAAATAACGTTATATTATTATGGTTAAATTAAATAAATAGCAGCGTAGCTTTTAATTTCCCGGCGCAGCCGCCAGAAGTTCAATAAATTCATAAATGAGAACATTTTAGTTTGCAAAGCGAAGGTCGCGACTATTATAAACTATCTCGTTAGCTAAGGGTTAAACGGAGATATTTTCATACAAGGAGAAGTAGAAACACACCATAGAGACTACCAATATTCGAAATAAATATATAATTGGTAGTTTATACACACTTATAGAATGTATTAAATTTTATAATTGAACAATATTATAAAATCGGTTGGGGCTGATAACCAAGCAGTCAATGCCAATAAAATACAAGTTTTTTTAATATAATTGTTCATGTCCTAAAATACACAAGCAGTACACACGAATAATTTTACTTTCGCGAATAACAGAAAGTATTATGTCCGTAATTTTGAGGTTCACCAGGCGATTTCAATCCTAAATCTTTTACTCCACAATTTTATACGTCTGATTTTGTTTATTAAAGGTTATTATAGAGTCCCAGCAGTGCGGTAGAAAATTGGTGCAATATAGATTTTCAGCGCTTAGAAATTCTGGCCATAATTCAATGTAATATATGATCCGAGTTCCTTACATTGCGTAATTTGTATTACTGCCGCAAATCGGATTTGCTCACTTTTATAAAATCATGCAGGAGGCATCAATTTGAAACTTGTTCTGCAAGTCAAAGGGAAGTGGTTAACAACGCTGAAAAGTGGTATTAGCAGACTGTAATCCAGACTTAATGCCTCGGGAGTCAAAATCAATCTGTATTGCAGTGCAATCGGGCGAATGGAACTAAATCTCGACTAATCCGTCGCGTGGTCCTTACTACAAGAAAATTCAATGTTCGACGAGTTGTGGCAGCGCCTATCTATCAACGCCCTTTCGAGTCCCCCCTTCGACACAGCAAAAGGCATCTTCTTTAGTAAATATTCGGTGTTACTTATTTGTTAAAACTCCAGAACCCTTTTACGTGACGACCTTGACAAGATAATATGGCAATTGGCAATAATAAAGGAAGGTTATACTTGAGAACTAAAATTGCATTCAGCAATTATTTGAACTGATATTACTTATTGCTATAATTATGTTCGTTTATAAAGAAACTGCAATAATTATGTAAGATAGAAATTAAATATTCAATAATCTCAAGTATTTCTAGTGATAAGCAAGATATAATTTGATTACAGCTGTTAAGTTGCAATTATTCTACATAAAATATTATATTTGTCATATGATAAGAGATTTCCACATAACAACAAGGTGGATATTGCATGAAAATAACAATACTTGTAAGTTTATGAAATTACATTTAAAATCGACTTTTGATTAGAGTACAAAAATGCTCATGGAGATTAATAAATATTCTCATGCGTCTCGGCGGTGCAGTGGGCAGAGCGCGATCATCTGCCTGCTGCACCACGAGTCGAGTGGGTTTGATTCCCACAGCGAAATATCCGCACGTTCGTCTGTTATTATTCATTTCTTCATTTTATTGCGAATTTATCAAACATAATATACCTTGAATTCCGTTAGTGGCCGAAGGACAATAAAAAATTCTCAGTGCGGTCTTTATAAATACCGATAAATTGGTAAGTTTATGAAATTGTATTTACAATCAATTTTTGATCGGAGTACTAAAGTAATGTTCGTTAACTAAAATAAAATAATTAATAAAAAGAAATGTGTGGGTTTGACACGACTTGCCGTTAGCGCCCCATGTTATCCATTCCAGATAAACAAGTTGACATTTCCATTTATATTATATAATATAGTTCACATGAAACATATATAGAAAAAAAATACGAGACGCAATTAAAGTGATCCTGGAGCCAAATCCTTGTTCAGATTGCTTTTAGTTTTCGAGGCAATATTTTTGCGGCGAGCAATCGTTTAATTTAACTGATATAAGATGGTCGATGGGCCTTCAGTTTATCTGGCCGTAGGATGTCATTTGAGAAAGCCGACCTCAAGTCTGAACTGGTGGCCATCCCTTGTCACACAGGCAGCTGATGGCTTCGGTCGATCCTCCTACTGATCGGACATGACATGCCTCTTATGTCCAATATTCGATGATTACGACACAGCACATTGCTCTATTACTGTATACATAAGTAAATATCAAGGCCTACACGATTTTCAAAAATTGAATTACTACAGACAATTTAGAGTTTAATGATGTAAGAATTTTTATTGAAATACAATTTTAAATCAATTAAAATCACGATATATCATGTGTTAAAATATTATTACTGCAATTTTTTCGATTCGAGCATCTTACTGATTTAAACAAAATATATTAGCTTTAAGGTCATTAATTTGTCAACCGTTTAACGTATGTATTAGTAATTATAAAACAGGCGTGCTTTAAAAAAGGAAACTCTTTACCTGTTATCAATAAATTAAATAAATTTCATTATTAAAAATGAAATATATCATGAATATATGAATTTTTTACCTTAATTTATTTATTTTAAATTTAGTTTAATTAATTAATTTAATTTGTGCAAGTAAATGGTTTAAATTTCAATTATTATTTGTACAATCAGAAGGCGTTTTACTCATGCATGAAAAGGGTAAATTATTATTATATGTAAACAGTGGAACCTCACTTATACGAAGACGAGGGGGAACGAAAATTCTTCGTATATGTGAATACTTCGTATATGTGAATAGTTGTCGCTTTCTTGTATGAATTTTACTGTACTGTTTTTCGAATGTTTTATGAATCAAAAATCGCTTAACGAATTTTAATAAATTTATCAGGAAGTATTCTAGACATATGCAGTTATAAATTAAAGAAAAACGCAGATGTTATCAATAGTTTTTCGGAATTTTTCATCAAAATCTCTGCTTTTTAAATGTAAACTTTGTACTAGATTTTCTCAGTTTTCTCAAAAACCCCGATACGAATTTTAATAATTTTTTGAGGAAATATTCTAGACATATGTAGCTATAAAAGAAAAGAAAAAATCTAAACAGATTCCATCACTATTTTTTTCAGAATTTTTATCAAAATCGCTGAACTGATAAATGCGAACAAACGACTAGATTTTCTCAATTTTCTCAAAAATCCCTAGATGAATTATAATAAATTTTTGAGGAAATATTCCAAAGATATGTAGCTATAAACAAAATAAAAATCCAGAAAGACGGTATCACTAGTTTTTCTGGAGTTTTCCATCAAATTCTCCACTTTGCAAAAACCAACATTCGACTGAATTTTCTTAATTTTCTCAGAAATCATGTAATGTATTTTAATTAATTTTTTGGGAAATATTCCAGATATATGTAGCTATAAAACAAAGAAAAATCCAAAAAGACGTCATCACTAGTTATCCGGAATTTTTCATCAAAACTGCATTGAAAAAAACAAACATTCCAGCAGATATTCTTAATTTTCTCAAAAACCGCTTAATGAATTTTAATAAACTTATCAGGAAATACAGCAAACATAGGTAAAATTCAACAAGGCGTTATCTCTATATTTTTCGGCATTTTTCATCAAAATCTCTGCTCTGGAAATGTAAACATTCAAATACATTTTCTCAAATACCCTGTAACGATTTTGTATAAATTTTCCAGAAAATATTCCAGATATATGTAGCTATAAAACTAAAGGAGAAAATCTAAAAATACGTTATCACTAATTTTTCCCGATTTGTTTAAATCGATGAATTTTTTAGGAAATATTTCCGACATTTATAGCTATAAATCATAAAAAAGACGTTATCAATTTTTTTTTTTTTTTAATTTTTTCAAAAAGTTTGCAACGAACTTAAAAAAAATCAGGCAATATTCCAGATATATGTAACCATAAAACAAAATAAAAACCCAAAAGACCGCATCACTAGTTTTTTCTGGAATTTTTCATCTAAGCCGCTGCATTGCAAAATATGTTTGACTAGATTTTCTTAATTCTCCCTAAAACTCGTTGCTGAATTTTAATAAATTATTGAGGAAATATTCCAGATATATGTAGCTATAAAACAAAAGAAAAAAAGCATTGTTATCACTAGTTTTTTTTCGGAATTTTTCATCTTCATTACTGCATTGTAAAATACGTTTGACTACATTTTCTTAATTTTTTCAAAAATCCCTTTGAATTTGAATAAAATTTTCTGAAAATATTCTAAACATATGTATCTTTAAAACAAATGAAAAATCCGAAAAGGCGTTATCACTAGTTTTCCCGGATTTTTTCATGAAACTCTGTTTTGTGTAATACGAACATTCGATTATATTTTCTTGATTTTTTCAAAAACCCTGTAATGAATTTTATTGAAATTTTTCAGAAAATATTACAGACATATGTAGCTATAAAACAAAAGAAAAATCCAAAAAGTCGTTATTACTGGTTTCTCCGGATTTTTTTTAATCAAAATCTCTGCATTGAAAAATGTAACCATTCACCTAGATTTTCTTATTTTTCTTTAATTTTATTAAAAACCCCTGGATAAATTTGAATAATTTTTTCAGGAAGTATTCCAGACATATGTAGCTATAAAACAAAAGAAAAATCCAAAACGGTGTTATCATCAGTTTTCCTGATTTTTTCATCAAAATCGTTGTTTTGAAAAATTGCAAATAATCGAATATATTCGTCATTTTCTCAAAAACGAATTTTAATAAATATTTCCGGAAATATTCCGGACATATATAGCTATAAAAAGAATGTTTCTGATTTTTTTTAACAAAGTCGCTATATTACAAAAATGCCAACATTCGACTAGATTTTTTTAATTTTCTTGAAAACCCCTATCGCTGGATGTACCCGAAATATACATCCTGGGATACGAATAAATTGTGAAGAATGGAATATAACCGTGTTTTATTAGGAATATCTTGCAATTACAGATGCGATGTTTTGGGATTTTTATGCAATTACGTAATAACATCTATTTAAATAATTTTGGAAAGTTTTATCCTTCTATCTAAATGTTTTTCAAATCTCTTTAGCCGAATTACATTAAATGTTTCTTGGAAATGAATACAAGCGTATTCTATTAAGATCATCTTATAGTTGGAAGAGATATTCTGGGATTTTTAGTAACATTTATTCTAAGGAATTTTAAAAAGTTTTTTAGCTTGTTTTTCCATTTAAAAAAGTAACTTTGAAATGAACACTATGGCGTTTAAGTGGGATTATGTAATAATTGAGGGTAGGAATATTTTAGAATTTTTATGGAATTTTCATATGAGCATCTATTTGAAACCACTTCAGAAAGTTTGATTCTTATAGCAAATGTTTTTCATTTTTTAGCGAAATATCAAAACATAACCTTGAAATTAACACCAGGGTGTTCCAGTGGGACTATCTTGTAATTAAGGGAAAATATATTCAGAGGTTTTTAAGAAACCACATTGTGACGTTTATTCTAACTACTTTTAGAAAGCTTTTTTTCTTGTTGCCATTGTTTTTCAATTATCTTTAATCGAATTTAAAAAAAATAACTTCGAAATTAAGTAATTGAGGAAGGAGGTATTTTAAAATCTTTGTGGAAGCAGTTAGTGGCAACTTCATAAAGTCATATTTTTGTCGAAAATGTTTTTAAATTTTTTTAGGGGAATTTTAAAAATGCTACTTAGAAATTAAAGCCGCCCTTCGTTTGCACTTTAAACCTAACTTGTTGTTAGAAAATACTGTTTCATTAAACTAAATTCTTACTCTGATCGAAAAAGCTCGTTCGTGGGAAAAATTTAAATGAAACAGAGGATCGTCGGCGGGACCTATTCCATCCTCAAAATTTTCGAACAGGTGGCCCCAATCCCGAGCCTACGTTGCTTGCCTGTTGAAATAACTGGTCCAGTACTGAGGTTGAATGAGCAAACTAGCGGAATTTTTATTTTTCTATTTTTATTGACAATTCATTTGATAAAAATGATTCATTAATGCTGGACTTCAAATATCCTCAAGTGAGCAATTACTTTATTTGAAAATGGCTGGTCATTGCAAGCGGTCACAAACGACTTATATGCAGCATTATTTTTCAACTAATTTGTAATCATCTTAGACAGATTTCATGTATGCAGCTGAAGAAGAGTGGCACTGAATATATTTTTAAGAATGCCAGAAAATTAAAGATGGGTGCTTTCTTGGTTCAGATAAAGTTACTTTTAAAGTGAGAAACAAAAAACAACTAGAAAATTTTGCTTACCAGTTTGTTGATAGAGCAAAATATTAATACACTGGGTTTCAAAAAAAATGAACCACCCTGAAGGAGTTGACTCTAAAATTTCTTATAAATGGTTAGTGTATGTTGATATATAATTGATTAAATTTTCATAGAATAATAACAGTACTTATTAAGAAAATAAATAATAATGCGTTACATCTCCGCGTACTGCATTCAGCAACCCTTCTGGGCATGCTAGAAATCAGATAGTGTAATGCATCTTGAGGCAGATCGTCCCAGGCTATCTGAAGCTGGTGACGCAGTTCATGTAAACTGTTTGGAGGATGCTGTAAACGACGCAATGTTCTGTCCATCATCCCAGACATATTCTATGGGGTTCAAGCCTGGTGATATCGATGGCCAAGGCAAACGATTCATATTGCTTAGTTCTAGGATGTCTGTAGTTACGTTATCAGTATGAGGTCGCGCATTATCTTGTTGGAAAATTGCCCTTAGATGGTCTTGAATTAATGGAAGTGGAATGGGTTCCAAGACTGTATCAATGTATGGGTGCGCGTTTAATGTGCCCAGAATGAATATTAAAGGAGACGTTCTTCTGTAGCATATTTCCCCCCAAACCATTTAACCAGGAGTTAATGCAGTATGACGATGTTGAACAAATTGTAAATTTTTTCTTTGGCCTCTAGGTCGACTTACCCTTAAACGTCCATCAGAGTGCCATAAACAAAATCTGGATTCGTCGCTAAAGACAATTTCTACTCATTGATGATCGCAGTCTTGTCGGACCTGGCTCCACTGCAGCCTGTTTGCCTTATGCTGAATTGTTAAGGGAAGGCGAAAATAAGAACGATAAGACCGCAAACCAAAAGAGCGTATTCGCCCATAAATAGTGCTCATATGACCAATTGCTCTTAACCAATTTATTGCAATCGATCGTGTTGGTTCTGCAGGATCTCGTATTGCACTTCTCGTTAAAAGTCGATGTTTACGTTCTTGTGTCACTCTGGGACGTCCACTGCCTGTGTACGGCGAGCTTCTAGGCGGCTTTCTTCCTGCCTATCTCTCCAAATTCGACTTACACCTGTGGTCGACCAACACGTCTGCCAATTTCACGGAATCCTAAACTAGCCTCAAGCATTCCGATAATTCGTCCTCTTTCAAATGATATAATTTGATGAAATTTTCCACGTCTTCGGACTCGCAGCATTTTTTAAGGCACTAACTATTAGGTCAAACAATAAAAGGCTGCAAACTAATGCGATAAATAAGGTAAACTAAAATAAACCCTTAGATGATATGAAAGTGATAATTGGAGATAATTTCTTTTAGAAGTGACACTTGGACTTGAAAATTGAAACAGTTGTATATTAACATATATCAACTAATGCCAAGAAATTTCAGAGTTCTACATTAACTCCTTCAAGGTGGTTCATTTTTTTTTTAAACGCAGAATATTTTGCAATGAAAACTTTTTTCAGTCATCGCAATGACCACAAATCCAGAAACTCGATAAGTAGAGCAATGTGTAAATCTGATAAGGCTCGGTGGACGTTTTTCTGCTGTTTGGGCTTGGATAAATTACCATGATCCTTATCAATGATGGAGCTAACTGGAGATCAGTATGCAATAATGGAGAAGCCACCTGCCCACCTGGTGGATACCGTCTTTGGACAATTCGGTCGATGGACCGCAAGCAGAAAATACCCACGCGGAATTTGATTTCGTTATTACTTGATTACGACTTTCGCTATTGTGTTTATTTTCCGTTTGACACTAAACGGGTGTTCAATACCTGTCTCTTTAATACGCCGACGCATCCACTGTTACCCGGAGTCGTGACTTGCCGATGACACTATTCAAATCTCCCAACCTTGCTACTGGTAAGAAATATTGCATTCGATATTCATAGCCTCCTAATGGACGCAGATTACTTGTCTTGAGGCAATTTCTCGGAACAAATACTTATTTCAAGTTATGCTTGTTTGTCGCATTTAAATTATTATATTATTTTTATTGGTAATACAGGTAGAATTATTATAATAGTATATCAAGATTAAAGCTACAATCAATGAGTTACGCGAAGATTGGTGTAATTAAAATAATAACACCTTAACTACTTTCTTCACAATTTATTTAATTTAGCTAAAGGTAACTTTTAACCTATATTATGGGAATGAACTAATCTCAAAAAGCCAAACTTTAAAAAACCAGTTTTAACGGTAGGTGTGTAGTATAATTCCCAGCACAAAAAAATACTTTTGAGTGATTTATAATTACCCAAAATTTTTCCATTCACTATATGTTATTCGGGAATGTATAATAAATGCATGTATCTTTGAAAAAACTGAAATTTTTTATTAACAACAAAGTTAGGTTTATAGTGTTATTTTTGAAAAATAATGTAAACACGAAGTTGATTTTTACCATAATTGTTTATAATAGTGTAATGTACGGTGTCAGAAATTTTCATAACTTTTTATCGAAAAATAACGGAGAAATTAATTAATTTAGATCGGTTGTCTTCCCAACTAATGATATTTTAGTCATTTTCTAATACTAATTGAACAAAAAATAAATGTTTGCAATATGTCACTCCGAACATTATAATAGTAGTTTTCATACGAAGTCAAGATAACAATATTTTATTGTTAAATAATTGAGTTAACCACTATTAAAAATGTATAGTTCTTTATGATAATTAAGCCTGAATATATTAACAAATCAATAATGATATTGAACCCTATCTTCTATTACTTATAGAAACGTGTACAAATTTGTAGAGGAAATGTTTTAATACTATCAATTTAGTGAGTACATTTTATAACCGTTTCCAGCAAATACATTCAATGAAAATAAAACAAGGCTCTTGCATAGAACGCAAATAAACACCAATCCAAACCCCAATCTGTTTATTTAAAACCAATGCGGATTTTAAAATATATTTCACCCGTTTAGAAATAAAGTGTATTTTATGTGGAAGGGACTCTCTTTTTATAAAAGCCTGTAAAATCCCGCTTTATGCAGCCGTCGTATTGATTAAAGTTTTGTTTTTTATTGCGTATGTTTAGTCGTTAAGTACGTAATTTCGCTTAACGTTGGTCATATAAAATCGATGTCCTGGAAGAAGGCGTGACATGAATGTTGATCCCCTAAACGTCCTGGATTCTTGTAACGTATTTATTTAATATATACTATGGCTACATTTGTCTGATCTGTAAAACAACGGCCCCAATGAAACGAGTTATTCGATTGTGCCCGCAAATTCGACCTTTTTTAAACAGCCCGTACTCCTATTTGTATCTAGCGTGAATTTAGCAGTTGTAACAGTGTGGCTTCTTCACAATGTAACAATTTCCCTATATCTAGTGTATTTATTTAGCCGAAGGCACTTGTATGTATGTTCTGGTAAACTAGAAACTGAGAACTCTTGGTGTATTTGCCCTCTACTTGTCAGACAAAGACAGACATAAGCACTTTGATGAAAATACAACTCACAAATCCAGCAAGTCATCAGCATTTCTATTACAATTTTTCTACTGTGGATATTTTTAAAGCACTCCAGATTTACATACAGTTTCTTTACTTTAAATTGAATTCCTCGAACATCAACATTACCCGAACAACTTCTTGGAGCTACACATCAAAACTTCAGGAAGCACTTCATATTTATGAGAATAATTAACCATTTCAAACTCGTATAAATCTGCTCTAAATTATGCAATTATCGCGAATGTTTATCCACCGAGTTTTACTTGAAAGACTTTTATGCACTGATAAAAATTATTAAGTGTCGCATTATCCTCGTAAACATAAAGAGTTAAGTACATTTTCGGGGACAATCAAGACGTGCATCGGGTGGAATCGCAAGATAGCAGTTAATATTCCAGTAATACTTGCTCTTCCTCTTTATTCTTCATTTTCTTAACTTACTTTTATTATATATTTATATATCTATATCTCCTACAGTTATACTACAAATTATCATCGGGTACTTTCGCCTTAAATATTAAATTGGATTAATAACGTAACTCAGGTGTTTCTTTTTGATAATGAGATATTACACCATATGAATAGATGTTTTCGCAATATTGACTTTTTCCGATGGAAATCGATAGTACAAGTTAAACACAATGAACAAACGGTAAAAAGGCTGAAAGACTTCGGTCGATGGGCATTTGTAACCCATGTATGGAGGTGCAATAAATTGTATTACTAATTGTAAAATTGTGAATCATATAGTACCTACAAAGGTAAATTTGTTAAGTATATTAATTACGTGCGATTTATTGGTCATCATATCATTGGCATCGAAAGTTGTTGCTTTAATAAATTAATAAGTATGTGTGTAAAATACTTAATTATTTATTTATTTTATTAGAAAATCATGACGCGTAAAGTAATATCATGGGCGGTGCTTCTGGGCTATGCTTAAAGCACAAAAAATATTTAGAATTTACCTGCGTACGTCAGAGAGTGTCTTGGGAAATATATGTGAAACATTAGATGAATGGCGGCGTATCTCGACTCATTTCAGTTTATTTAAAAAAAAAACAAATAACGCCTTTACAAATACAGGATGCATCATTTTCCAACTCTTATATAATTTCCAGGATTCCAGTCAAAAAACACGATTCGGTTTAATTACATAATATTGTTCTAAACTGCAATTATAATAATAAGGACAAAATAAGTGCGGTTTTGAAAAAGCATTATTTTAATGAAGAGAATATTTGCGACCGTTACTACGTGGTAATACATAGTGAATTTTTAAATTCAATTTAATATCCCATCACTTTTTAAATGGGAATAATGTTTGTATGCGTATTCACAGTTTATTTGTGAATATTGGATTGATGAGGCTGTTACTTGGTGAAATTCTATAATATATGTGGTAAATAAAACACGTGTGTTGAGAATTTTCATAAATTTTTAATGTTGAAACACTGCGACATATGTTTCGCCACACAGTGGCTTCATCATGCAGATGATGAATGGTAAGACAAGGCTTCAATTGCGACTTAAATACTATATTGTTAGGGGGTGGGAAAGTTAGAGATTGTATAACGGGTTGGGAAACATTTACAATTTAAGCGGTTATATGAGATTTTGCAAGAGTTTATAAGTTTAACAAAGGTGAATTATTTACATCGGTTTGATCATTAAGTAGCACACCGCGTTAAGTCGCAATTGTAGCCTTGTCTTGCCATTAATCATCTGCCTGATGAAGCCACTGTGTGGCGAAACATATGTCGCAGTGTTTCGACATTAAAAATTTGCGAAAATTCTCAACACACGTGTTTTATTTACCACATATATTATTTGTGAATACATGTAATTTAAATTTGATTCTTTCTCTCTTTCTAAAACCCACCAAAGCTTATCTACTGATATTACACGAATATACTTGAAATTGCAATGGCACCAAAGGTAACTACGAGATGTGTTGACCTGGTTATTGGTTAGAAAATTATTTCAGAAAATATTTTTTCTCCCATTCCAACATCCAATTATTCTTCCACAGAAAAATGGTGTATGTATTAGAGATGGGCAAAACTGCTACTTTTGAATCACGTTGGTACTTGTGATTGCTACTTTCTAATATCAGTGATTTTAAACTGTGACTGTGATCACGGTTAGTAAACAGTTTCTGAAATTGTTAATGGTTTCGCAAAAATCTTTTTGATATGATTCTGCTGATATTTATTCACCTGGTCACGAAATAGGTAATATTTTGGCTATATTATCTGCTATACAAAATAAACATACGACTATCCTTGATTTAGTTCAAAATTCAAGAAGTATTTGGAGATTTTTAAGAATCTTATAACAGAATGTTTGTTCAGTAAATGGATATGTTGTTCCTTTCGGTGTCCAGATCAAAAGTCTCAACGGGCACAAAGCTCGAAAATCTTCCCTGCGAGCAGTACCCAGCTCCAAAGGTTAGAGACCGGTAATCTGCGATTTTTGCTGATTTTACCTCTCCTCTTGCATTTTCGGGATATTTATAAGATATTCTTATTATTAATAATAATAAGCTCCGAATGTTAGAGACCGGTAATACCCGATTTTCGCTGATTTTACCTGTCCCCTTGCATTTTTGGAGATTACGTGTCTATAACCTTCGGAGCTGGGTACTGCTCGCAGGGAAGATTTTCGAACTTTGTGCTTGTGGAGACTTTTGATCTGGACACCGAAAGGAACAACATATCCAAAATTTAGTCAATTTCACCGAAAGCCAATTTCCATTTGATTTGCGAGGGATCCTTTGAAAAGTTGGAAAGTTTTAGGTATGCGGCAAATGTTTTCCTCTGTTCTCGAAGTATTATTTTGATATAAAATCATTAACCAACGGAGATATGGATTTTTGAACATTTTCGTTTTAATTTTTTGAGCACTTGGCCAAAAACATCGCTGAAAACAATATAAAACCTGCAGGCAAAATTAAATAAAAAAATATCCTCAATGGCCGAAGTGCCTCTTATTCGAAATTAATTTGGTTTTTGTTAATTCAACCATTTTCAATAGAGATATGGATTTTTGAAGATCTTTCGTTTTAATTCTTTGGGCACTTGAATGAAAACATCACAGAAAAAATATAAAACGCGAAGAAAAACTTCCTTAAAAACACATCCTCAATGGTCGAAGTATCGCTTATTTAAAATCAATTTGGTTTTTGTAAACTCAATAGTTTTGAATGAAGATATGGATTTTTTAAAATTTTAGTTTTATTTTTTTGAGCACCTGAATGAAAATATCGCAGAAAAAAATAAAACGCGCAGACAAAATTCCATAAGAAATTATCCTGCTCGGCCGAAGTATCGCTTATTTAAAATCAATTTGGGGCTTGAAAATTCAACAATTTTCAATAGAGATATGGATTTTTGAAAATTTTCGTTTTAAGTTTTTGAGCACTTAGCCAAAAACATCGCAGAAAAAAATATAAAACGTGCAGGCAAAATTCCATAAGAAATCATCCGCAATGGCCAAGGTATCGCTAATTCAAAATCAATTTGGTTTTTATTAATTCAACAATTTTCAATAGAGATATGGATTTTTGAAGATTTTCGTTTTAATTTTTTTAACACTTGAATGAAAACGTCGCAGAAAAAAATATAAAACGCGAGAAAAAATTCCATAAAAAATTATCCTCAAGTATCGCTAATTTAAACTTAATTTGGTTTTTGTAAATTCAATAATTTTCAATAGATATGGATTTTTGAACATTTTCGTTTTAATTTTTTGAGCACCTGGACAAAAACATCGCAGACAAAAATATATAACATGCAGGAAAAATTCCATAAAAAATCATCATTAATGGCCAAAGTATTGCTAATTCAAAATCAATTTGGTTTTTGAAAATTCAACAATTTTTGAAATTTTTGGGGCACTTGAATGAAAACATCGCAGAAAAAAATATAAAACGCGTAGAAAAAATGCATTAAAAAAATATCCTCAATGGTCGAAGTATCGCTTATTTAAAATAAATTTGGGGCTTGAAAATTCAACAATTTTCAATAGATATGGATTTTTAAAGATTTTTGTTTTAATTTTTTGAGCACCTGAACAAGAAGCATTTGGAGATTTTCGCAGTTTGGTTTTGTTTTTATTTTTTTTTCAGTTCATGAAGTTTGCAATTTCAAAATTAGTTTCGTGTTATTATTTTAAAATGTATGTTTAGATATTTGCACTGAATCGTAAATTAAAATGAATTTTGAGTTATTTTGGGTTTATTAAGTCGACGGACTCATCACTTTCGATCACAAAACTACTGGCTTTCGCAACGCCGCGTTGTGTTCTTTTGCGTTATCCAATTGGTTGTTTGAATATTATGAGAATGTGAGTTGTAGTCTCCTAAGTTTGACATTTCAAGTTCAAATGTTTTCTGATTTTATAAAAATATAACGGAAATAGCGGGCTTTTTAGAAGCCATGGGTTTGTGTATAAATTGGCGGATAATCTACACGTGGTGATATTTTTCCTAAAATTCTGAATAGAAAATGTTGATGCAAAATGTTTGTATCATGCTTCATATGCTATTAGGAGCCATTTAAAAGAAATGTATAATTGGCAACATGGCATTCACGAGTTGTCCTGTTGTTTTCATGATTAATTATGTGGGTTGGGTTCGAGTAGAAGAGCAATATTGATTTACAGATGTATATGCAAGCTAAGAGAGATTTTGATTAAATAGTATCGAGATAAGTCTATTTGGATACGCGGGAACTAATGTAAACTAATAATAAGGAGGAAAGCAGAATTGACACAAAATTGGAACTAGCAAGTTTGAATGAATTCGTTGTGTCAAAAATGGCATAAGCGGGTGTTGACGTTGCCGGCTGTACTTTTAATGAAATTAAGCTAATTAAGAAGTCTTAAAAATACACGTTTAAGATAGAAAGATAGCACACACTGACAAATACTTTCCAAACTAGTTATACTGCCGAAATTGCTGTAACTTAATATCGAATAATGCATATTTAATGGCTGGATGTTCTATCTTTGAGGACCTAGTGAAGGATACTGCTTACAATTTCAGGAAGAATATCTTCACGTGTGGATTATCCGCCAATTTATACACACCCGATATACTACATAATTTACCTTGTAATGTAATAAATTATATAAATACGAAAGGTAGCCTAAATATTTGAATATTAAACTTATTCGCAAAAATTAAGTCTTAATTTTTTTAAACATATAAATGATTCAAACAAAGTTATAACTAGGACAATCACGTGCGGGTATCCATCTTTTTTTCAATTAAATACGTAGACGGCATTTTAATGTAGGCAACAGTGTGTACGATTAAATAAAAATGCTTATTGTCGCGATTTAATAAGGAAGAGCGTTTCTGGTCATTAAAACGGGCGTAATCGCATAGATTAAGTAAAAGAGATGGGTGACCTTCTGTATAACACATTTACCGCGTTTTTAATTCCACACTGGTACCACGCGGCGGATATGTCGCGGGATGCGGAGCGAGACGGCTCCGTATTAGAGATACGCGAAATGACTCTTTTTTTCCTTCGAAAATTTTGCAACATACCCTGAACCATAGTGAAGCTCTAAATAAAGATCTTTTAAATTTTGCATTTTACGATTACTTCTCAAATTTGATACAGGACTACAGGAGTCACTTGACTCTCGGCTGATTCTTAAGAGTCTCGACTCTTGTAATCAACGCAATGGATTTCAGGGATTATCCTTCTGTAAGCAGCGTCCAAACAAGCTAAGTTTTTGACTTTATTTCGGAATAACTAGAAATGCGTAAATTTTTATATTTTTGTATATTTACATACAAATGTGTATAAAACTTGTCATCACGAAATAATGAAATTGTCACACGTTGTTTTCTTTTGCGTCGGCTGATTTACCATGCTCGATAGGTCGGTGTACATGATTTCGCAAATATGGTTGGTTTGAAATAAAAAAACAAAAATATCCTCATTAACTCAATGGCATTAGCTATGGCGTGACAGAGTATTCTTTTTCATCAGAAGTTACGGGAAAATAATTCCGGAACTTTTTCGCAGCTCTCGGAGCAAAAAGTTGTTGTTATTTATCAATATATATTGAAAAACAAAACGTACTGAGAAAATCATCCGTCACGGCCAAACTTGCAGACGTCTGAACATGTATACCTCATTTTAAGTTGATTCATCAATCACAGCCTGAGATATCATGTACACCGTTTCGAAAAACGCGTTCAAAGTGAGTGCCGGTTCGGTAGTCCACTTTCGCGTCCAATTCTGCCTTCGCTGCAAACGCTGAAACAATACTGGAAATTTCTACATGGAACCTATTGCATATTATTCTAAACACTTTAGAGATTTTTTCAGATAAACATTTTTGAATATTTTACAGTAGGATAACCCCTTAAAGCAGCGCTCCGCAAAGTGGTATCCGCGGACCAGTGCCGGTCCGCGAGAGAAATCTCACCGGTCCGCCGGTTTATTTTTGAAAAACGTAATATTTTTGCACGATTACCCCTGGTTTTGGTTCATTTCATGGAGAAAATCGCAGTTAATGCTTTAAATTTTTTGATACTCTTGCGCTCGACGCTCCTGAAATAGGATTTATTGGTATATATTGGTATATAATATTTTATTATTATGAGAATAGTTTTTGGTTTATTATTACCTTTGTTCTTTGTCACGAATTTTATATATGTTTTTTTTAATTATTTTAATATATAGAAATAAAAAGTTATGATTCTGATTTATTTTTAACCCTTTGCACTCGTATTTACTAGCGACAAAACGTATTTTGGCGACTGTAAGTCGACATACTAGTGCAAAGGGTTAAAACTCCTATGAAGTTTGCACAATCAATAAGCACCCGTTTTAAACGACAGGTGGCATTTCTGAGGTAAGTTGGCATTACCGTCGTGTACTGCTATCTGTCAAACGTCACCATACTCAAGTTCAAACTGATTCATAGATTACTTTTTATTTGGCTGCCAGTTATATCTCATGTGTTGCGCGTTTTGCGTTTCGCGATAAAATAAAAAAAAACATGCGGAGAAATAAAATCGATATTGGATGCTGTCTATGGGGACACTTCACCACCTATGACAACCGTGACATTTTAATTCAATAAATTTGAATTTACTCCAAAGTAGGTAAAAATTGTTCCATCGGCCGGAAGGGTCATGGCGACGATTTTTTGGGATTTGAAGGGAAACATCCTCATAGACTTTTTGCTGTGACTTATTGCCCCAGTAGGTTAAGAAAAAAAGAGCGGTTTCACCATGACGCACCAGCACATTTATTCAGCATAGTCACGGCCAAATTGCATAAACTGCGCCCAACATGAAAATGTGGCTCGGGGGAAAAACATTCAGCCGAAGAGTTTGACAAACTCAGGGTTAAAGAAATGGTAGAAATGTTGAGAAAAGTGTATCGCCCTAAAAGAGATTACGTTGAAAAATAAAAACTAAAAAATAAAAAATTGTGAAAAACCTTGGTCTTCATTCCTTACACAAATACGACCATCGTATATAAACGTAACCTTAAAGTCGTTTTTTTATGATTTGCTATTCCGCAAAACTTGGAGCCCAAAAATACCGGTCCGCCAAACAACATAGTTTGCGGAGCCCTGCCTTAAAGTGTAATTATGGTGTACTACATTATAATAAATGTAATTATATATAACACAAAATAACAACATAAAAGCAGAGTGATACAGCAAAATCTAGATATTTTATTGGTATAATTTTGTCTTTCAACCACTGTTGAAATCCCTAATATTAAATATTAAGATAAATAAATAGAAAATGTTGATATAAAATGACAAGGCAAATAATATACGTACATATCTACTAGCAAATTACCTGTTCTCTTTGTGTGAACTTATACATACCTACAGGTAGGACCTGCAATGGAAAAAGTTGCAAGAGAAAATCAGGAGATTTGGTTCCAACAAGACGGCTGCCCAGCGCATTTTGGTTTAGATGTTAAATTATTTTAAAATAATTCATTTCAGAATCATTGGATTGGTAGAGTAAATTGGCCAGCCAGATCTCCAGATTTGTCACCTTGCGACTTCTTCTTGTGGGGACACGTTATTAGCAAAATTTACAAAAGACACCACTCAGATATTAATTCTCTGAGAGAAACAATAGTTAGTGAATGTGCGTTAATTACTAACAGGCAGTTAGCTAATGTACGAAATAGTTTTTACAACAGACTAGGGTATTGCTTATCTCAAAATGGCGGGGGGTTATTTGAATATTTACTTTAATTTGTTTTTCCTTCCTGCTGTTTTTAATAAAAATCATCTGAAGCCTTTATTACTTAATATTTATATATTGTTAGCTTATAAATAATTGTCAAAAGCTTAAGATTTGAATACACATGTTAATTTCCTATGTTCGACTTTGAGAGTAGGTACCCGGTATAAGCGGTTTTATTTGGGTGTTTCCAAGATCGAATGCGACAATGGTGACACATTTATTTTATCGTTTTCAAACACGTTCTCAGTCGATTGTAACATGAAGTACTGAACAGAAACGAATATTCATGGCTGCGTTCATGGTGCTGTTTATTTACATAAACACCGATTCGCTTATGTGTCGGTGTTTTGATTACAGCGATCTGTTTTTGCGATACCTGCGCGATCCGATGGTCCCAGTATGGAGGCTTAAACGCGTAAAATTTAATTCGTGTGGAGTGTGCAATGCGTGCATTGGCGAGCTGTTTATAGAACAAAGATAAACCAAAGTTACCATTTCGTTATTGTTCTGAAATTTCTGTTGTAATTCCGCATTTTCTGGCAGTATAGTTTTTACCATCGATTTACAATGCTTAATCATTTAAGAGGAACAAAATCATCTCCTGACCATAATTAGAGGGCTCGGATACTTTTGAAGTTGCATTTGATTGGGGAGAGCCCGCAGGGTCATTTTCTGACACGCATAAGGCCACCGGGAGAAAGCAGTAGAACTTTTGTAGCAAGAGTGACTCAAACATAGATAAGCATTGCAGTAAAATATAAACACATTTAACCCTTAACCAACAAATGCCGCCTATCGCCTATATTCGTGACAATAAACATATTCTTGTAAGAGCGCATGACATATTTTGATCCCGGCGAAGCCACCATACGTTAATGCAAAAATTAAGGATTAATATTACTGTGACTGGCTTGAACTCAGTTTACCATATAAATAAAAATGAATACTACAAGGGTAATTTTTAAAGTAATTTCCGTTTAAATATGAACATAACGTTTGTTTATAATATTATTTTCGCTATTTTATGACGTAGATAAGAGATAGTTTTAATGTATCAATACTAAAATTTTGAGAAAATCTGAAGACGACTCCAAGAACTTGGAACGCTGTCGCGGCATTCTCGATGTTAATTGTTTTATATGTGCTTACGTTAATTCATTTTCGATGGATCTCATGAACGTGGATTTTTTTTATTGGACTATGGTAAATTATATGAGGTCCTTAATTTCATGCTTAATTTTGCAGTTCCTTTTGAAGCGTTGTAATCTTTAAATTTCTGCTTTATGGAAGGGCTTGTTAGAATATTTTACAATACGCCTTAGAAATGTATTTAGTTTATTGAACTAATGTTGTAATCTTTAAATTGCTACTTTATGTTGGGGCGTGTTGGAATATTTTAGATAATAATATAGAATTAGACTAGACTGTAATCCGTAGGATACCTTTTTACCACTATGGGGGTTATCGTTTGGTCAATATGTTCGTGGAAGGATTATCAATTGAGGAGTAGAATGGAAAAAGGGCACTTCTACAAAATTAAAATTTTGAGTTATAACTATTGAAAGTATTTGAAACATCAGAAGTTTGTTATTCTAACGTAACCTGTATTTCTTTCAATTATATTTATACAACACATGTTGGTTTTATTGAAAACATTTTTTGAAAACATTTTATTTTTTGCCTAAAATACCTAAAATCGTTAAAAACAACAGCTGAAATAGTGGCCTTTTTTTATAGATCTTAAAAAACACTACATAAAGATTCATTTTAGCAAATATTTATTATTGAACATAACTCTTGTTTAACATAAACGTAAAAGAATATTAAACACTACCATTCTAAATCACTGTCACTGTTTTCTTAGTCGTTTTCTTCAGTAGATGTAGATGGCAGGTTCACCTGTTCCTTGAACACATTTTTGTTATACCACTCTGACTCATCTAACTCCAAAAATTTAATTAAATCTTATAAGTTCTGCATTTTATCAGATTTAATGCCAGCTGGTGGAACCGACTCCAAATTTACTTCCAAGTTATATTTTTTTCTTGTAATCCAAAAATCAAATGAAGTATAAAAGCCGTTATATTACCCTGCTGTACTCAGAATACCTGAAGCATTATATTTTATTTGACAATACTTTCTTAAAGTAAAACTTTGTTTTTTAGTATTTACAGATTTCTTGAAAAAATCTTTTAAGCCCTTGCCCCAGTCTTTAATTAGCGGCGCACCTTTAATAACCTCAAAGTGCGTCGGTTTTTCTCTACACTGTTGCATAATTTGCAAACATACGTTTGGAGTTTTGACCGTTTCTAGTCGTTTCAGTAACTTTCCGTAAACACCAAAATTTCTATCGCAAACGCAGTAAGAATATCGACGAACTGGAAAAATGTGCCGAATGTTAATATTTTTTGTTTTTGCAAGCCATGAACAGTAGTGTAGCATATTCATATTCTTATTTTGTCCCCCTGCGGCGTCTGAAAAAGGTACGATATTTTTTATATTCGGGTCATGTCCCACCGCAGTTTGCAAAAATTGATCAACAAAAGAAATCACCGAATTTGAGTGTTTCTTCGCTTTATTTTCTGTAAAGCAATAAAACGAACTCGTATCATCATTGTGACAGTATACATTAAACACGTACAACCATAAAAAGCGTTCGTAAAACTGTTGAGAGACAATGAGTTTTGGCAAAGGTAAATTTTGCGCGTAATCAAACTCGACAACTAAAGTTGATTTATCATGTATACAATTTTCTATTATTTCTTTTTTAATGTCTTTGTATGCTTGCACTTTTTTTGTCGTGTACTGATTGTATCACTTTGCAAGAATCGTTTAGGTTTAACTTAAGCTTCATTTTGTTTTCTTCACAAAAATCACAAATGTCAGATCGTGGACTCCGGAAAGAATACTCGGAGTTTTCGCGAAACCATCGATGGAAAGTACAGTACTTTATGCCTAGTATACGACCAGTTTATTCAAAAAAATACTGCTGGAATCCTGTAAACAAATTCTTTACATTTAGAGCAGGATTTTCAAAATACTTTCTTTTGGATTTCGACCGATTATAATGAGATTCTTTGTTTGGAATCTATGCCAAAAATTCATTTACCAAATACCAAGTTTCGGGGTTTATTTTGTGGGGCTTGTTTCCATGTATGCCTCTTTTGTCGCTAATAGAAATATTTCTGTCTTTTAACGACTTCGTGTGGATTGTCCGTATACGTTTATACCCAATTTGAAAAATATTCAAGAAAAAGTGTTTACACACCTCAATCGAGGAACTGTTTATGTTGAGAACATATTTCCAATTAGTCCTTACTTGACATTTAGGAGCTCTAACCCTTGTTTTTGGTTCAAACGGAGACATGCAACCAAGAAGAAAATTATCCTGTTCGTTCTTATCTGCCAAGATCCAAAATTTTTCAAAAAATTCTTGTTGTAGTCTGCCTGGTATAACCTCATAACACTTCTTCTAACAGCACACAAGAACTGCAGCAAAGGTTTTTGCATGCACTGTCACTCCCGAAAATTAAAAATCTCTGAGTATAAAAATTATTGACCACCAATAATAGTATATTGTACAACGAGCATATAATGATAGCTATTAATCACGAAACCGATGTTTGCGGAACGAGCCATAGGCGAGTGGAGCAAATCGTTTGAGTGATCAATGGCCATTATATGCGAGTTGTACATTATACTTTGTTCCCGAAAATTAAAATCAAAATGAAAATAAAAAAAAAACTTAAACAAAATCAAAATCAAAATTAAAATCGAAATTAAAGTTGCAATTAGAATTAAAATTGAAAAAAAATTAAAATCAGTATTAAACAGGGTAAACAAAATATTATCATAAATCGCGTTCTGTGAATTAATGCGCGAATTAACGTGTTTAATAAGCATAATGAAATTGAGTGCTAAATGCACCCCATTAATGATGCCCATACAATTAAATAATGCGCACAATATAACATTTTCGTGAACAAAATATATTACCTTTGGTAGTAATGTACTTTTTTCCGCTATTTCTTGCTATTTTTTTCCTATTCTTTGTCCACTGCTCCTTGTTTATTTTTCGTTTTCGACCCAAGTTTTTTCTTTCAAGATGATCAGATTCCAAATCACAGCTACTTTCTGTTTCTTCATAACTACTGTGCTCAGCGCTATTTGAGTCATTTTCAGAGCTCATTGCGCCGTTTTAACTTATAAAACAGTATATTATAACTTGCTATAAATAATAAAGTTTGAGCAATAAAATCTGCATAAAAATTAGGTTGGGCACATGTGAAAATTGACGTTCTATGAAAGAAGGGCACTTGTAGCGCTTAACAGATTGGCTTACAGTGCCACCTATATGCGAAGTATGAAAACAACAGAACCAAAGGCGGGGAAAGGAAGGTTTTCTTTTGCGGTTTAAACCAATTTACGGAGAAAGGGCATTTCCATGGAAGTGTCCTTTTTCCATCCAACTCCTCAATTAACCTTCTGCAAGGACAGTCCTTTGTTCATATACGAGCATCGGCAATTTTGGAGAAACCAGCCTTTCCTCATAGTGAAGGCAGGGGCGCAAAAGTCATCCCACCAAAACATGATCGACCAATGCGAACGCTCTCCTCACGTAGTACCTTTTCTCGAAAAATCCTATTTTTGCAACGAGGAGGAGATTATCAAAACCGAAAAAATCGTTCTTAAAATCTGTAGCTGACTGTGTACATAAAATATTTGAATATAAAAAGTGTAAATAATAAACAAATTAGAAACAACCTTACTTGTTGCAGAAAGCATTAGATAAATACAAGAAAACGAAATGTAGCCTGAATATATGAATATTCAATCTGTTCGTTAATAGTTCATTTTATGTTGAACAGACATATAAGTATCCAAACGTGTTCGTTTCAGTTTTATTCACCTGAATCCTGCATCAAAGAAATATTTTTTTGAAATTACTCTACGCGATTAAATGATGTACATAGACATTTGTTTGTTAATAGTGCACCAGTGATGTAATTTATTAAGATCGGTCTGCAAACACGATAATTCATTTTCAGATTTTATGTAAGTAAATAATTTTAAATCATCCGCAAATAAGAAAAAATTGCAATGGGTTAAATATGCCCAAAGGTCATTTACAAATAAAAGAAATAGAATACGTGGCCTCGAACGTAAACAGTTGTTTGAAATTCTTACAAATTTTCTACGGTGCATCGAAAAACTTTGGAAATATGATAATACCATTTCCCCGAATCCCAAGGCCTCAAGCTTATAAAGAAAATTGCATGGTTGACTCGATCAAAGGTTTTGGAGAAGTCAGTGTAGACAGAGTCAACCAGGTTTCCTTTCTCTAATGATGATCGTATATAACTTTGGTAAATTATTAAATTGCTTACTGTAGATCGACCCTCCACAAAAACTTGCTGCTCAGTGCAGATGATGTTTTTAGCATGCCACAAAATTTGCTTGGATATAATACTATTAAACATTTTAGAGATGTGTGATTGAACAGAGATGCCTCTGTAATTTGCGACCAGATTTATATATATAATGTAATAATGAATAATTCTTTCAAATGACGGAAACTTATTAAGTAATATATTTAATGCTTCGGCAAAGGAGAAAGAGCATTTTTTTAATAAAATACTAGGTATATAATAGGGCCGCATTTACAATCATCTATTAAAATCGGATGATTTTGTTCTTCCTGTAGCACAGTTAACACTAACTTTATTTTTACGTAATGTTTTAGCAATATGTATGTGCACTGTTAAGTTTAAATGGTAAATGAACTTAGCAGAAATGTAAACTGTTAAGAAATACCATCGTGATGTAATTGCTCCTTTAATAGAACTCAATTAAATGGAGCTGCACTAAAACGAAGTAGAAAAGTTCGGGGGTTCGACAGAAAGTAGCACATTATTATTTCAGCATCTTATAATAATTATGCAAATTTAATGTTTCCTTACAACATTAGCCAGGATTAAACCGGAGAATATGGACTTAGTTAACCGGAAACCTCGGATATGAAAACACATTAACATTGATAATGTCCCGTTCTCTATCTGTGCGCCGCGTTTTGTTTGACACTACTTTAAATGGACGTCTGCATTTATGTATGGATTTCCGGGACCCTAATTATGTGATTTTTCACAAATTTCGTAGAAGTATAATTTAAAATGAAAATAACATCAAGTGCCTTAATACACGTCCTTTACAAGAAGTTTTGCATTCGACGCGATCACGCCATATCGACACGCGAAGTTAGCATATTTTATATGCACTTACCAGTTTTATAGTTTAATAGTGGAAGGAATTCTAATAATTTGGGTATTGTTGCTTTACTGGAAACGGCGGTATTTTCCTTTAATTATAACTGTAATTATTAAATTAACTCGAACCAACTTTAGTCGGACTACTTTGTTAAGCAGCAAGCTGCATGTAGTACGTGTATGTGATCTAAATGTGTACTATTGTACTGACAGAACACTGCAATCCATTATTAATATACAATTTGCTTGAAACTGGCTTTCATACAGGTTCTCTAATGTAATTTGCACACAGAAAATTTTATTGTTTTTCGCAATCATTTCCTTTGAATGTTTGTAAATTAATGTTAACTGGAAAACATACATATTTTTTTTCCTGAAAATACCACAATAAAGATAAATATAAAGTTCACATATAGTTGTTTTAATCGATTGAAACGTTTGTATACGTACGTAAATACAGTGCGCGCCTAGGTATGGAATACATTCAGTAAAACCGAAATAAAATAGTTTTGGAAAAAATCCTTGATTTTCTTTGATGAAAATACACATTTTTGCATGAAAGTCAATTTTCAGTTGTCATTTGTTTTTGAGTTTTTCGTTTTTAAATGGCAACCCCCTATTTTTGTTCTTGATTTTGAGAGATCTTCTCATTGTCGAACTGCGAGTATAAAAATGTTGCCATCTTGCATGAGAAATTTTTCGAGTAAATGAAAATTGAAGGTGAAAACTAGATATTGATGGTTTTTTAGGTAAAATTACCTTGTTCCAGTGCTTTTTTCCAAATAAATAAAAATTTTCTTGACCTTCCATATAATCGTACAATACAATATGGTTTCAGCAAGACGGCGCACCCCCGCACTAGGCGCGTTTATTGACAATTGCTTCTTGCTGAAGCCATTTCTAAGCAACCGCAGTTATTTCCTAAGACCGAACTTAACGACTTAGTTAGGTCCTCCAAAGGATATTTCCGAAATTTTAGCATCCAGACTTCAAAATAAAAATTTACAGGCAGAAGACGTTAAAATCTCGTATTTTAGGAAACGCGTGTCCGAGTATTCAGGCAATTTTTAAAAAGTGGTTGTCTAGTTTATTGCACCGACATTTTCAGTTTGATAAACAAACTTGGGAGCACGTCCAATCCCGATGATTGGAGGCTTTTTATTGATTTTTCCAAAAGAAGCCTTAAAGCTGTTCTCTTGCACAAAGAAAATTTTTTTTTCATCGGTACCGGTTGGCTATTCTGTGCAAATGACGGAAAATCTTAAAGTAATGCTTGTAAAAATCAAATACAATGATCATAGTTGGAAAATTTGTGGGGATTTGAAAATGGTGGGATTTCTACTACAGAAGTCAGGGTATACAAAGTATCACTATTGGAAGAAAAACTGGATAAGAAGAGATAATTTAACTCCCGGATCAAAAAATGTTCTGCACGAAAGTCTTGTTGATCCACTGCATATTAAACTAGCATTAATGAAACAATACGTTAACGCTTTAAATAAAGATGCGGACTGTTTCAAATACCTTTGTAGAAATTGTTCCGCAATCTCAGATGCAAAATTAAACGAAGGAATTTTTGACCGTCCTCAAATGAGGAGATTCGCGAAAGATCAAGAATTTGTTAATACCATGACCGAAACTAAGATAGATGCATGAATTTCATTTGCTAATGTTATTGAAAGTTTTTTGGGAAAAAAACAAGGATCCTCACTACAAAGAAATTGTGAAAAACATGCTACAGAAATTTATGGAATTGGGAGCATAAAAGTTCACTTTTTACTTGATTACTTCTCCGAAAATCTTGGTAATGTGAGTGAGGAGCAAGGTGAAAGGTGAGAAGAAAATCCACTAAACAAAGCTTTTCATCCAAGAGGGAAAGATCTTCTAAAAATAAAATAAATTTAAGATTGTTTAAGACTTTCAATTTGGATCTAGTCTTTTTAAATGAACCAAATATTGTTGTCTCGCTCTCCAGTTCATGCTTTTTTTAATGAAAGCATCCAGCATATACCTTATACTTTAACGATTGTCGCTAATGATACCACCGAATCTCTTCTTTATAACGACTTTATACAGGGTGTCCCATTTTAAATTGCCACCCCAAATATCTCGAAACCTGAGCAACATGGCAAAAAATGTTTCAGATGAAAGTGTAGGGTTCGGAGGGGGACACATGCTAGTGACCTTAAATATTACCTTGGCGTTCATTTTCAAGGTCAAACGAAGGTCGACTTTCATTTCTTAAATGGAACGCCCATTTTTTTTATTGCGCGATAATATTTCACCGGAAAAAATACAAACTTTTTGTAGAACACGTGGCTGTGATTCATACATTACCCTCGGCATTGGTGTCACCCGATGTGCACCACGTGGAGGTTGCCGATGGGACTTTGCACATCATTGGCCCTGAAAAGAGCCGATGGTTTTAGTGGATGGATGTTCGATCTCGTTCTTAGATTAAATGCTCGATCAAGTGTACATTCTTGTCAATGCATTTCTGTACCCGCCCCCGAAAGTTTACTTGAACATTTCGAAAGGTTTGGATGGAAATTTCTCGAAATGTAACTTAATTAAAATGAAGAAGAGAGTGGATACGGAATATAAAGAAAACTGGTAGTATTCTGATTTTCAACAGTTAAAATCGCTTCATTCTCAGTGCAATGCATTAGGTGAACAACTGTATAAAAACCACATCAATAAAATTGAATCAAATATTTCTCACGATGCCAGATCATTTTGGAGATGATGGTATACCAGCATTTTTTTATAAAAAGTTGTATCCACTCTTTATATATATATATATATATATATATATATATATATATATATATATATATATACCATTAAATACTATATTTAATGCATCGCTGAAATCATGTGTATATCGCTAGAGGAATTCCAGTCCGCTATCCCTAAGTTATTCGATAAATTAATTGCCGACCAATTAATGTTTTCCTGCAAAAATATTATCTATAATGAGCAACATGGCGTTTGTTACGGAAGATCCACTGTAACCAATTTACTTCTGTACCACTCATACATTTGTAACGCCTTTGAGAATAACTGTCATACAGACTTCTCCAAAGCCTTTGATCGTGTATATTATTCTGTCTTGACAAAAATGGCAGCGTATGTGTTTTGGGGTCGCCCTCACTTAATGGATTCATAGTTATCTGACTGACAGTCTGCAGTTTGTAAAAATTAATAATTATGTTTCCAAATCAATCAAGATTACATCGTGTGTTCCACAAGGTTCCTATTGTGGACCTATCTTATTTTTGCTATTTATAAATAATCTCAATTCCTATATTAAGCATTCAAAATGCCTTCTATTTGCTGATGACCTTAAAGTATTTCGTTTCCTTCCAGACATATATGACATCAAGTATAAAATGAAACACCTGAAATTCGTGAAATTTCGACCATTTTCAAACCGCCATAACTCGGCGTATTTTCAATCGATTTTGATGAACTTTTGAGGGAGAAAAACTTTGAAGTGTCTTCTTTAAAGTCATGCTTGCAAACTTAAGCGTAACCCCTTCCGCCCCCTCTAGCACCCTTGTGAAAAAAAATGTTTTTTTTACGAAACCATGTCCAACTTTGACGATGTGTATGGAGTTGGAAAAAAAATGTCGACTAAATTTACCATAAAGGCATTAAAATTGGATCAATTACCTATGCAGGACTCAAATAACGAAGTTCCTACGACTATTTGTTACCAATGGGTGTTTGTAAAAAAGTGCATTTTGAGGTTTTTCGCACATAACTCAGCGTCTTTTCAACCAAATTGAATGATTCTTTCGGGAAAAATCTCATTTTGGTTCTACTTTAAGGGGGCAAACTCAGATTGGGATGGTATCTTTTCGAACTCTGGAACTCCCGAACAAAAAAACACGTTTTTGCGCCAAAATCGTCCAACTTTGGCAACGTGTACCGAGTTGGAAAAAATGTGTCGACTCGATCCACCAAAAGGGCATTGAAATGTGTTCAATTGCTTGTGCAGGACTCAAAGAACGAAGTTCCTACGACGATTTTGCACCAAGTTATGGGTGCAAGATGATTCAGCCGGGGGAAGGATTCAGATATATTATTGTACATGCTGGGAATCAAAAACGATTTATTGACGGGGCATCTTTAATTTTCAAGACTTCAAACATTGGTTTTAAAATCAATTTACACCAAATCTGCCGGAACCGCAACTTATTACAGTGAATAATGCAAGTTACCACAATATGCTTGAAGTCACTTAGTTTTTATATATTGTATTTAAGTATTCATTATACACAGTTTTTGTTATTATAGGTAGAAATCTCCCGAAAAAGCTGGATAAAAAAAATGAGTGAATGGTTACATAAAAAAAAATTGTATATCCTGATAAAGCAATGAAAGATGAAATTTGGAAAATATTGTCTAGTAATGCTTTGTCAGAGAAATTGTACCATTTAGAACTCTATGCACAGCATCATGGACATTGTGTCGTAAGGTCACCACCATACCATTGTCACTTCAATGCCATTGAAACGGTATGGTCGAAATTTAAAGGAAAATATGACCAAATGATTTCAAAAACAACATCATCTTCTTCTAGTGAAGTGTTAGCAACTATAAATCAAATTTTATTACGCTAAACATACCGAAAAGTTTGTAATTTCCGCTTGGGAACGAGAAAATTTTTTGGATAAATTAGAAACTAAAGAACTTATCATTAATATTAATTCAAACGACAGTGATTCTGTTGATGATGATAGTACTGATAGACGATAAATATGATTTCGACATGGATTTTTCATAATTATTTTAAATGTTCTTTACCTCATTTAACGAAAATACGTTGATTGGATAAATGGACGCCGTTTTTACACAGGCCAAAATTGCTTCAAACAGTAATGGCCGGTGTTATAATCAGTTATGATTCGCTTTAGTTTTTGTGTTTTTAGCCAGTTAATTTTGCCATTGATAGTGTAAGAATCTAATTATTTCATCCCGCGATTTTCTCGGAAATAGTTATTTTAATTTTAACTATGAATATAAACCCAGCATAAATTTGGTATCATTTTTTTTTAATTAATACTTTTTGTTTCGGCAATCTCGGAATGATCCACAGAGAAAAATATGTTTAGAATTGTTTTTCTGACACAATGATCCACACAGGGTGTTGTACACCCCACAATTTTTCATAAATCGACTCGAACAGGTACCACATTAACACTGACGCGTAAGCTCAAATAATTCCTATCGGGGTCCACAGTTGAAGATTCCCACTATCTGTAGATGGAGTAACAAGTCCCGTTTACTTTCAATTTCAGCGCCTTATTCAACGTCAAAAAAAGGCTGTGGTGTATCACACCCTTAGTGACTATTAAAGGTTAAACGCAAATATATGTTTAAACTCATTCACGTGTAAACGTGAAAATCCGTTTAAACGCGAATATCTGTTTAAACGCGAATATCTGTTTAAGCGCTTAAACGTTTAAAACCCGCTTGCTAACTAAGAACACGTTTATCTGCCTCAGAGAGAGAAACATAGCAGTCATGTCTGAGATTAATTGATCTTAATTGATCTTAATTAAATCTAATTCAATTCACACGATATAATAAGCGTATTTTACAACTTGAACGGGTACAAAACAAATTCCTCTTGTCCATGTCTTTAAAACATGGTATTAGCAGAGTTGATTACAGTCGTCGTGCTATGCTGTCATCTTTAAACTTAACATCTCTGCGTGAGAGACGTATATACTCAGATCTATGTGTATTATTTAAAATTGCGAACGGTTTAATACATTGCAGTGAGTTACTTGCAGTTTTAAATTTTAACTTACTAACAATAACTAGATCTACTTGAATTTTTATAATTACATTATATGATCTGTTCTTCGCCCAATTTTATACTTTTTGGAACTTCCTTCAATAGGTTTAAGGAACATCTCAATTTTATTGATTTATCGTCATGTGATATTTCTGCATAAACTGTTGAAAATAGTCAATTTACTGGTTAAATATTATCATTATTTTATTCTGTAATGTATTCTTTGTTACTTGTTAAAATATGAAGTTTTATTATTATTTTAGTTTGTCCTGTCCCAAAGACTATTTATTTTTAAGTTACAGTTTTAGAAACAATTTATTATTTGTAAAATGGATGTAGGGGGGCACGGTGGCCTAGTGAGTAGAGCTGCTGCTCACGGCCTCGTGGTCGTGGGTTTGAATCCCATCCGTGTGGTCACTTTTTCGGAACGAAAAAGTGGCCGTGAGGGTCCATGGATGTCTTTAGTGTTTGTCCCATCCATTTATTATATAATATAATAATGATTATGTATATTAATTTAGAAATCAATGTATACAGTTTAATGGTACCTCTGGCAAAATTGACCAGTTTCCTATGCCAATAAAAAAAAATGGATGTACTGATAAATAAATAAATATATAGAATAGCCCGCGAGAGAGATGAAATGCTCAGAATTAGCCTAAAAAATATTTAAGAATGAAACATGGCAGTTCGAACCTTTAATTTAATAATTGCATTTGCTTGCTAAAGAAGTTTTTGTTTATATTCTGTTGACAATAAAATATACTGTTTCTCACTTTCTTATGTAAGATGTCAACATTTATATACTACCAGTTCGACAATGAAAAGATCTCTCAAAATCAAGAACGAAAATAGGAGGTTGCCATTTAAAAACAAACTGGATGACGTCGTTACTCAAAAACAAATGTCGACTGGAAATTGACTTTCATGCAAAAATGTGTATTTTTATCAAACATGTTCGAGGATTTTTTCCAAAAATATTTTATTTCGGTCATCCTGAATTTATTCCATACTTTAGAGGCGCACTATATATTCAAATTAGAACGAGCAATAAATCACGATCTATTGGTCAATGAATTATTGCAACTTGAGTATATTGAAGTGCAGGAAGAGAATCGCCCCAGTAGTAATTCCACATGAGTGTATTGCCGCAAGATGGGAATGAATGCATTGTCTAACGGTGTTCGGACGCAATAAAGTATTTCGAGGCATTGTGGAAGCGTAAAAAGGGAATATTTTGGCCAATAGCCAACTATAAAATAAAAGTCGCAGCGTTCGTAAACACACACAAAAAACGTTACGTTACGGTCCATTTAAACCGATGCGGATTTTATTCAACATTGCCCGTCCACTGAATAACAAAATACATATTACCTTAGTTTGTTCCAACAATTCCCTATGCCAGAACATATTGAATATAATATTGCGTTCTTTCGAATGCGGAACATCAATCTTGTTTAGTGCCAGTAACAGGTTGTGTCTATACATTATTTCTTTAAGTACTTCAATTGTAAACTGAATAACAAAAAAATCAATATTTTAGTAAAGTTACCCTTGTCCAAATAAGAGAATATACCGAGCAATCAGTTTCAATCTGGGAAATTGGGCTAAAACCTTGATATTGACCATTTTCAAATTCCTTCGATGGATTGGTCAATTATACGTTTTACCGTTGGCATTTTATACTTGTTTTCCCTCAATAGATCCGCGTATTTGTCAATTTAAAAAAAAATACAAATTCTGAACGAAATATTCTTTTTTTTTTCGTAATGTTATCAGAACTAAGGAATCCAATTTGTCTCCATGCACGAATCCCCGGTATGAGAGAAATATGTAATAATGAAATATTTAATAACTATATCTTGTGAAAAACTTGCGAAGGTTCCATTATTAGTGAGAGGCATCGACGCGGAATTTTTTTAAACATCTTGTTTGCTTTTAATATCCTGCAAATAAAAATTTAATTCCTCGGGGCATTATGCGCATTTCGCCCTATTGAATTTTTAATTTCCGGGCTCCGCTTGTTCTCATCTCTTAAAATCTAAAACCGGCACATGAAAACATAGATAACAAAATTATGTGGGTTCTGTCAAAGTAAATAATAAACTCGTAAAAACGTTACAGTCTGGTCGGAATAATGAATGTATTTTAATTATTAAACTATATCTTCTATAGAATTGAATTTATATTTATGTGTTGTTTGATTAATGCTAAATAAATTTTTTTTTTTTAATAAAACAAAAAAAAACTTCTACAATATCTGTAAATAGTCGAGAGACCGAAACATGTCGTCTTATAAATAAATAATAATTCCAATATAAAACAATCAAGTTCATTATACAATATCTTTATTTGATACATTATTGTAATATGATAATCTAGGGACATCTATAAAAGGTGGTTTTTCTGCCCACAACTTCATTTATTATAGTTGTATTTTGTGAGTAGGAAAGGTATATTTATTCCGGAATGCAAAATATATTTTGAAAACGCAAATCTGTATGAGTGATTTGGTGTCCCCTCGAGGGTCGAGCAGCTTTTACCGAGGGGAAGACGCAAATCTTTTACATTCATTTGCATATCAAGAAGGCGGGCGACTAAAATTTATTTTTTGTACCCATTTTCCGTACACTATTTTCTCTTATTAAGCGAATCAGCCTGCGCTATTACCTTAAATAGGATTACAATGCTGTAACGATTGTCACGGGATAATGGAAATTTCATTTGTGAAGAACAATTCAATTCCACCTAGATTCACTTCAGCAAGGGGTATTTTTATTCGCACTATATCGTATTATTTTCCTTGCTTCTTGGATTCGTTTTAATTCAAAATGAAATGTGTACAACGTGTCCTAGAAAGTATACAACAAATGGAAAACTTCTTTTTTATTTATTTCTCAGATATTTTTTTTATAAAACATGTTTTATTTATCTGAACTAATGGTATAAATAAATAACAAATATATTTTTTCTGCTGTATGAAAATAAACAGTATTACCGAACACTCGAGACGTGTGGGAGTAAAATTTGTGCAGCGTGAGAAAGTATTTGGAGGATGCGACAGAAGGTGATAACAAATCTCCGGAGTCAATTGAATTTCAGATGGTCACTGCGTAACACGCCTCGAGTGCTTGATACAACCGTAACCCATTATGAGTTTACAAAAAAAAAACACTTTTTATACATGCATTTGTTCCTTTTTTTGAGGCCTTTAATAATATTTTTCAGAGATTATATATTAACCCTTTGTTTTTTACGCTCGGGCGAACTAGCAAATCTTGACGAGTTCGGCTATATTAGGGAAGTGTTTACAGGTACTTTAAAATCATTGGGTTAGGTTAGGTAGGGTTGGGTTAGCTTGGGTTAGGTTAGGTTAGGGTGCATCACACCTCCCGGGCGCCGTAGCAGCGCCGCTAGAGTGGACGCATCAAACCGCCTGGGCGCCGTAGCGGCGCCGCGCTCGAGTGCAAAGGGTTAATAATAACAGCACCTCTAATATTATTTTTCAAATCTGCTTATCGTACAGTTTCTCTGATTACACCTATTTTTTTATCAATTTGACCAACCCCTAAAAAGTTATTCAGAAGCTTTAGAACTGGAGAATGTACAGATCACGAGAATGATGCCAAAAACCACGAAGGGTATTTTGCATTTCAATCAACAACATGACAAATTAATTTTGAATTCAGTATTAGAAAATTACATGTATCTTTCAGTATTTAAGAATTATGTAATGATCAATTACTTGTTAAAAAATTCAAACAAAATATTTTTTTTCAAATATTTTTGACATATAAATTCTGAACTGACTATCAACGAGAGTTTAGTGAGTAAAATACACCATATGTAATGAATGTAGCTTGCTTCATTGGTTTTTTGTTTTGTAATTCTTTATTGTTTTATGACACAATATTCGAAAGGATTACCAGTCTTTGTATTTGACATATCTGAACAGGACCGCAATAAGAAAATTTTGCGCACAGGCAAAAGTTCCTTCCGCAAAACAACATGATAGATGATTTTTAAACATATTCAAAAACAAACAATTCAGTTATAAACTGAATAAAAACAGCTATCTACCTAACAAAACAAAAAATTTGACTTTCCTTGCCCCCAACTGAGAAAAATGATTAATAAATTCTCCATAGTTCAAGCTTTTAACAATAGATACAGTCTAAATCAATGGAAAGGCTGCTGTGTGCATAAGTAAGGCCGATGTGTCGAAAATAAAGTGGCCTATTAATTGATTTGGACTATAATATTTCTATTGAAGAGCAAAAAGACTCAGGTCGATAGCCCGGACAGACTACCCCCTATAAATTTATATATTAATTTAAAGATGTAATGCATGAAGATGTGTCTGAATAAATATGTTCTCTCTCTCTCTCTCTCTATTTCTATTGAAATGGTTGTCAAATTTGATACTCGTTTCTGGCACATAGAAGAGTAAAAGAAAAATTTCGAGCTTTAATTTGCCAAAAGATCATTCACATGAGGCTGTAAGAATTTTCGATAAGCAAAGATCATGTTTGGGAAGCTTCTCACCAAACCTTAATCATGGTTTATTTGCAGAATCTCGAGATGTGGCATTTTTATATAATCTTCTCGTAAGGGCTTTCTCTAGAATTCATAAGAACTCGTTTTTCTTGGCTTAAACAATATTTTTTCTATGTTGTGTCTAAAACCGAGTCATTAACGCACATATGGGTTCGTTAAGGGCTTAATATCAATTTTTTAAGGTTGGCACCGTTGAAATTTAGAGCCGTCAATCTGTGCTAAATTTTCGGCGAGAAAGTTTTGAGGTTATATGATGTGTGGAAATCGCAAACTAATTTCAAATTAAAATGTCAATTATCAGTGTTACCAACCACCATACAATTTTGTAAATATGAATGGGCGATTTTTTAACACGAAATAGAAAGAACACTGTAAAAAAACTCGTTCATAAGGCCTTTTTTTGCACTTGTCCATTAGAAAACTTCTCATTGCGCTCGTCGTTTTCTAAACTTGGACGCGTGCGAAAAAATCACGTTTATTGAACTCGTTTTTGTAACATACTAATAGGGTTTCATTGGTCCTATAGCAAAAAGAAATCCTCGTCGTGAGTCCAGCAGAGTACGCGAATGCTGTAAAAATTTAAGTGCTCATAAAACTTTTAAACACATTTTCCTAGAAACCACTTTTTACTTTCTCCGTTACGAAGTATGTGTGTGTGTGTGTGTGTGTGTGTGTGCATGTGTGTGTAATAAAGCAATTGATATGAAACTTTGAACATCCATCTTATTTGATAATCTGAAGAACTGAAAAGCTTTTGGTACAATTTCGTACACCGGAAGTGGGTGTATACCTTAACTGTTTTTGGTTTTTTTCCAATATTTTCTTAAATGTGAAAAATATCACAAAAACATTTAAACAAACATTCAAGACAACAAAGAAATGAACATCTTTTGCTTGAAAACATTTTTCATAAAATCATTGTTATTCGAGAAAAAAATTTACTTTTTTTAAATTTTTGGTTTATAATTATAAAACGATAATAGTTACAGCAAATTTACGTTAATAATAATTGTAGGGAATGCTAAAATGAACAACTTATGAAGAATAAGTTTTTTTCGAAATCCCTTTAGTTTTGAGTAAACTGAGTTTTTGTATTTGAAGTATAATTTTTCCATCTTTCATAATTTTAACGTTTTAAGCGTCAGTTTCATCCGAGTTTACACAACGCTCGATGTACATTTAAAATATGATTTCAACTGAAAATAAACCATGAAAACGCAAATATGATACCATCAAGTTGGAGAAAGTAACATGATGGCCACATCACCATTTTTTCAACTTGGCTTGACTGATTACTTGCACACCATTTTATGGTTCAATATTCAATTTACACAGTAGCTTCATAATTACATTCTCCATGGAAGTAGGTAGCCTCTTATTTATTATTTAATATGAACTTTTTTTTATAAACAATTTTACTGCTTATTTTTTCGACCAAAAATCGATTATTTTTTACAAATGTGCACCATTTCTACAAAATTTGATTATAACAAAGCCTACGTACTTCCATAGCCAATAGTATATAAATTATAACAAAATTTGTTTTTTATAACAGGTTTTATACAAAAATATTTTAGTATTAAAAATTACAAATTTCGGAACAAATTTGGTGTGATATGATATTATTTTTCTGTATGACAATCTTCTGTCTGCACAATTATTGAAAGCTTTTTCACGATTTACCTCGTCATAATAAATAATAATTAGTTTTTATTTCTGGACGCAGCCAAAATATATCAAATAATTATTCATCCATCAACAGTCCAAATTAAAAAATGTTAAAAATTATTACATTTAGTATTTATTGGAAAAGAATTTCAATTTCAAAACTAACAAGGGGAGGATCAGATGTGTGACTCACCGATTTGATCCATCTTTGGAACACGTGTAGGTCATAACTAGGAGTGTAACAGGTGCAAGTAATAGGGCGCACTATTCAGCCGTTTTCGAGAAAAAATGGTTTTTTATTTTGTTATTCATTCGTATGTTTATATACCTTTTGCATTAACAAACATATACGGACCTTTTGGCGCATCGATAAAACCTCCAATTCGTACTCGGAAGGTCAAAGGATCGAACCCTATTGTTTAAGTTGGGTTAATTCATTTTCTTTTTATAGTTTTTATAAATCCATGTGCATTTAAATATAAGGTGTCTAAAAAAGACACCACCAAAATGATATGGTGTATTCCTGAGACAAAAAAAGAGCAAATTAACTAAATTTATCTATATGAAAAATTACATACCTTCCAAGATACAGCAAGTCAAAGTTTAAGATTTTTAAAATATTTTAATTTATATCTCGAAAATGGCAGATGAGAATGATTTGTTTATTTTTTTCTGACAACTAAATTAGGTGTACTACATTGTTTAAAAATTTCAAGAAATTTCTTCAAGTACAAAGGTGCTCCAGAGGACATGCTGTTTACATTATTACATAGAACTTTTTTGTTCTTCATATTTTTTACGATTTAATATTTTTTTCAATGCAATTCATCACTTTTAAAGAATTTATAACTCTTAAAGTTTTTTGTTTACGCCCTATTTTTAACAAAAAAAATAAAAAAGAACTTATTGTTCATTGTTTAATTGCGCTCGTCCTGCAAGAAAAGTCTTAAAAATAACTATAATCCAAAAACTGCTTTTATTTTAACATATTAAATTATTTAACAAATTACAAAAAATTCAAAATGACCCTCATAAAAAAAATCACAGCACACATTGTATGCGCGTGCGCGCGTCGCGTCGATGCGCTTCAGCCACCGGCGATACTTCGGTCACCACCACTCAACCAGTTTTATTTAAATTGAAAGTTTTAATTGTACTGACACACGTTTTCAACGAATTGACACCCGCCTACTTAGATTATTTCATTTTTTAACACGAAATTTTCCAAAAACAATAAGTTCTTTTTTATTTTTTTTTGTTAAAAATAAGGCGTAAACAAAAAAACTTTAAGAGTTATAAATTCCTTAAAAGTGACGAGTTGCATTGAAAAAAATATTGAATCGTAAAAAATGTGAAGAACAAAAACGTTCTATGTAATAATGTAAACAGCATGTCCTCTGGAGCACCTTTGTGCTTGAAGAAATTTCTTGAAATTTTTAAACAATGTAGTACACCTAATATAGTTGTCAGAAAAAAATAAACAAATCATTCGCATCTGCCATTTTCGAGATATAGATTAAAACATTTTAAAAATCTAAAACTTTGACTTGCTGTATCTTGGAAAGTATGTAATTTTTCATATAGATAAATTTAGTTAATTTGCTTGTTTTCTATCTCAGGAATACACCATATCATTTTGGTGGTGTCTTTTTTAGACACCTTGTATCTTAATTTTAGAATCAATCAATTTTTTTTTCGAAAACGGCTGAATAGTGCGCCCTATTACTTGCACCTGTTACCCTCCTAGTCATAACCTACACGTGTGCCAAAGATGGATCAAATCGGTGAGTCACATATCTGATCCTCTCCTTGTAAGCTAAAAATCAAATAAAAATCTAAGATGGTCGCGATTTGTACTTCTTAATACTTCCTGCTGAACTACTGAACTTTAGCTTCAATTTTGTCAAAAGAAAGCTAATTTAATATGGTTCTAAAATGTATTTAAAAGTTTTACAAAGCTAAAGCATTGACCAGGAAAACATCTACTTCCCTGGCTTTTAGCTTTATTTTAACAAAATTGAAACCAAAGTTCGGATGTTCAGTAGGAAATTATATTTATGAAAAAGTCAAAATTAAGTTCTAAGTCTTAATTTTGTAGATTTGCGAACTCGTTAAATGTATACTGTACACAGTGGGCAAAAAAACAGTACAAATAAATTAGAAATATTCATATTTTCAATAATAACTAACGCATTAAGATTGCAACAACACTTTGTAGATAGCACTTCATCTTATCTATAAAAAATGGTCTTTTCACTGTTATGTTAATTATTTAAAAATAATAATAATTCACGAAAATGTATGACAGTACAAAATTACTTGTACCGTTTTTTTTGGCCCACTATGTATATATTTCAGTGTATGTTTCATTTTTATTCAATTTCTTTAAAGCAACAATCAAGGGTTTCTATTTTTCAAAACCAAAGCTAAGAGAATCACGTTGTTGACTTTGCAGAATTTATAAATTGCTCGATCCCGATTTCGATCACTCAACTATTAGAAAATAACCAATCTATTTTAACCCTTTGCACTCGTATTTATTAGTGATAACACGTATTGTGTCGACAATAAGTCGACATACGAGTGCAAAGGGTTAAAACGCACAAAAACATGTTTTGTTTCATACCGCAAAAAGTGTTAAACAAACCCTCTAAAAAAAAAATCCTTTTTCCGTACTCCCAAAATAAATCGTCAAAGTTTGGCTTTTTTCGGCCGTTATAGTGTTAAATATTGAAGCATGTGTTTTGCGCTTGTCGCTTCAACTACAAATTCAGCTGCATGTAAACCGATTTCTTCAACTTCAGCTTGTTCGGAAATCATTCTTTTAACATTTCTCCAAATATACATTGTTGCAGATAAAACTAATGAGAAATCTGTGATATTAATGGAACCTTAAGATGTTCTACCATAAAACGTTATCATTCATGGTGAAATACTGAAATATCATGGATACCAACAAGGTTAAGGGTACCGTCTACTTTGTTAGATTCAAAAAAATCTTTTTTTTTTATTTTGCATTTTTTGGAAGCTGTAAGTGTATAGAATATTGTGTCCAAACGGCAAGTTGATATTTCAAATGGAAACTTACAGACGGCAGCCTAAACGCACCACGTACAGAGCAGCACCGCGTGGCGGGGATTTTCAAACGCGTTTTTCTCAGAACAGTGTTTTTTAAATTGGTGGAAGTGACTGCGCGCAGACGGATGCAGCAATCGATCTGAAATTTTTCCCGAATACTCTAAGGACATACTCGCAAGGTTATGTAGCATGAATGAAAAAAAAAACATATTTATTGATTTTATATATTTTATATATTATATTTAAAAACGAGCCGCAAAAAGGTCAAAAAATTATTTTTTTCCGTTATTTTGTTGTTTTTTTTGAATTTCAATTTAAAAAATCACAATTTGTACTTAAAGGCTTAGTAAATTTCTGGGAAAAACATTCAAGTTAAAAACTTTATTAGTCGTCTCAAAAAAAAAGAAAAAAAACGAAAATCACCTTTTTTCAGGCCTGCAAAGTAGACTGTACCCTTGAGTAAATTTCACAGAACATGGCACAAATTTAGCGAACTAGTTTATTTTTCTTATATACCTGAACATACATTAAGAAACCGGGTGTACATTGACTGATAATGGAATGCTAATAATGGATTCGGCAGATGTAGCAGAAGAGGTTGTTGAAGAATTACTTCCATTTAACTATTTTTGCCAATTTCTCTAGCTGTTCTTTTTAATCCTCTGTTTCCTAAATTCTGTACTAGGCTTTTTGGGCCATTTATATAGCGGCATTTTCCTATTTTAAAATTATCTAAACTTATTGCTAGTTGTAGTTTAATTGCAAAATCGTATTTTAAAAATCAAAACATCTTCCATGAAAAGAAAATCGTTATCTAGGCCTTTTCATCCATTGCATTACAAAACATAAAAGGGCCGTTGGTTTTAAGACTAAGCACTCCACACGTTTTAAACTTTGGTTACTCTGGTGATACCAACAAAACCAACTATTTTGATTGATTCAAAATGTAAAGCGAATTCAAATGTTCCACAATTGGCAAGTTGTCATCGTTTCAACAGAATTAGAATCGAATGTTACGTAAAATGCTGAAATGAGATGAATTTGTTCATTTACATGAACTCGACTTATCATATTACCTCTTATCCCTCTCGGTGTTGATTACTTTACACACTGGATTTTCTAAATATGTTTCTAATAATAATCTCATTCCGCCTGTTTGGTACTACTTGCACAATCCCATGAACCAGCGCAATAGCTTAAACGAGGATTAACTAATCTGTATAGAAGGCGTTAGCATGGTAGGAAATTTCTTCGGGAGAATGCAAAAATATTTTTTTATCGGGATTATTTTCAGTGTATCGAGATATTGCGCTACCAAATTACGCCTGGTTTACATGTTTCCCATCCTGTGCAGAAAGTACGAATCCTCTTTAAATTCCTTGCCAGCCATGACTTTTTTTACAGCCTCGTAACAGGTCTGACACGGTTTTCGTTTCTGGACCTCTCTTACGGACATTTCGTGAGGAGGACGACGATTTCTGCTTGGCGTAACGACTTTAACTTCTGCTGCAGTAGGACGCAAATTGCATAAAGTATAGGCAACTGATTTTCGAAATTCAAGAATGCCCGTATTCACATCTTAAACTTTTTTATACATTAATCAAGCATTTACCATAGCAGTATTCAGCAAAAGCTAAAAGCGCCAGTTTTCGATACCACTTTGTAGTTTTTCTAAGTGATGATTGGTACGCTGTCATTTGATCTGATTGATCAGCAGGCGATTTTCCTTCGTTGTAAGCGAGTATCACTTCGGGTTTTTTCTTTGTTTGTCCCCGGCGATTTTCGTCTGAGTGCTTTGTTGTAGAGAGCATCAGCACGTAACGCTTATCTCGCAAAGAAAGTATAGTGATTCCCTTACGATTTTCGTTTGCAATATACTCTCCGGTCTTAGGTTTTTTATTTGTCACTTCGCGCGGGTTTTCTAAGTGGTTCTTCCTTAAGGTACCAACTAGGTGGGTTTGCCTATCCAGCAACTATTCTGCTAATGATAGACTAGTATACCAATTATCCATGATCATGGTTCTACCGGAATCCAGCAATGGCTCAGCTAGTTTCATCACTACTTTAGGTGGGGTTGTTCGTTTTTGATCAAGATTTTTGCCGGCGTAAATTTCTAAATTATAAGTATAGCCTCCATTACAACAGAGCTTGAACACTTTGAAGCCATATTTATGGCGTTTTCCATTTAAATATTGGCGCATAATTACCCGGCCACGAAATGGTATTAGTGATTCATCGATGCATATTGTTTCTCCAGGATCGAGTGCCGTCTGAAAATTATGGACCACTTTATCGACCAAACCCTGAATCTTGTGGAGCCTGTTATTTAGTGGATTGTTTTCGTTATCTGCAAAGTAAACCATCCTCAAGAGCAATTCAAACTTGTTCCTGGACATTGCAGCAGCAGCAAATTCGTTTTTGAACATTGGTTCCTTGCTCCAAAAATGTGATAGTTTCGGTAGATGAACTATACCCATATAAATAACCAATCCAAACAAATGCTTCATCTCTTGTAAGATATAACATCTTTTCTATTCACAATAGTTTGGGTGGCATAGAGATTAGTTTGCTCGACAATATACAAGGTGTCTAAAAAAGACACCACCAAAATGATATGGTGTATTCCTGAGACAAAAAAAGAGCAAATTAACTAAATTTATCTATATGAAAAATTACATACCTTCCAAGATACAGCAAGTCAAAGTTTAAGGTTTTTAAATATTTTAATCTATATCTCGAAAATGGCAGATGAGAATGATTTGTTTATTTTTTTCTGACAACTACATTAGGTGTACTACATTGTTTAAAAATTTCAAGAAATTTCTTCACGTACAAAGGTGCTCCAGAGGACATGCTGTTTACATTATTACATAGAACTTTTTTGTTCTTCATATTTTTTACGATTTAATATTTTTTTCAATGCAACTCATCACTTTTAAAGAATTTATAACTCTTAAAGTTTTTTTTGTTTACGCCTTATTTTAAACAAAAAAAAATAAAAAAGAACTTATTGTTCATTGTTTAATTGTGCTCGTCCTGCAAGAAAAGTCTTAAAAATAACTATAATCCAATAACTGCTTTTATTTTAACATATTAAATTATTTAACAAATTACAAAAATTGTTCAAAATGACCCTCATAAAAAAAATCACAGTACACATTGTATGCGCGTGCGCGCGTCGTGTCGATGCGCTTCAGCCACCGGCGATACTTCGGTCACCACCACTCAACGTGTTAACGAGTTTTACTTAAATTGAAAGTTTTAATTGTACTGACACACGTTTTCAACGAATTGACACCCGCCTATTTAGATTATTTCATTTTTTAACACGAAATTTTCCAAAAACAATAAGTTCTTTTTTATTTATTTTTGTTAAAAATAAGGCGTAAACAAAAAAACTTTAAGAGTTATAAATTCCTTAAAAGTGACGAGTTGCATTTAAAAAAATTTTGAATCGTAAAAAATGTGAAGAACAAAAAAGTTCTATGTAATAATGTAAACAGCATGTCCTCTGGAGCACCTTTGTGCTTGAAGAAATTTCTTGAAATTTTTAAACAATGTAGTACACCTAATGTAGTTGTCAGAAAAAAATAAACAAATCATTCTCATCTGCCATTTTCGAGATATAGATTAAAACATTTTAAAAATCTAAAACTTTGACTTGCTGTATCTTGGAAAGTATGTAATGTTTCACATAGATAAATTTAGTTAATTTGCTTGTTTTTTGTCTCAGGAATACACCATATCATTTTGGTGGTGTCTTTTTTAGATACCTAGTACTTAAATATATTATCATCAACTAGCGCAAAGTAGAACTCAACAGGTTCTTGATCAACTAGAAGCTCTGACAGATTTTTTTTTATTCCTGATTCTTTTGTAAAAGTAGTAAGAACTGGCTGCTTACCCTGGAGAGCTTTCAATCCATGGTCGTCAATATTTTGGCGCGTAACTGGAATTCTGTCATCTCCAGAATCAGAGGATATTTCTGCTTCTTCGCTATTTCCTTCACTATCAGTATCTTGTATTTCTGCAGTCTCAACATCATTTCCATTCTTCCAAAAGCTACATTCTCGAGCTGTGGTACTTCATATTGGTCAGTGTCAATATTCTGTGGAGTCTCATTTATTTCGCCGTCACTGGAACTTGCCGCTAGCTCCTCACTCATGTCCAAAATGTGTTCATCTTCGATTCCCTTTCAGGAAAAAATATTGTATAAAACTGTTTTTTTATGCTAAATAACAACACATACCTTCTAAGTCAGAATTATTCGAAATCTCAAGAAGTTCCTGATTAGTAAGTGGCCGTTTTCTGGCCATATTTTTATATCTTGACATAATTATACGCACAAGATGTAAGCAAAATAAACAAGTAGTTTAGACTAAGCTATCAGCTGTTTCTATCCGTGGACCGAGAAGATGACCGCGCCGGCGTAGACGTTCATTACCTTCCAAACGGCGTCGGCTCGGTCAAGACTTCAATATTTGTGGATATCTACCTCTGCGCAAGATGGCCGAAAAAATGAAATTTTTGGCCAATATGGAATATACTGCCCGGTAATAAACGTAAAATATTATAAAAAGCAACGTCTTAATTACATTTTTGGGTAGCTATCATTTTTACAAGCTACTAGCTTTACGAAACTTTAACTACATTTACATTGCTAATTATAGGCTACTTCGCACCCTCTACATCTGCGTACGACGCGACGCCCCCTTAGCCCTCGCCGTATTGCGACGCTGTACCCTAGAATGATTAAAAAAATAAAATTACAGAAATCACTTCGACATTTCCTGAGAAACGCCAATTACATTTTGCAAAATATTTAAGGGGTTATCACATTTTATTTCGTCATATTATACAGCACCAGTTTCCTTAAATTTACTTCTTACTTTCGCCGTTACGAAGTATAGGAAAGTATTTTGATCGTGAAAATTATTGTGACGTAGTGCAGCTTATTCAAGGATGTGTAATTTTAGCAGATTTTAAAGTTCAAACAAAGGAAAATATATTGTTTAATCAATCCAATAGGTCTAACAATACTTCAAATATCGTGGTAGCAATAAATATACAGATACTTAACAGCAAACCGAAAAATTTTAGTATAAACATATTTTAAGCAGTTTTATTTATGGGGGCGAATATATGACGATGGAATCGCGTGCACCATAAAATACACAGTTTATTTTTACATCTTTGTCCTCTCCGTAAATGCCTCGCAGAATTTATGAAAGATTTAAACCGGAATGCCGATTTATGCGTTCGGGGAGATCTAACCTAGCAAACAATCCTATATCTACTAAGTGAGGGAATAAAATATAAACAATAGGTCCGAACTCATGATGTGAAAGCTGCGAACAATCGACAGAAAATATGTCATAGTACGGCCTCAGGGTCCAAAACTTCATATGACTCAGATTGCAGGTTTGGGACTCGTACAGAACTTGTGTTGGTTTAATACTCCAGCCAATAGGGATGATTTCAGAGGTGGTATAAGTTATTATTGGTGCCAGGGGGTATAAGTAAATATTTGTAATTCAGAAAATAATTCGTACAATCATTAAAAAATTAGTGCTAATACATTGTATTTACATTGATATCAACTAATAATATTAAATATTTACAGAATTATTCGCCATATATATTCAGATTCTCTTTAGGTAAAGATAAGTGGACTCGCACATGTAAAGTGTTTTTCAAAAACAAACCCAGACATGTATAATACCATTTTAAGAATAGTACATTCAGAAAGTTCGATTGGCTTAAATGTATACGATTTTTTAAACACTTGGCTTAAACATATTTCAATGGATTCTATACTAAACTAATGAGAAATATATATAAAGGGGCAATTTAATTATAATAAATTAGAGAATCTTATTAATATATTCAACACGTCCTAACTTAACTATAGTATTTACAAATTGTTTAAAAACTAATCTATATACACATTTTGGATATTAATATTAAATCTACTTGTGTATTTGTTGGGTTTGCAACAGAATGTCGTATGTAAAATAAAAAATATAAATATAAACGTAGCGTTATTTTGGAATGAAAGAATGATTAATTTTTTGTTGTGGCTTAATACTAAAAACAAATAATCATTATATATAAATATATAATAAATTATATACGAAGTGATTTAACCTATGCAGTTCCTTCTTGGTTCGGTCAATATGCGGAGCTTTGCAGAGGAAAATTCACAGGAGCCAGGATAAGGTCCGGGCCTGAAAAATAAAACTCGGTATAATCCACTTTCTTTAAATCCCCCTGAATATGCAGAGAATAGGTTCTTTAATCTGCATACTTAAACGATATACAAGTTTTTGAATGTCCCAAAACGTTTAACACTAAATTATGGTTTATGAAAAGTAGTGTATCCGTCGCAAAATATCCGCCTCAAGATTGTAAAGTTTTTTCTTTATACTTCATTTTAAAATAATATGAATATTTAATTATCAATTCTGAACAGTCAGGCAACAATATCGGCGCTTGATTATTAAATAAGGGATTTTATAAAATAAAATATAAATCAATCAGTTTTTGTTAATTATGGCAGTACATATAATCGTAAAATTTATTTTTTTTAATGATTCATGGAATTAGTTTAAAAGTGTAAACATCAGTACAAACATAAAATAACAATAATATAAAGTATTACAATGAATTATAAATTATGATCTAATTTGTAAATCCTTATGAATCCTAAAATCTGGAATTAAAAATCTAAATCAATACTGCGAAAATATTTTAACAACTGTTAAGCATAATGAAAATTTAATCATTTTTGTTAATAAATATTATCCATAGCCTACTTTATTATTAGTTAATTAAATAATTGAAAAATTGAAATTATAATAGTCATCAATAGAGAGCGGATTTTATGCAAAATTCATATTTTTGCAAAACATAAATAACATAAAAAATGGATATTTAAATAAAAAACGGCAGGATATTTTGGTAATTGTTCCGCTTCGTATAAAAGTTTGGGAGTTTTTTCGTAAACAGCTTTATCAATAAACTAAATTATATTATGTTTTGTGATATATTTTTTTTGCTAATTTTATTCATTTCGTTAGCTTAAATCAACATATAACATAATATGTGGTAGCACTACATATTGAGATAGCAGAAGTGGCAATACAGATGGGTATTTTCGGTTGCAGAGATCTGTATTACCATCTCTGCTACCTCGGCCGTACCATGAGTCACCCTGCATGCCGTCACTGTAACTTATAGTCTAATAAGAGGCATAATTACATTTCACAATGTTCGACGTTGAGACACTTTGAATTATAACATATATCTTTTGCTGCCAATTAAAATTTATATCAATCTATTGTAGGTAAACAAATACTTTCTGTTTTTTCGGGCATATAATTTGATTATGTGCTGTCAAATCCATACACGGCTCAAAATGCGACACAATTCCAAAGAGTAAAATACAAAAACAGCATTTTCCCATGTTCCCGCGTTCCCACTAACTGTTTTATTAATACACAAGAACAACATTTTCTAGTTTATCGCAATATCAGCGCAATAAAACGTTAAACTAGATTAACCGAAATTCGCGTGTCCGTTTTAATGAAATATTAATAATTAGTTCAAGCGATCGCCAATGGATATCCAAATTCGGTCCATGATTAATGATAATATGTATGGAATTTTAAAACGGTGCATTCGATTCATGCGACTGCATGAATTTGCAGCCGTATGCAAATTATTATAATATTAATCAAAGGCGGCTTGAAAACTATCGATTTTACATTACGTGAAAACACGTGCATTAAAATCGAATAACTCACCTTCGAGGAAAGCAAAAAGAAGGAAGCGGAAGATGTGTCTCTCTTAAGTGCGCGAAAGACTATTTCGAACTTTCGAACGGGAATTTTTCTCCAGGGTGGAATTTTATTTCCACTTATGCTGTTTATACCGTTTCCGGTTATTTTCTTCTCTTACAATTTCATGTTGTATCTATTACATTCTTATATCAACATTAAATTTCTAATTAATTATATTCAGGTGTTCGCCATCTTCTTATTTACAGTGGTATTTTGTACGTTTAGATTCAGCCAGTGAACAAGATAGTACAAGGATGCAAATGATACCTGTTAATAGTTTAATAAGAGAAATATGCAAGAAACGTTTCCGGTCTCCCATCCCAGGAGTTCGTCGTGTGCTAGTGTGCTGACGCGCCAGCAGTTATGAACACGTGTCACTGAGGGCATTTAGTTCTGTGATTACCGCTCCGGCTAACACCACCGAGTCCGGAATACTAACTTTGTCTTCTCTCTCTACATCCCTGGTTCTCCTTGTCCCGTTTACATGGAAAATTACCACTCAAGATATCCAGATAAATAATTAAATACCCCTTCTACCTAGAGCCACTTAAATTAGAGCATTACTCTATTTCGTGAGTAGACATAACACGAATATTAAATATATTGTTTTTATTATTTATTTATTTGTACATTTCCCAACAGAATTTTTTTTTTATAGAAAATCTATAGACGTATTGGCCTATTATGTTTCAGCTTTAAATAGTGTATATATTTGTTGGATGTGGGCGTAATCTAATGATGAATCACAAAATACCACTAGCGCAAATTTATGTACCAATAAACTGAAGTGGCAGTAACGCCTTCGGATATTGAACGTTGCCATTACATGAAAAGTCAATTTTCTGCTGTATTTGTTACAACTACGCAACGAAATATTGGCTTAAAAGTTGCCTTTCGTGAAGACATACACAGACACAATTGGCATAAGTCAATGAAGCGACTAAAATTATTTCTAACAAAAATGTTTTTACCAGAATACTTTTGTGATGATCTCCGATCCTAATTAAATATAAGACAAGAATATATTAAACATTCGATACGAATTATTTTCACATTTATTCTCGGTGTGGATCTGGAAATATCTGGTCATAAACAAGGGAGCATGAAATGAACTACAGTTGAAGTTCAACTGCGTATTTGAAGCCGCTTCCAGTCAAAACAAATAGTTAATTCTCTTAAAAGTAACAGCATAACGGTGCCGTGGCGTCATCCAAGCGCATAACGGAGCTTTACAGCTTTCCGAACAATATAAAACGCATATAAGCATCGCCAAAGTAAACACTGAAAATTCATTAAACAAACGTATACGCGCGGTTGTATATATTCATAAATCAAATAATAGTGGATTTTTTCTGAAAATAGAACTAATGTTTCTCTGCCTTAATAAAATCTGTACAAAAAATGATCACTACGCATGAGAAAACTTTTCGATTAATCTTGATAAAAGTCACTAGATACTTGAATACCAAGTGCCGTAAATCAGCTTTCTGATGTAGTGAGCAAAATATTGCCTTCATATTCTTTAATTACTAAGCAATTCAATTCAATAAAATATATTAATGATCGTTTATTTGTTGTAACTTTTAAAGCTATAATGTGTAAGTACAGGTAAAGTATTGAGGTTCTTATAAAATGCAGACTTTCTGAACCACCAAGATATTACAAGTTGTCTTTAGAGGTGTTGAAAGTTTTACCTTCCAATTAAGGGGAGGTTCTCATATAAAACTTTCAAATGTTGCTCATTCGAATAATTCTTTCGGCGTTTGTATTGGATTTGTTATTCTTTGAAGGCTAGTTCTAGCCGCCAACCTTTTCAAAGTACCACCCAAGCCATCACACGCACCTTTGCCGTGGGAAGTTGGAAGAGCATACCACTCTGAAGCTTAACCAAAGGCTTTTAAGTGATGAGTGAGATTACCAAAAAATTTCCTGTTTTTGTACAGCGCACTTGCGCCATCAGAAAATTTTCAATTTTATTGAAGTTTCTCTTGATAAAATCTACTAAATGTCTCTGGAACACATGAACGGCAATTGTGTCATGATGCATTCTGATATTATTACGAAACTTTTCATTTCAGTTTGGCCGTTATCATGTCTATAATAGATTGGAAATGGATGCACTGTTGCCTGGCTGTTATTCCAATAAATTCCTTGTACAGCATCTTCAACAACAAAAGCATAGTTCTCAGAAAAATCACAGATTACAATGCACTCATTGTCAGGGACGTTTCCAACCACCCAGTGGCTAAAAATTATTTTTTCCTCGTTTTTTAGGCGTTTCCAGTCGATCTAAGCACTATTTACGATTAAAGTTATTTAGCATATCTTCGTTCCTGGAAGTCTCACAAAAAAATGTTATATGCAAAAAAAAATTTTGAAAGCATCATCAGATTTTGAAAATTCTTGGTGCAATGTGTTGTTCACTCATCGAATAGATGCAGATAAAAAAAAATTCGTCGTTCAATTGTTTGAAAGGATGGCCACATTTTAAAAATTCATCCAGCAAAGTGTTACCCGTCGTTCTTTTTTTGAGGATAACTCGTGTAACGGATAATCTGATTTTAAAAATTCTTCCGGCAAAGTATTGTGCTCACTGAATTGATGCAGATAAGATAAAACATTAAATTCGTCGTTTATTTTTTTGCGGTTTTAAAAGCATAACTCTTGAACAAAATGACAGATATTAAAAATTCTTCCAGAAAAGTGTCATTTTTGACAGTTGGAAATTGTGGTTTTTGGCAGTTGAAAATTGCTATTTTTAGCAGTTGACAATATAAGTTTTTGGTTGTTGAAAATGATCAATTTTGGCATTTCAAGATTGTAGTTTTTGGAGGTTGAAAATTGTCATTTTTGATAGCTCAAATTATTTTTGGCAGTTGAAAATAGCCAAAAAAATGTCATTTCTGCCAGTAAGCAGATGGTCATTGTAAGCAGATAAAAATTACAGTTTTTGACAATTGAAACGGCAATTGATTGCAGTTGAAAATTTGTCATTTTTGACAGTTGGGAATTGTGGTTTTTGGCAGTTGAAAATTGCTATGCTTAGCAGTTGAAAATATAAGTTTTTGGTTATTGAAAATGATCAATTTTGGCATTTCAAGATTGTAGTTTTTGGAGGTTGAAAATTGTCATTTTTTGTAGCTCAAAATTATTATTTTTAACAGTTAAAAGTAGCCATTGTTAAATTTGTAATTTTTGTCGCGATTTTGATATTTGAAATAGCACACCTGCCGAATGCGTCGTCCGATTTTGATGATTTAAACACATCAAAATGTGGCAAATTTAGTGTAATGTTAAAATAGATTACAAAACATTTTCGTGAAATTAACACAAAATGCAAAAATCTCACTTTTTAAAATAGAAATTTCGATTTTTGAAATTGCACACCTGCCGAACGTGTTGTCCGATTATTATTATTTAAATTTCAAAATATGTTGAATTCAGTGTTATTTTAAAATGGATTGATATATTTTCTCGCGAAATTAACACAAAATGTAAAAAAATGCAATTTTTTAAATTTCCAGAATTTAAAAAAACGCGATTTTAATTTTTGGAATTTTACACCTGCCGAATGCGTAGTCCGATTTTAATTATTTAAACGTCAAAATATGACGAATTTACTGTCATTTTAAAACGGATTACAATATTTTCTCGTGAAATTAACACACAATGCAAAATTGGAGTTTTTAAATTTCCAAGATTTGGATTTTTTTTTAAATTGCACTACTGCCGCACGCATTGTTCAATTGTGATGATTCAAACTTCAAAATATGGCAAATTTTATGTAATTTTATTACAGGTTACGAAATTTTCTCTTGACATTAACACAAAATGCAAAAATTGAATTTTTTTAATTTTCAACATTTTAACTTTTAAACCGAGGACGAGATTTGTAAAATTCTTTCAGCAAAGTCTTATATTCATCCGGAAGATGAAGAAAAAATGTCTCGACTGATGGAAAAAGAATATTACTCAGTAGAGGATGATATCAATTGCAAATGATTTTGTTCTTATTTTCTGTGACGTATTCAATTAGCTGTAGAATTTGATTTTGTTGTGATGTACTTTGTTATAATTTGTCATGTACTATATCTAAATTTGAATAAAATTAAAAAAAAGAACCAAAAAATTAAATTTGTTCAATTGTTTTTCGGGTTTTACAGGATAACTCTTCAACGTATGACCAAATTTGGAAAATTCTTCCAGCAAAGTGTTGTACTCGTCGAATGGATGCAGACCAAAAAATTAAATGTTTCCTTCAATTGATTTCTGGTTTTTGAGAATAACTCTTGAACGGATGATCGAATTTGGGAAATTCTTCCAGCAATGTCGAATAGATGCAGTTAAGTCCAAAAAATTAAATTTGTCATATAATTGTTTTCTGGTCTTTAAGGACAACTCTTGAACGGATAAACATATATTGAAAAATCTTTCAACAAAGTATGTGTATATAAAAAAAAATCATTGCTCAATAGTTCTGTGGTTTTGAGAAGATAGCTCTTCAAAATGGTCGATTTTAAAAATTCCTCCTGAAAAGTATTTCTACTCATCGAATAAATGTACAGGACCAAAAAATCATTTATTTAAGATAACTTGTGAACGGATGACCAAATTTGGCAAATTCTTTCTATACTCACCGAATAGATTTTTAGAAATTTGTAGTTTTTTGAGGATAATTCTTAAACGAAAGGAAAGATTTTGCAAATTCTTTAAGATAAGATAAGAGTTGGTCTTTTGCATTGTATTTACAATGCGAGACTCGTCAAAATAAAGGGTAACTTAAGTCAACTAACAAACCATTACCCAAAAATAAACTAAATAAAATAACTTAAAAATAACTTACTACAACTCAACGTTTTAAATCTTCTAATTTTTAATTTTTTTTCCTTTCGGTAGTCATTAAAGAGATATAGATAAGATAAAAAATAATTTTTCGTTTTTTAACCAAAAATAAGTTTTAAATTCTTAATGTATTACACTATACGCCACTATAGTGGCTTTCGCGGATGCGATTTTCAAATTGAACTCTGCCGTACAGAGAATCAGCCCCGTGCGGGCTGTTTTCCGTTTTTTCTTTTGTTTAGTGCTTCTTCTGGTCGATTTTTCTTTCCTAAAAAATGAGACGGTGAGATATATTGTGTGTGCTAAGTGGCCCTACCATCAAAATTTTCCTAGAGCCGCCACTGCTCCGGGCACAAGTTTAAGTATTATTTTTTTAGAGCAAAAGTACTTCATCTTATCTGTAAAAATTGGGCTCTTCACTGTTGTATTAATTATTTTAAAATACTAATAGCTCACGAAGATATAACAGTACAAAACTATTTGTACCGTTTTCTTTTTGACCCAGTGTGCATTATTATATTATATGTTAAGTGGCTCTACCATCTAAATGTTCCACGAGCCGCCACTGCATACACCTGTTCCATGAAATCTCCATATCCTTTTCCAACGTTTTAAAGCGTTGGAAAAATTTACCGGTTATATTATTTGTTTGGAATATGGAATATCGGTAATTTTTAACAATAAAAATTGTTACGCGAAAAATTCTTAGGGGGGGGGGGTGTAATTACCCGATTACCCCCCCCCCCCCCTTTGAAACCGCCACTGCTCATTGTCTGTCAACTCTTTTTTTTATTCTTCATAAAATCATTTTGTTTTCTTACAAGGTATCAATGCAGAAGTAATTTTTCTAGACCGGTCTTTAATTTTTCTAAATATTCTTCAACTGGGGATATCATAACTTGCAAAGTGGTCCTATCGACGTTCGTCCATTGTAAGTAATTTCGTCAATGAAGTTATCCTCGAAAATGTGTTCTAATTCTTCGACTAAATGTGTTGCACCAGAACACTCAGAGCAAGTTCCAAAATAACAATTTGTTGCTGCTTCAACGCAAACCATACGATTCAAATAGTCATGATAGGTTTTCATTGGGTGCGGAGTATCAGTCGTCAGGTTTTTAATATTTGATCCTTCGATTAATAATTTCACATTTTCATGGATAGCACAAATACAGATTGAATGGGTTCCACTTGAACCTGCTAACACGCAATGTTTAGGCCTCAAAGATGCGAATTTGAAAAAACTACATTTGACTGGTGGGTAACTTTCCTTGAATAGTTGATAAAGTTGTTTCAAGTTGACTAAAAGTAATCGCTTTTGCACATGAATGCGTTTGTCATCCGTCTTGACCGAAACATAATCTTTTCGTCCCGGCATCATGCGACTATTCTCATCGAGTTCATAAAAGCTGATTATTAAATCAACTACTTCTTTGTCTATGGACGGATGGCTCTTGGGGCTAGGATCGGCTAAGATTCCTTTCTCTACAGCAACAGTTATCATGTGAATCGTAGCGGAAGGAAAATGATTTTGGATTATTCGAAAAGACCATTCTTAAAAATAGTCAGAATTTTCATTTTTGTTATACGTTGAATTCGTCTTTTAAAATTTTCTGTACATCATTTCCATCATTTTTTTCAACGCTATCATCATTCACATTAATCACAGTGTCGAAAATCCTTTCTGACATTGCTTCAGATATGTTTTTCATTTTTTCTTTGGAATAAAACTTCTGATAAATTTTCTTCTTTTTAATAGGTGAAGTTCCAATCAAACCTAAACCCTTGTTAATTGCATCAATCGCTTCATGAATCACTTCTTTGTTCCCCTTAAACAATGCAGGGCTTTCGAGGAAATGATCCATATCTCAGTAATCTTCATCGAATGCTTCATTATTATGAAGGTGTTGCAAATTTTCTGTCTAAGACACTCTTCTGTCATTGGTCCATTCAATACCATCAAATGTTGCTGCAGGACTTTCCTGAGGCTTCCGTATTGTCGGATGAGGAGACAAATTGAACGGATTGAAGCATCTATCCGCTCCCTTTTAATAATTTCGATGATTTAGACATTCTCTCGTTAAAAATTTACGGCTTTCACAAAGTTTGTAGGTTATGAACACTGCGCGAAAAAGGGTTGCATGCGTTTACGATGCCTTTAAACAATTAAATTTATCGCAGGATGCAGAATAAGCTTGATTACAAGCTTAGACACGTTTGGGCGGGGCACGGCACGGCAGGCGCTAATAGTATATAGTGTACCAAGGGCGAAAATAGGCTTTAGCTAAAAGCGAAGTGAAGGGTTGCTAAAGCATTTCGGCATGAGTTACTTTTTCGCTTGCCTTAAGTAAAAACAGTGTTTCAGGAAATTTTATATCGTGCACCATTGAACTGTCACTGTCAGATTTTTGCATAGCCTACTCATATTCCGCTGAAGGTTGTTTATTTTTTCGGCCCTAGATACGCTAAATCGTAGTTTCGGCCTGATTTTTATGGCCGAAATATATGGTTTCGGTAGAGGTAGGCGAAAAACATTATTTAATATCATCTGACCGAAAAAAGGCCCCACTTTTTTAAACATTGGTTTTCTAGACTGAGAAATAGCGAGTACATGGTATTTTTTTATATTGCATATGAAAACATTATTTGAATAATTCAAATTTGTTATTATTTTATATTAAATAACCATAAAAAAATCTGTCAGCATGCAACTAGAAAGCTAACATAACAAGGTATAAAATGGTGGCAGAATGGGAACAATTCGTTTAGCAACATTGGAGATAATCATTTCTCTCACAGCTAGCTCTGAAACGGAATTGTGTGGCTCACACGATATAAAACGACATGCCCTGCAGTGAATTGTATTCTTTTATTTCTTTTTTTTTTGTTTTTGTTGTATTGTTCTATTGTTTTATTATATAGACTTGTTCAATCTATTATATATGCCAAATGAATAAATAACAGTTTTATTTATATTTTATTATTTATTATTATTATAATGAATTCTGAATGTTGGAGAATCCAGCAAACTATCAAAACGCAAAATTTACATATTTTGAAAAATACACATTGCCAAACAAAATCCTGATATATGTGCCATTTAAATTAATAAGAAAGCCCTGGAAAAAAAATTGTATGTAATTTAAAAAAGTGATAATTTTTTTTAAGCCTTTCGATTTGTAAAAGAATGACCCATATAGTGCGCGCCTAAAGTATGGAATATATTAAGTAAAACCGAAATAAAATATTTTTGGAAAAAATCCTCGGACAGGTCAATTTTCTTTTAAAGAAATACACATTTTTGCATGAAAGTCGATTTTCAGTCGTCATTTGATTTTGAGTTATGACGTGCCCCATTTTGTTTTTAAATGACAAGCCCTTATTTTTGTTCTTGATTTTGAGAGATATTTTCATTGTAGAACTGGCAGTATAAAAATATTGCCATCTTACATAAGAAATTTTTCTAATAAATGACAATTGAAGGTGAAAACTTGATATTTAGAGTTTCTTCAAAATGACCTTGTTCCAGCTATTTTTTTCCAAACAAAAATGATCTTGACCTTCCATATAATCACAAAATACAATAAGGCTTCAGCAAGATGGCGCATCCCCGCACTAGGCGCATTTATTGACAATTGCTTTACGAATGGGTAGATTGGCAGATGAGGACCGATGGAATAGCAAGCGAGTGAGATGAATGCGCAGAATTAGCCTGGAAAATATTCAAGCTGTTCAAGAAGAATTTCTTCTTGTTCGAAAAAAATGCCTATTGCACAGTGGTGCGCTCGCGGAAAAAACCCTAAATGTCAAAGGTTGAAATTTCACCGTTAATTTATGTTTGTCTGGTTCTCAATTAGTAGTAGTATACTGTAACAAAACTTGCCTTTTTAAATTTGTATAATAACGGAGATACATGTAAACAAAGTTGACTCTCATTTATGTATTTAATTTGGTTTGTCTAACGTGAGAAGTGGATATACTTTTTCTTAATTTCTGGCGATATTTAGCGATAAATAGTGTATGTGTTTTGTTGTACATGATATCTGCATTTGTTTGGTAGTTACTGTTTTTGACATGTATTACAAAAATTGTTTAATTTACCTTAACATATCAAAGAGGTCTGGTTCAGTATTTTTCAGCTTCTGATAAACGTACAAAAAAAGCTGCACGAAGCTCCAAGCTCTTAGTCCAATTTTTGAAAAGCTAATGTATACTAATATATTTTTCACAAAAATGGATTGCAACTTCCGTCAACTTTGGCCACAATAGAATTTCAAAGTAACCCGTAACGATAAAAATACCACCACCATTCTGACACGGTGACACGGCATCTAGCGGCATCTAGTCTGTACATATGGCATTGATGGTTACAAAGTTTCCTACAATTTTGTGTGACAATAATTCTTATTTTTGACAAAAATAGTATTTTTTTTTTTGGTTGAGAAGAATAAAAACATATTTTGTAAAATGGTGCAGTTTGTAGTCGCGTACCGTGATTTGTGTGTTATTTTGAAATAATTATGAGTTGAATGACTTTATGATGGAGAATTATCCGGCATTATTAGATGACCAAGTTTCTAAAATATTAGAAGAAATAAAGAAAAGATTTTTACCACATTTCAATGAGAGATTTAAGTCTGTGCATCGAATTAAAGCAAAATTTATTGAAAACTACAGCGTGGTTGGAAAGAGAATTCGTCGTAATTTTGCTCGTCGATGGTTTGTATGCTTCTACTGACATCGTGTGCAAGGGAGGGAGACCCAGTAAGATTTTCGATGAGCGCTGTGATCGTGCCAAAAGGTATAAAATAGGTCAGCTCTTATTCCCAGAATTTAATCAATGCTGCAGGTACTTCAAACAGTTCCAGTGAAAATTAAGGTATTTGATGCTGATTCTGCTCTTGCACTCAAGCAAGCAAAACTTTTGAAATACCAAAACGACATTATCAGGAAAGCCACTAGATATTGGTCACAATCTTTTCCCAAGTTACCACAACGTCTTGGAATAAAAAAAAAAACGTTGCTATCCTGAAAACATGGTGGAAACTTCAGCAAAAGTTAGTTTACAAAATTTACTTGAATACACCACGGAAAGGATTATGAAAACATTAAATGAAAATGAACTAGAAAAATTGAAAGATCAAAGTGTACTACTGCATACTAAATGGGGCTGTGATGGAGCGTCTGGTCAAAATGAATTCAAACAAAAAATTTCGGAAGAGGATTCCGATGTATCTGATTCAAATTTATTTATGACATCCATTGTACCTTTGCAGATAACATTAGCAACAAATGCAAATATTTGTATTTGGAAAAATGATCGCCTTCGATATTGTGGAGCAGTGCAATTTCAATTTAAAAAAGAAACCCCTGACCTGACAAGAGAAGAGACTGGCCGCATTGAGAGTGAAATAAAAGCTTTATCTGAAACGGAAGTCATTTTTGGAGCATACTGTCTTTAGGTAAAACATGTCCTCCATTTAACAATGATCGCACAAGCGATAACCAATACTCCATCGTTGATGACCTGTGCCATTTGTGGAGCTAAACCATCTGAAATGAACAAAATTTCCAAAGTTCTAGTCAAATCATCAAATGAAGGTGCTCTTAGATTAGGAATGTCCACATTGCATACACGAATTAGATTTATGGAATATATTTTACATCTAAGCTACAATCTTGGTTTTATGGCATGGAGGGTAACAGAAGCTACTCGTTCTACGAGAGAGTAAACAAAAAGACGAATTCAGAAAGAATTTATCGAGAAAGTTGGTTTAAAAGTTGACATAGTAAGACAAGGAACGGAAACAACAAATGATGGGAACACTTCACGGAGATTTTTCGGAAACCCAACTTTAACTGCCGAAATAACAAAAATTGATCCGATTTTAATACAAAGATTTGCGGTCATTTTAGAAACAATTTGCAGTAGTTCACGAATCGATTCCAGCAAATTTGGTAAATACAGGGTGCGGAAAAATTATAGGTACTATTTGGGATGCAAATAAAAACCAAACCACATAAAGCAAAAAAATGCTTTTTTATTTTTGAAATCTACATTTCATGCCATTTAGGAACGTTATTTTTTTTTAATGATATGTTTTAAATGACGGCCATTATTGTCGATGCACTCTTGTAGGTTCTCACGGAAGCGCGTCATTACCCGATGGATCATTTCTTCGGGAATAGCGGCATTTCCTTGTCTTATGGCTGCCTTTAATTCTTCCAAAGTCTGCGGACGATGTGTAAAAACTCTCGATTTGAGGTAACCCCAAAGAAAAAAGTCGCAAGGCGACAAATTAGGCGAACGTGAAACCCCGTAAAGACACCACTTTGTTTGGGAACATTTCTTGAAGAAGATTAAGTGAACGGCGCGTGGTGTGCGATGTAGCACCATCCTGCTGGAACCAAAGATGTTTTCGGTGATTATCGTTCAACTCGTTAACTTTTGGACGCAGGAAATTGTTAAGCATATCAAAATATCGATCTCCATTGACTGTTACCGTTATTCCATCTCCTTCGAAAAAGTAAGGATCCCACACTCCGAACTCAGATATTGCATACCAGACGCTCCAAGCCATGTCGATAACTGAAAATTGCATACTTTTGTCTACATAACGCGACCGCGTGCACAGTGTTGCCGATTTTACAAACCGAGCAACCACTATTTGAAATCCCGCCTACCTTTTTGCCGCACCCTGTATATGGAGGATACCGCAAAATTGGCTGTCATTATACCCTTGGTTCTGGGAACGGTCAACCACGCGGTTTTTAGTCTATAGCTTTCATATAAACCACCTTGTATAAATTTTAATATTTTTTTACTCATTATTGTAGACAACTTTTGTATAAAACATTTTTTTGATATTTTGATTAATAAACCCAACGATGGTCGTTTCAAAAGTGTTGAAACGCCCTGCATATATGTAGAATTATTCTTTGTAATATATTGTTTGTATTATCGCGGATAATTTGTTATTAATAAATAATGATATAACACGGGAAAAGGTTTTTTTCCTCTTTTTGAACCACTGTGCGCCGTCTTGAAAAAAATTAAATTGTATTGTATGGAAGGTCAATTGTTGTTTGGAAAAATTGCTACAAGCGCTGGAACAAGGTCAATTCAAACAAAATATTTTTTACACAGTCGTAAAGCGATAAAGAAATAAAAAAATGGTTTCCATTAAAAAAAAATGTCTATGACGTCATACGTGAAAGACTTGTAACGCCATACTATTTTTAAATGGGCTATAAAGTGCGCAATAAAAAGCAAAAATCGACGTGTCCGAGGATTTTTTTTTCTGGAACTCATTTCATTATTACCGAATTTGTTCCAGTTAAAGTTTCCACCATGTATATAAAAAAAATCAATCGGAACTATTTTTTTAAGTGAAAAAACAAATCAAAAATCGTACGCGATGTTCAAGTGTGCACCGTATCGTCAAATTTAAAGTTATTTCACATTGCTTAGGCATAAGGTTCCACAAATTTTTGGGCGCTAGTGGAACCATATTCCTAGAACATGCTATCAAATACCTTTAAATAACGGGTACCATTCTGTTTTGTTTTTTTCTAAAAAAATAGAAGACATAGTTGAAAACATCGGCAACCGTAATCCCAAAACGTTCCTTCGTATGTCTTTTTATTGTCTCAAAACAAAAATATTCAAAATTTTCTATCTTTTTGTAATTTACGTTAAAGCACTAAAACCAAAATTAAAATATTTAGAATATTATAACATATGAGCATAACTTTGTTTATAAAAGAAAATTATTTAAACAACTCCGGCACTTAGTAAATAATAATATTTTGAACGCGTCTTTTTGTCGTGCGTACTATTGTCTAGCATTCTTGCGTCACCTTTTGCCGTATATTCAATTAAGTTGCTGGAATGTCAGTATAAATTAAATTTGAGTATATTGGACAATAAATTTACACGTATTCGTCTATTACAAGAATACGTTCGAAATTCAATACTTTGACAAATAAAAAAAAACTTCCAGGTAGTGCTAACTAATTATAGCAACTACATAAAATAATAATTAATTTTTGACTGCAACGATCGTGAGTCGAGCAATGTGCACCCAGGTCAACCCCTGTAAATACTATTACTACTTGTATTATTTAAGTTATATTAATAGAGAAGTAGGTGTTACTTTGTGTTTTGTTAATTAAGTACTAATTATAGCAACTACATAAAATATAATTAAGTAACTTGCCAATAATTCAAGTTATTTAACCATCATCAAATGATTGAATGCAGTGACATTCTATGATAAAATAATAATCTGTAGCTAATTAATTCGAATTAAATTCATGCGTAAATCCATGCCCGTAAAATATTCATCATTCGAAGAGTGAAGGCGGGGAGGGGGAAGTAGAAGGGCTTAGGTACACGACCGCGCAATTTTTCAAGGGCCTAATAAGTCAAGGTAGGAGGGCAATATTTTATTATTGATTTCCAACTACTGCGTCCTCATTCGCGTTTTCTGTCAAGACATTTTATGCGATAACAGTTTAGCAAAATTTAAAAATCATTTAAAATATAATTTTTCTTTCAAACTAATCGATGTGTTTTATTGATAAAGTAATCAAACTGATCGTACTTTATTTCTAAATAGAATACAGTTTGTAATTATACAGTAGAAAAAGGCAGGTGAACATAATATATTTAGCAGAGATGGAGCATAGATTACATTGCTTATTCATGGTAATAAGGTATATATATATATATATATATAGAGTTGATTGTTTTCCCTATTAGAGTTTATTATTTCTCATTGAGGGTTAAACAATTTCAGGAGAGAGTCCAATTTCCATGGGAATGTCTCAATTTGAGAAAGTTGAGGTGTTGTGCGCGGGCCGTTCGGCATTTGAGCATTTTGAGAAGGAGGACGAGTGTTTATAAGGTTATCAGGGATCGCGTTTTATGTAATAACCGCCGCAGATTGTGCGATAGCGAAGAGAGGTTATTTCGAAAATAAAGGCCGTCTCAAACATGCAACACACCGAACCCGGCACATGTACTACTGAAATAATGAAATTACAGGACTTTTCAAATTACTGCCCGAATGTATTCATTTTTATCAGATCGAGGCATCGATTTTCTTTTACCGGGGCAAAATCGATTCATTTGCTAAAATGGTGGGTGTTAAAGTTCCGAATTAATGCAGCGTGAGGATAATAGTGTTATAATTGCATTTTGTGCTATCATCATCTGCCGTGAAACTAAATTTCGTTTTTCCATGTGGAAGTTATAATTTTCCGCATATATTAGAGGAGTTAATGTCTTTTTTGTGCCTGTTACATCAATTTTCATGTTAAACACCTGTCATTTGTTTAAGCACACGCTATGAGGAAATTAATTGAGCTCTTAAAATATTAATGCATTCTAGTTGAGTATATATTTACATATTTAACTATATATTTCATAGTTAAAGTGAAGATAGGAGACTCCGGTATATTTCACTAATGCAAACATTATATCACACTATTCATACGCCTCTGCTAGATTCTCATTACAGGCGAGTTTTCAGTGCTCAGATTATAATTTAATTAATACATAATGTCCTTAATATAGTTTAAAAGTATTTCTTTACAAAACCTAAAGAAATTAAAAAAATCATACAATCTATTTTTGAAAGCAAATTTAATGATTGGCGGCGTGACGCGAGCGCCTAGCTACTTAATCCCAAGTCGAGTGGGATCTGTTCCCCGCCCGGGTGAATATTTTTCTGGCCGAGAAAAACCAGCTCGGATCCGTGGACAATGTATATGTCTTTCATTATTCATTTAATTTCTAATGTATTTATTTACAAAACAGTAGTAGCAGATGGCCAAGTAGCCTACGGCAATTTTCCTAATCATGCACTCTCCTTAACCCGCAGTTTCGTCTACGTCCTTTTTTTATTAAAAAAAATTAACAATTGGTTTTAAATCAAATTTATGCAGCTTTGCTTTAATATCATATTTACCTAACTTATCTCCAACTCTCTCATTATGTTTAACAACGGAGAATTTATTTTTTTACCTTAATAATATTAACTTTAAAACTATTATTCATGTGCTAATTATGATAATTAAAATTCCGATTTTCATCTGGCAGTAAATAATATTTAATTAAACCTATGTAATAGGTACGCGATGCGGTAATTATTTGCTTGGAGATTAATGTTTATGGCTTCGGAAATTGCTGAAATCTTGAAGGGGGCATAAATGTTACGGACTGATAAAATCACTGAAAATAAACATAAAGCCGGCGCAGATTCTGCCTTGGGTAAATAAGAACACACTCTAATTCGGCCGTTTCAAAGTTTAGTTGGAAAATATTTCAGTCTTCAAATAACACAGAATGAGAGCTGATTATTCGCCGATAAATATAAAGATATATATTTGCGCAAATTTATTTTTGAGATATACATCTGTATTTGGTGGAAGTTGGAACGCAAATGCGCGGGTTTTGTTCTACTTTGTAATTAGCAATTATGCAATTATCTCAATAAAATAACTCATAGATATTACTTCTACCAATTATAAATTCTGAATGTTTCCTCGCCTAGATTGCGTTTTAAAATAGTCGAATATTTTGCTACGCCATCTAGTTGCCCCTAGTGCCAAATACATATGGTACAGATAGAACCATTTCTGGCCTTGAATGGCAATTTAAATTTTTTTCTCAAAATCGAAGAGATTAACAATTCTGCGAATCAATAGTATTATCCAAATTTACATTTTGTTCACCTCTGATATATCCATGCTTGGATGTAAATACGAAATATAAAATTCAACGTATACAAAATTCATGCATGAGATTAATGTTCGGAATCAGAAAATATGAAAAAATCTCACATAAACTGTGTGACTTACAATGGTTGGATATGAATAATCGCCGCATTTTGCAAAGCTATTGTTTGTTTTATGATATAGTTACTAAAAAATAAATTTAAAAAAACTATTATTAACTTTTCTTAAACGCATTTATCAACAAAAGTTGCGCAGTTCTTTCTAATCTTCAGCATTTATATAACGTTTCTTATAATATCTTTCAAATTATGATAAACTTTTTTATATGCACGGCTCGTATGTACTTAACGAAGATTCTTACTAGTGATGGTTGTTGTTAAGATTATCTCTATTTCTTACATACACGTACAATCCATTTAACGATTTATACACTTTATTTGAGTGAATTATGTGTGGAGATTTTATGAAGTACTATTTATATTTAATGAATTACCACCCCTGCTATACTTGAACCGTGTAAAATTGAATACTTTAAATTTAATATGAACGTTAAATATCAAAGTTTGTAATAAGTAGTTGGAAGTTAAATATCGATTCTCAGGTGGAAGAGTCGTATCTATGGGAAGTTTAGATCGTTTAGGTCCCTTCAGCAAGTCGACAGTGAATACATATCTTATTTGGTGACTTGAAAAGCACGTACGCCGCCTTCCTTTGAAAAAGGGACGGGGAACGAACTGAACTGGTTGGTACGTATCTCGAATTAGCAGATACAAAGCCGCAAAAGCCAAATGGTTTCTATCGATAAGGTTGAAAGATTTAAGTCCGATCCATTCGGTATAAACGTATAAACGTGCCCTTTTCATTTGCCGCCCCCGCTTAAAGACCGCTGATTTACTGCGCAAATACGTTCATGTAAAATGCGTTATATTGGAATAAAAACTCCCACCGAAAATAAACGCATAAAATATTTGTTGGTTTTCGCTTTATATAAATACACCGCTCTCTGTTTTTTCATTCTGATTAATCTATTCTGCAAATAGCGGCGAACGAATTTATTTTATTTTATTTACCAAAAGTTTCCCGATAGGAATCAATAATCAAAATCTGCAGCTTGTGCTAGTAAATTAATAAATAATCTAAATCGACCCAAACGTTAAATAGTTTAGGAAGGGCTAGGCGTGAAGAGAGGGCCCTTTGGCGGATCGTATAAAATTTCCATTTCGACACTAAATTGCATTTCCCGATCACAAATCGTGGAAAGTAGACAGGACCATCTAAACAAACCATAAGTCTTAGGGCCGTCCCTGTCAGCATCCTAAGGGAATGTGTATGGTTCCTCGAAACTGCCCTCGGAGAGATACGTCCCCTAAAAACCACAGTTTAACAATGGTCAATGTACTTGACAAACAAAGACTCAGTTGCCTCCGAAACGTTCATGTTTCATGATATATGGGTGTTTGTCTTATTTTAGGATTGGTGAGTGAATTCAAGTAGTAAAATTTACTTAATAATGTTGTGTTTAGGGACTAATTTCATTAAAATATTTACACCATTTTATCACAGCTTCGATGGCCATTACACACATTATTATTAGATATCAAAACTGAATTAATTGCGCGAATTAATTGTACACAATGCTTGAATTACAAAAAGTGCTACACACAAATAAGCATTTTTTTTAATTGAGGTAAATCTCGGCAAATATAGTCAAACCGTTTTAAGAAGCCAACTTTATAGAGGTTTATTTGTTAGGGCAATTGAAGTAAGGGGTAAAGGGATAATGAACCTTAATGATGTATGAAAAAATCACACTTTGATGTCTGCTAAAGGAAGGACAAACTTGGGCTCAAAGTCAATTTGGGGGCAAAAAGATGACAATGAGATGACGTAGCGTGTTATGCAGAATCCTACCCAGATGGCCAACCGACCTTTTGGCTTTTTGTTTTGAAAGTATTGTAATTTTAAAACCTTACGCTATTATCATCAAACCATGAATAAGATTTTAGAGAGAGACTTTTATAAATGACCTCAACATGCAATTCTTTCAGCCTTCTAACACCAATTATTTCATTCACTTCTCCTTAACTCGCAATTGCATCAAACCATCCTTTTTTTAGTAAATAAACAAAAGAAAGGATCTTTATTCACACTTTTTGAGCGCTGATAGGTTTCTACATAGTACACAAAAAACCTAAAGAAAAGACTTTGATGGGTAACCTCCAATTATGATTGTGTTAGGGGACAGTCTGAAAAATTATAAGAGAATAGCAAACTTGCGGTGCCATTTAGGAAGGGTAGATGACATTTGTTATTAATAGAACAGACAAAATATATCATAACAAATTGTGTGTACTTAGGAAAAGTTAGTAGGATATACTTTGTAGGTAATAACTTAACTCCCAGTTTATAACGCTAAATTAAGACTTTAGGTTACGATGAAAAATCTAAATTGTATCCTAGCAAAGTTAGAAAAAGTTGGCTGGGTATACTTGCTAGGCCCGTTATATTTCAAACCGCAGTGTATAATGTTAAATGTAAAGGGTTATCTATTAACAGGAAAAATTCGAAAATGTATGCAGAGAAAAAGTATATTTTTTTGCCGATAGTGAAGTGGGTAAGAGCACGAGCATTTGCCTGCTGCATCCCAAGGCGAGCAAGTTCGATTCCCCGTCCGGGCGAAACATTATTTTAATCGAGAAATATCCGCTCGAGTTCTTGGTCGTTGTATCTATCTAGCATTTATTCATTTAGTCATTTAATTTCATATATCTAAAAGTTTCGTCAGTGGTCGAATGAAAAGTCAAATAAAACAAAAAAAAAATTTTTTCACCATAAAATAAATCATCTTTTAGGATCGTTCATAGGCGAACAAATTTCTCTAACGCATTTATGCCCACTTGCATCATTTCTTCGTCTGACTTTGTAAAGTCGGATGGATCGCAAAATCTTACGCTTTTCAAAAAGACAGGTTATGTCATTATCAGCCAGTATTTTGAAAGTCAGATCAAGTAAATTTAACACAGTTTGTTTGCGGAGATGTAATCGCCGGAAGAATGACAATTCGTCCAAATTATGATAATGGTCTGCTCTGCTCCAAACTACAGTATATCATAGATAATCCGGACGTCAAAATACTCAATTCCGGTTAAAAAAAAGTGAACAAATACATACTAGAGATGGGCAAAACTACTACTTTCGAAACACGTTGCTACCTGTGATTGCTACTTTCTAATATCAGTGATTTTTAACTGTGACTATGATCATCGCAGACAAAAATATAAAAAAAAACGAAGGAAAAATTCCGTAAAAAATCATCCTTAATGGTCGAAGTATCGCTTATTCAGAATCAATTTGTTTTTTGTAAATTTAACAATTTTCAATAGAGGTATGGATTTTTGGAAATTTTTGTTTTAATTTTTTGAGCACCTGAACAAAAACCTCGCAGAAAAAAATATAAAAAACGCAGGAAAAAATTCATAAAAAAAATCCTCAATGGTCGAAGTATCGATTATTCAAAAACAATTTGGTTCTTGTAAATCCAATAATTTTCAATAGAAATATGGATTTTTCAAAATTGTTTTGAATTTTCTGAGCATCTTAACAAAAACATCGCAGAAAAAAATATAAAAAACGCAGAAAACATTTCATAAAAAGTATCCTCAATGGTCGAAGTATCTGTTATTCAAAACCAATTTGGTTTTTGTAAATTCAACAATTTTCAATAGAGATAAGGATTTTTGAAAATGTTTCTTTTAATTTTTTGAGCGCCTGAACAAAAACATCACAGAAAAAAATATAAAAAAACGCAGAAAACATTTCATAAAAAATCATCCTCAATGGTCGAAGTATCGCTTATTCAAAAACAATTTGTTTTTTTGTAAATTTAACAATTTTCAACAGAGATAGGGATTTTTGAATATTTATGTTTTAATTTTTTGAGCACCTGAACAAAAACATCGCAGAAAAAAATATAAGAAACGCAGGAAAAATTCCATTAAAAATCATACTCAATGGTCAAAGTATCGCTTATTTAGACTCAATTTGGTTTTTCTAAATTCAACAATTTTCAACAGAGATATGGATTTTTGAAAAATTTTGTTTTAATTTTTTGAGCACCTGAACAAAAACATCACAGAAAAAATATAAAATACGCAGGAAAAATTTTATAAAAAATCATCCTCAATGGTCGAATGATCGCTTATTCAAAAACAATTTGGTTTTTATAAATTCAATAATTTTCTATAGAAATATGGATTTTTCAAAATTGTTTTTAATTTACTGAGCATCTTAATAAAAACATCGCAGAAAAAAAAATAAAAAACACAGGAAAAATTCCATAAAAAATCATCTCAATGGTCGAAATATCGGTTATTCAAAACCAATTTGGTTTTTGTAAATTCAACAATTTTTAATAGAGATAAATATTTTGGGAAATGTTTGTTTTAATGATTTGAGCACCTGAACAAAAACACCACAGAAAAAAATATAAAAAAACGCAGAAAACATTTCATAAAAAATCATCCTCAATGGCCGAAGTATCGCTTATTCATAAACAATTTGTTTTTTTGTAAATTTAACAATTTTCAACAGAGATAGGGATTTTTGAATATTTTTGTTTTAATTTTTTGAGCACCTGAACAAAAACATCGCAGAAAAAAATATAAGAAACGCAGGAAAAATTCCATAAAAAATCATACTCAATGGTCAAAGTATCGCTTATTCAGACTCAATTTGGTTTTTGTAAATTCAACAATTTTCAACAGAGATATGGATTTTTGAAAATTTTTGTTTTAATTTTTTGAGCACCTGAACAAAAACATCACAGAAAAAATATAAAATACGCAGGAAAATTTTTATAAAAAATCATTCTCAATGGTCGAATGATCGCTTATTCAAAAACAATTTGGTTTTTGTAAATCCAATAATTTTCAATAGAAATATGGATTTTTCAAAATTATTTTTAATTTTCTGAGCATCTTGACAAAAACATCGCAGAAAAAAATATAAAAAACGCAGAAAACATTTCATAATTTCATAAAAAATCATCCTCAATGGTCGAAGTATCGCTTATTCAAAAATAATTTGGTTTTTATAAATTCAATAATTTTCAATAGAAATACGGATTTTTCAAAATTGTTTTTAATTTTCTGAGCATCTTAACAAAAACATCTCAGAAAAAAAGAATCAAAAACGCAGGAAAAATTCCATAAAAAATCATCTCAATGGTCGAAATATCGGTTATTCAAAACCAATTTGGTTTTTGTAAATTCAACAATTTTTAGTAGAGATAAGGATTTTGGAAAATGTTTGTTTTAATGATTTGAGCACCTGAACAAAAACATCACAGAAAAAAATATAAAAACGCAGAAAACATTTCATACAAAATCATCCTCAATGGTCGAAGTGTCGCTTATTCAGAATCAATTTGTTTTTTTTGTAAATTTAACAATTTTCAATAGAGATATGGATTTTTGAACATTTTTGTTCTAATTTTTTGAACACCTGAACAAAAACATTGCAGAAAAAAATATAAGAGACGCAGGAAAAATTCCATAAAAAATCATACTCATTGGTCAAAGTATCGCTTATTCAGAGTCAATTTGGTTTTTGTAAATTCAACAATTTTCAACAGAGATATTGATTTTTGAAAATTTTTGTTTTAATTTTTTGAGCACCTGAACAAAAACATCACAGAAAAAATATAAAAACGCAGAAAACATGTCATAAAGGATCATCCTCAATGGTCGAAGTATCGCTTATTCAAAAACAATTTGGTTTTTGTAAATTCAATAATTTTCAGTAGAAATATGGATTTTTCAAAATTGTTTTTAATTTTTTGAGCATCTTGACAAAGACATCGCAGAAAAAAATATAAAAAACGCAGGAAAAATTTCATAAAAAATCATCCTCAATGGTCGTATAGGTTATTCAAAACCAATTTGGTTTTTGTAAATTCAACAATTTTCAATAGAGATATGAATTTTTGAACATTTTTGTTTTAATTTTTTGAGCACCTGAACAAAAACTTCGTAGAAAAAAATATAAGAAACGCAGGAAAAATTCAGGTTTTCCCTGGTTACCATCCATCGCTGTCTCCGATCTCCGTTGCCCATGTATAAGGTTCCCCACAATATCATCAATTTTGTTAGCGTTCTGGTACTGTTTTTTCGTTGATATTTGATTTATAAAAAGTACAATGATCTTTTGCGGTTTAGTTATTTTGATTTAATTTAGAACGTCTTGAGTATTTAATTTCAGTAGTTCACTTGGGTTCTGTGACATTACTACACATGAACTAATTTCAGTGGTCCACTTGGGTTCTGCACCATGCCAGTATTTTAATTTAATTTTTCTTTATTTTAGCGCCATATCATGACCGCCACAAGAAAAGTGGCCGCATCTTTTCTAGCCACTCTGTATATACCAATTCTACATAATTAATAAGTTAGATATAATGTGATAGTATAACAAGGTTTGTGTAAGTGAGAGTACGTTATTAAATATCCATTCAAGTGTGTAGACAATAAAAAAGACTTCTGGTCGATATACCCTTGGCAGAGCTAGTTCAGTTTTAATAAAAAAATATGTAGAATTTATTAACTGCTCTGCAAATAAAGTGTGTCTTTAATATGAGTAATATAATTGCTCTCGAAGGCAAGTTAAGGAAAGTTCCTCCTTAACCGTCTTTCCAACTTCGTTTTGAACACGGACCAATTTTGATTGTTATTCAGAAATAAATTAATCATTCGCCTGACGTTATAAATACTGCGGTTATGTAAAAACAAATGTGTATACATTTATTTTTGTCTCAATAAACCACAAAATAGTTATTTACCAACCAAGTGCGGGAAGTTAATTAACAGTTGACGAGGTTTGGAAGAGTGAAAACATATCTTTTGATAATACAGAAATATCGTGGGTACCCTCTGCCGCAAATTAGAGACGCTACCAATAAAATAATTGATCAGTACAAGGGCCACCATTCATTACACAGCCACTGAAAGTGTAAATATGGCACAGTAATTTTTTCAGCGTTTTCCGATTTAGTAGACCAAGAAAGAGTTTCCTGGTATAGTAGACCAGGAAACACTGTTTTAATTGCTTTCGGGACAGGGAGTTTAAAAACTTCTTTTAATTATAAAAAGCAGTACAATAAAAATATTATAAATTTCTATTGAAAAAATCCAAAGCTTAATATTTTGCTGTCTATATACGAAGTAGGAGAAAGCATTGTTTTCGAATTCGAACATTAATTGGAAATATCCTATATGAGATCTTCCGTGTTGATAACGACTATTTTTGAAAACAATACATGCCTGTGGGCGCTGTACCTCAAAAATGAATACATATTTGAAATGAAACTTCAAGTTAGGTTTTATTTAAGACTTCAAGGAATTGAAAAGCATTCGGAAAAATTTTTAAAACGGGATCTGTACGTTTACTTTTAACGTTATTTATGTTTATCCGGTATTTTAAATGTGAAAAATACTAAAAAACCGTTTTACAAATGTTGAAGATAGCGAAGGTATGAACTATTTTTGTTAACAGATGTTTAAATTACTTGACTTTTTTGAATTTCCAGTCCATAAATATGGAATTCTAAATTTGTTAAATACATTGATTGATACCCAAATTAACAACTACAAAAAAATCGATAAATATCATACCATCAAGTCAAAAAAAGTTACATGATGGCCACACCAATATATATTATAATACACTTTACCGGGCTGAAAGACCTCGGGTCGATAGCCATTTGACAGACTAACACACTAACCAAATTGTGATAACAAACATTATTCTTACTTTTTCATGAATGTAAAAAGTCTGTCAATAAAGATATTGTATATATACACTTTACCAGGGGCGGCTAGTTATATAGAGTCAAGGAACCATGGCACTATCTGTAGTCTGGGAAGATAAATCGTTTATTTTTTCTTCAGAGAAGGAGGGGGGGGGCTATATTTCATAAGTGGCGCTACCATCAACATGTTCCACGAGAATGCAAGTATAGTTTTTGAAAATCCACGAGTTGTGAATTTTTGAAAATTTTAATTTTCGAATTGTGTAATACTCGAGCAAAAAAATAAAAAAATATATAAAACGTAACGGCTAAATTCTACAAAAATTAAACTAAATTTGCAAATCATTGTTTTATCAAATTAATTGCAGTTTTTGAAAATCCACCAATTATTTCCTGAGTTGTGAATTTTTGAAAATTTTAGTTTTCAAATTGTTAAAGTCGAGCAAAAAATTAAAAAAAATATATAAAACGTGTCAACTAAATTCTACAAAAATTAAATTGTATTTGCAAATCATCGTTTTATCAAACTAAATAGAGTTTTTGAAAATCCGCCAATTATTTCGCGAGTTGTGAATTTTTGAAAATTTTAGTTTTCGAATTGTATAATACTCGAGCAAAAAATAAAAAAAATATATATAAAACGTGACGACTAAATTCTACAAAAATGAAACTAGATTTGCAAATTATCGGTGGATTTTCAAATACTCCATGTAGTTTGATAAAACGATGATTTCCAAATCGAATTTAATTTTTGTAGAATTTAGTCGACTCGTTTTATATATTTTTTTAAATTTTTTGATCGAGTATTACTCAATTCGAAAACTAAAATGTTCAAAAATTCAAAACTCTCGAAATAATTAGCGCATTTTTAAAAACTCTATGTAGTTTGATAAAACGATGATTTGCAAATCCAATTTAATTTTTGTAGAATTTAATTGACACGTTTTTTTTTTTTATTTTTTGCTCGAGTTTTACATAATTCAAAAACTAAAATTTTCAAAAATTCACAACTCCCGAAATAATTGGTGGATTTTCAAAAACTGCACTTAATTTGATAAAACAATGATTTGCAAATCTAGTTTAATTTTTGTAGAATTTAGTCGTCACGTTTTATATTTTTTTTTAATTTTTTGCTCGAGTTTTACACAATTCTAAAACTAAAATTTTAAGTATTTAAAGATCCGCTAATTATTTCGAGAGTTGTGAATTTTTGAAAATTTTAGTTTTCGAATTGTGTACTACTCGAGTGAAAAATTTTAAAACAACAATTTTGCAAATCATCGTTTTATCAAATTAAATAGTTTTTGAAAATCCGCCAATTATTGCGCGTTGTGAATTTTTAAAAATTTTAATATTCGAATTGTATAATCCTCGAGCAAAAAATAAAAAAAAAATATAAAACGTGTCGACTAAATTCTACAAAAATTAAATTAGATTTGCAAATCATTGTTTTATCCATGGCCACGGCACTACCTGTAGTTTCAAGCTCAGCAAGAATTTTTAAAACACTTTCGCCAGTTACTTTGGCCAAGGAAGATAAATCGTTTTCTTTTTTAAACGAGGAGAGGGGGATGTTGTATAAGTGGCTCTACCATCAACATGTTCCACGAGCCGCCACTGCGCTTTACAATCTAATAAGATTAAAAATAAAACTGAATTCTTATTGATTATTACCTGAATTCATAGTCCTACTCGAAGACGGAATTCTATCACAATCGGCATCGGTGACATAGAGACTGGCCCTATATTGGGCACTGCGTCTATGAAATCCTTCGTTAAAACCGGCTTCGGAAAGTTCTAGTTCATCAGGCGGTTTACTGCTTCTCCTATTACGAAGAACTACCGTCGGCTGCCTCCTGCAAGCGAGAACACTTGCAACGGAAATAATCCCAACTATGAGAACCATGGCTGCTGCAGCGAGGATTACAAGCAGAAGGGTCAAGTTTAGGGAGCCCTCCGTTATTCCCGTTTCCCTCCTCGTTGCCTCCATGTCTCTATTCCAGTCCCTATCCGTTTCCAGCACTCCGACAGACAGCCCTAAGGAATAATAACGGTCATTAGTGAATTGCTACACTTCCCTTGAAAATATTTACTACGAGGGCTTGGTTTTAGGATAATTGATTAGCAAATAATTATTGCTGATTGTGGTCCAAGTTCTGAAACAGAGGGTCGCTGCTTAATTGTTTTTGTGGGATGAACTCACAAAAGCAATATCTCAGTGTTAAGCTATCGCAATTATTTTCTTATTTCGGGTTTAATATATTCGATTAGCAAATTCGCGCCGCATTAATTACTTCAATATAATTCAACTGCAGCAGGATCCTTAATTTGATGGATCCGGATTATATTAAATGTTTCATACACGTGAAATATATTTGAACACGCATTTTATCACGGATGCACATTCTTAATTACATCTTTTTTTAACTCAGAATTCTTAAAATTATATATTCCATATTCAAGTAATTATATTGATTGAACTTTGAGTAACTTTAAGGTTATATTATGTGAAATAATAAATAATCATAAATAATTAATTAGAATTATATTTTTGCGAGGAAATTTTTTTTGAAAAATTTGAAATTTATGTTAAATAACTGGATTATTAAAAATTAAAGGCTGGTTTTTAGTATTTAATTCATTCACAAATTCTTATCGTGAAATATTGTTTCGACAATCCTTTATAAAATTGTATTTTCATACATTAGTATATCTCACACTAACAATATTTTTTTAGTACATTTGAAATTTTGATTGTCGAAAATACAAATTATAAGTGTGCTTTGCAGTGAATATACGGCGGATTCTTGCTAGGTCTACATTTTCTTTCGTAGGCGAGAGGGAAGCAATTTAAACCACGTGTAGGTCATTTGAAGCGAAATTAAGATGCAGAACGTGAACCCTGTTATTGTTAGTGTCTCCTTTAATTAAATTAGCTGAATCCCCAGAGAACATACCATTCTCCTGTAGGGAATCCACGGGGACATCAACTCTAATGTTGGACAGTTGCACAGGAGGACTGGAACGACCCCGCGCGTTCTCGGCGTACACAAGAAACTGGTACTGCCTTCCTGGTTGTAAGCTGTGCAATCTGAAAATACACGTACGGGAAAATGAATATTGTTAAATTATTAAAATCCATTTTTTTCAAGTGAGAATTAGTTTCTCGTTTGTGCTGATTAATAATATAAAATAAATACACACATTAATAATGTAACATTTTAAATGGAATGTTAAAATCAAAGTAATAATTGAACTGAATCTTCACGAATAGAACATTGATTTACAAAAGTAACATTTACAAGAAATTAGAAAGGTAGTGGACTGTCTACAAAAATAACGTCAATAAATTTCGTTATTTTAATGCAAATTTATCTAGTTAAAAATTGGTAATAATGTCGACATCAACAATATTCTTGAATATTTAGTCTTCCTTTACACATGTTGCTATTTTTTCTTCAAGTGCCAGGTAAAACGATATTCTAATTAGTAAAGCTCTGATGTAATTTCAAAATACCACAAAGTTACTGAAGTATTTTTTCACACATAAATAACTATTCAATATAAGTGCGTCTATATCATCTGAAATTTAAAATAACGTTTTCTTACCGAAATAACTATAAATAATAATTATAACACTTATATAAATATATATTCTTAAATGATTTTACCAGCTGAATATATTAATACTTTAACAGCCGCCCGTATATTGGTGTTACGCAATTCGTAAGGCCAAGGATTTGTGTTTATAATGAGAGTTCACAATTAACTTTTAAGTATAGTATTTTGTTGACAGTTACTACTGGATTATTTTAGGAATAAAAATATTTACGACCACCAATCGTCGTATGGATAGTGAGAAACAGTATTTATTGGCATGATATATCAGTTTTAAGGTCCCTAGAGGCGATGCAATCATTTCAGTAAAAAAAAAATATGTGTGTGCGCGCTGAATCTTAAAAACTAATAAGGCAATTAACATAAAACTTTGAACATAAGTTTTATTTGCCAATCCGAAGAACTGAAATGTTTTTCGTAAAATATTCTGGGTATTTACCTTGATCGATTTTTGTTTGTTTTAATAATCCTTTAAATATGAAAGATATTACAAATATATTTAAACAAATATTAAAGACAACAACGAAATGAACAACTTTTGCTTAAAAATATTTTTCATAATATCATTGTTTTTTGAAAAAAAGAATTTGGTTCATAATTATGAAACAATAATACATACATTTTTTTAAAATTTTTAAACGACAAATAATAAGTATTTTTCGACTAAACAGACGGTTTATTAAAATACTATTAAAATTTGAAGTATAATTTGCCCTTTACACCTTTCCTTATTTTTTACGTTTCAGACGTCAGTATCGCCCAATCCTGCAAATGGCTCAGTGTACATTTAAAATAATGCCACGAGAATATCTTAGTCCATTTTATATTTATATTGAATTTGACATATTTTGACGTTGAATTATCAAAATTGGAGCACTCGTTTGGCAGGTATGCAATTCCAAAAATCAAAATCGCCATTTTAAAATTTAAACATTAAAAAAGTGCTATTTTGGCATTTTCTATTAATTTTACGAGAAATTTTGTAATTCGTAGTAAAATAACACTAAATCCGCCTTACTTTGACGTTTGAATCATCCAAATCAACGAACGCTTTTGCCAGTTTTGAATCATCAAAATCAACGAACGCGTTTGCCAGTTATGCAATTTAAAAAAAATCGGAATGTTCAATATTCGGATTTTAAAAACATGCAATTTTGACTATTTGTGTTAATTCAGCGAACGTATTTTTTTAACCAGTTTTTTAATTTATCATATTTTGACAAAAGAATCATCAAAATTGGTCAACGCGTTCGGCAGTTGTGCAATTTCAAAAATAATAATCGCGTTTTTAAAATCTTTGAAACTTAAAAATTTGTAATTTTTGCATTATGTGTTAATCTATTGAGAATATTTAGTAATCCTTTTTAAAATTACACAAAATTTTCCATATTTCAACGTTTGAATCACAAAAATCAGAAAACGCGTTTGGCGGTTCTGGAATTAAAAAAAAATCAAAATTGCAATTTTAAATCTTCGGACATTGAAAACGTAAAATTTTGACGTTTTACGTTGATTTAACGGAACTATTTAATAACCATCTTTTAAATTACATTAAATTTGCCACATTTCGACATTTGGGTTCAAAATTTAATTATCAAATTCGCAATTTTAAAATCTAGGAACTTAAAAAAAAGTGAGATTTTTACATTGTATTCATTTTACGAAAAAAAAAATTATAATTAATAAAACTACATTAAATTTGCCACATTCTGACATTAGAGTCATCGAAATCGGACAAAGCTTGCGACAGTTGTGCAATTTCAAAAATCAAAATCAGAATTTGTGAAACAAGTGTTAATTTTTGATTTATCTTTCATTATTATCAAAATCACGATTTTAAAATCTTTCAAATTTAAAAATGTGCAATTTTTACACTATGTGTTAATTTATTCAGAATATTTAGTAATCCTTTCTAAAACAGCATAAAATTTTCCATATTTCAACTTTTGAATCATCAATTTATTGAAAAATTAGCAGATTTAAAACTTTGAGTTGTGGTAAGCTATTTTTAAGTTATTTTATTTTAGTTTATTTTATCTAATTGTTAGTTGACGTAAGCTACTTTTTATTTTGACGTGTCTCATATTGTTACTACAATGCACAAGACCAATAAACTCTTATCTTATCTTATCAAAATCAGAGAACGCGTTTGGCTGTTCTGGAATTAAATAGTAGATTGTTTGTTTTAAACGCTTCGTTTAGCAGCCGAGTACCAATTTTTATTAACGAGCCCGTAGGGCGAGTAAATGCAAGGTATTAGCATGCAATGTATATTTCAAAACTCTGCTTTTCCTACGACCAAACATTTTCTTAAGTATATTTTAATTATAATTTTTCTCGAATTTACCCGCGTCTATCTCAATTAAATATGTGCGTATTATTAGTGTCAAAACTTTCTAATCTAAGTTTGCATATTACTATTTTAGAATTGATTTATAAATAATTAATTGTTCTTCGGGTAGTAAAGATTTTATTTTAATGACATTGACACATTTTTTTGAAGTTTGAGGATTTCATTTTCAAAACGGCTGTTTCGAAAATTCAATTTTCAAGCATGGCATTACTTGTCAAAAGTGACAAATATACAATTGACAACTTTCAATGCAAAGGTATTGCGACGATATTTCTGTTTTCGGGAGCGGTCGTAGGAAAACAATCAAAATTGCAATTTACAATTTTCAGTCATTGGAAACGCAAAATTTTGATGTTTTGCGTTGATTTAACGATATTATTTGATAACCAGCTTTTAAATTGTATTAGAATCATCAAAATAGGACAAAGTTGTGCAATTTCAAAAATCAAAATCGCGATTTTAAAATTGTCGAACTTTAACAAAGCGCAATTTTAACGTTTTTTGTTAATTTATGAGAACATTTTATAACCCGTTTTAGAATTACACTAAATTCGTCATTTATTTACTTTGAACCGTGAAAATCAGACGCGTTTGGCTGTTCTGCAATTAAAAAAATCAAAATCGCAATTTAAAATCTTCGATCCTGGAGAACGTGAAATTTTGACGGTTTTCATTGATTTTTTTGGTTTCACAAGAAATCATAATTCTGGTCGAAACTTGTTGTTTTTAAAATTGACGTATAAAATATTGCTATTATTTAAAAAAAAAAAAACATTAAACTAAATGCAGTACTTTTGTCAACCCTGTTCATGTAGTCTTTTATAGTTTTCGTAAAATGAGGATGTTTCAGGTGAGGTATTAAAAGTGTTTTTAACTGTATCGATAGGTACGGCCTTTAGCAATGCTATCATGATAAAACATTTCGAAAATGACTGCGCGTTTGTCAAAAAAAAAAAATTTGTTCATGTAGTCATCCATATTTTTCGTGAAATGGGCATTTTGCATTTTTGCATTTCGAGGGTTATTCGTTTCGCCGCGTGGTGGCAGATTATTACGGATCACTAATTTCTAGAAACGCGATCGCACTTTTCTCATCCATTATACATTTTAGAAAAAAAGGTTACACGAAAAATATATTCTAAATAAAGGTAAAAAGGACAACCAAGAGTTATTTTTTTAAATTTATTTATTTTTAATTTTTACTTTGTTATTAACAAAAAAACAAAAATATAACTCTTGTATGCCCTCGGTATAATCATTTTAGAAATAACTGTACAAACAGATTTACATTTTATAAATTCGTAGGTGAAAAAACGGAGTTTTAGATATATGCATGGTATCCAGGACTCTTAAGAGAAGTTACAGGCATATTTCAAGTTGCCTTTTTTAAGTCAAAATTTTAGAAATATTTAATTTTCTTGAAAATTAAAAGAGATAAGTGTACAAACGTTCCTACAAAATATGTTGCAATTTAAACTAGGAATTCAAAAATATAACAATACCCTATATTCCATTTAAAATAACAAATTTGGTGCTACTTCCGCTGGAACCGAAAGTGAGAGAAAGTTCAAAATATTTCACATAAGGAGAACTGATTTAACCATGTGAAGGATTGTTTTAAAATTTTGAATACTACAGCAACAGACATTTAACGAACGGTTCATCGTAGACACCCTGTATATTGTGCGAAGACAGTTATATAAATCTAAACAACATCACGACTCAAGTTTTGATGTGTTACCAACATTATCAAGTAATTTATAAACTATTGAATATATAATTAATATTTGTTAGGGAATTTACCTCTCGCTAGTTGTTTGTGGATTTTGATTGAGGGGTTGAGCCAGAAGATTCCAAGAGACTCAGTGCCTTTAATAATAAATTCTATCAACAAACAACGAGTCTTGAAATGGGATTTCTATTAAGCTCACAATAAGCATACGTATCCATGTCAAATATTTTGTAACTTGATTCCATTAAAAAAATAATATTGCTTTAGTGAATTGAAAAATTCAGTAAATTTTAACCACGACTAGTTGTGAATTTTTCAATAAAGTTTAATAATGGATTATCACGTATTAACAGTCGCAACAATTCTCATTATAAATGTTTTTCGTACATACATACCGAGAATACGTTAGCTTGTTTTTGTTGCACCGCATGACAAATTGATCAATTTTTAAAAATTGTAAATTGTAAAAAAAAATCAAACAATTCTACCAACTATCTAGTGCAATACTAAAAGCCGTTTTCCACTACACCATTTATTGAACCAAAAATGAGTTAATTTCTTGTGTAATTTAAATTATCTAGTTTCATACAGTAAATTGATTGTATCATAAAATTGACTCAATTTTTGGGACAATTTACTGTATAATACTAAATAATTTAAATTGCGCATGAAATTATCTCATTTATTGTTAAAAAAATTGTGTCGTGTAAAGCTACACGCACACTTGTCGAAATCGGACGGACGGCACGCATCGGGAAAAATTGCTTAACACAGTTGTAAACGAGTTAACGCACATTTATCGGTACGGTATGGAACGGATAAATGTGCGTTGACTCGTTTACAACTGTGTTAAGCAATTTTATCCGATGCGTGCCGTCCATCCGATTCCGACAACTGTGCGCGTACCTTAAAACGCCTTTAAGTCTAGAATATAGAAATTGATGTGCGATAGTGCGATTTATAGTACAACTTATGACGTTTAACACCTTTCCGATAATGAGGGATATATTAAAAAGAACAAGTTATTATCCGTTTTTCAGCGAATGTGAAAAGTTTTGACTAACATAATTTCCGAAAAAAATGTGTTTTAAGAAATTGTAGAAATAACAATAAATTTACACCACTCTCATCAGTGAATGTGGAAATAACTTTCTCCACGACCACCATAGAATTTAAGCTTTCTGAAATCAATTTTGATCACAGAACATACACATTCTCACTCTTGTTATGGAACAAAACACTATGCGCTTATGCGTTTTGCATGTAATTCATTCCATAACAAGGGATAGAATGAATATTCTCACATCGTTTCAAATAAAACAATTAGCCTTGGATATCACAATTGTCAAAATACTATAAACATAACCACAAACGTGATAAAACGTAAGTTCTTTGTGTTCATTATTTTATTAGTCTATTTTATCTGGTCGAGGAGAAAGTATAGTCTGATACTCGGTAAGAATGGAAATTCAGATGCTCGTGGTTCCTCGCGCTCGCCTCACGGCTCGCGCTCGAAATATTCCACTCGCATCGAATTTCCATTCTAACCTTGTTACAGAATATACTATTCTTACAGCAAACATGTGTTCGTTTTCATTTGTATATTCATTATTTTAAATTACATTGTTTTGTAAGTCAGCAATAATAGTTATTTATTATACGAGTGTGGAATGTACGTAATTAATCCCACAAGAAAAAAAATAATTTTCTCAAGGGACTAATGAGTAATTACATATGACTATAACATAACATTTTATCCAAAATCGTCTGTAATTACATTAAACATTGAAATAATGTTTAAAAAAATTGACAAGAAATTTTGACGTATGTGGTGTCAGTTTGAATTATTTCAAAAATATTAACAAGAATCTACACATTCCGTGAGTCCGAGTAATTCTCTCACTCAGTGGGGAACGAACAACATTACATCCCTCAAATGACCAGAGTAATTCGCTTATTATACCCGGTTTTGGATTGAATCTTTTAATGATAATTTTACATCAAGTTTTTCCATGCCTGATTTTTGCCCTATTTTAATATTTCTTAGCGCTTAAACATCCAGATTTTAATAACATGTTAAAACTAACCTGAAAATGGGCATCTCCCCGAGAACACGATACAGCGGTGTAGCATGCTCCCCTTGATCACTCAAAGTGGTGATGCCAGAAGAATCAAGTGGTAACGAGAGATCCTCCACTTCCAACACGAAACTTTGTTGCAAACCACCATCTCTGCCAGGCAGACAGGATACTTCCAATCCTCCGTGGGTTGCGTTACGTATAATGCAATTCCTCGGAGATTCGGGCTTATCTGTGGATTTAGTTTTATGTGGATTTAATTTTAAATGATCATAAATGTAAATTTGGTACACATATAATTACAGTGCAATTTTTAAACTTATCAAGCAGATTTAAATTTTCACTAATTTGTTCCGTGTATTTGATACAGTTACTACTAGAAAGACGGTAAATGATAAAAATAACAAGATTGGTTAATAATTCATAAAATTTAAATACGAATCAATTTAGTCGCTTTATCAGTGTACTTTTCAATTATTTGCTTGTATGAACTTATTCGACCAAATGTTTGCCGTTCAGATAATAATACGGCTTATACATTTAGAATAAAATTTGAATGTGAAAGAAAAACGAAGATAACAAATGATTATTAATGCGGAAGTGCGATTATACGATTTTTAGCAATCCGACCGCTTGTATAATATGGATTATACTTCAGTCCGGGGTTACAAAAAAGCTTAAAGGAAGGCAACCGAAAGGACTAATCGTAGAAGATTTATATTAATTTTATTCCCTTTTATTTTTTATCTGTGCACACCCTTCTATTTCCGCTGCGATTGCAAAGAAACGCAATTGAATAAAAGATGTTCAACTTATTTGTATTAAAGCTGATCCGCTTACAAAATAATTTTATTTATAATGAGTGTAAATTAATATACACAGTGTTTATTTACAACATATTAATAAGCAACTTTAATAAAAAAAATGATGACATTTGTGAAACTCATGGCAAGGGTTTTTTATTAAATGGTAGATTGTTCAACTTTTTTTTGAGGTGGAGTCTGGTATAAACGTAAATTAAATAGGTGTTGCATTTACAATTTTTAATTCTCTAAAGTATATTCCTTTAGAATTTTTCTCTAAAATGAATAGGGGAGCTAATAATTACACATATTTAATTTTACATGTTAAATTTCTATGTTCGCCCCTTATTCCACACATTCGTATAGTAATTCAACCAACCGTTGATATTACAAAAATATTAGATGAATTAAATTGTTCAGATGTGGTCATTGACGACATTTCCCTCTTTCAGGAATAATCGACGTCGGTGGCGCAGCCTGCTTTTTCAATCTGAGAACTTCGTAATCCAAATTATGTACCTAGCAACGGATTGCCAGTCCAACATACCTAGGGTAAAGTTACGACTTTGCCAATATAATATTTAAGACTTTAACAATACAGCCAGGGATATATTTAAATGCAAGTGAAAAATGTATAAAGTATCAATTTGTCAATACGGCAAAGTAACTGTAATGGATTTGACAAAAATGACTCTTGATACTTTCAAAATGAGTCATAAATAATCCGAGAGCAATAACTTTGGCAAAGCGATAATTATGACAATGATAATTATGAATCAAATTGTATAATATTGTCATTACAACATTGACATAATAACAATCATGAGTTTACAAGAAATAGCAGCCAAATTAAATAATAATTTTGCTACAATAACTGCTGGCACTTTTGCAAAATTATGTTGTTGTGACTTAACCAATGTAATATTTATAGTTACCAGAATGACAGCTTTTATCATTATAACGTTGACATAGTGACAATCAATAGATTGCATAAAATAGTTGACAAAATGAAAAATAACTTTGCTATTATAACTGTTGGCATTTTTGCAAAGTAACAGTTATGGCCTGACCAATGTAATATTTATAGTTATACCAAAATGATAGCTGATAACTAAAAAGGAGGTGGAAAATTTATAATGTTGTCATTATAACGTCGACACAGTGATAATGATGAGTTTGCAAGAAATAGTTGCCGAAATAATATCTTTGCAACAATAACTGTTGTCATTTTTGCAAAGTAACAGTGATGTAACATTTATAGATGAACTTTAAGAAAATGCACTTTGTTGGTATCACACACGTTATTTTTTCGATTTTTAGTTTGCGGCTAAAAATCGTGGGTCATACCAACAAAGTTCGGTTTATTGAAAAGTTCCTCAATCAAAATGTACCAAAAAATAATGGCTTCCACCTTCAACCAAATTAAGTTTTACCAAATGACAACTGTCAATTAAAATGGCGGTGAAAAATGTATACCTTTGTTAATGTAACGTTGACCCAATGACAATCACGAGCTTGCAAAATATAGTTGGCAAAATTAATAATAACTCTGCTGCAATAACTGTTGGTATTTTGGCAAAGTAATAGTTATGACCGTACCTTATGTTATGTAACATTTACGGTTTTACCAAAGTGGCGATGGAAAATTTATCATTTTGTTATTATAACGTTGACACAGTGACCATTTTCAAGAAATCGTTGCCAAATGTATAATGCATTACAAGGGAGCTCTCATGAGTTTTCCAAAAACAGTCACACTTGACACTTTTAAAATGGCTTATAAGTTTGCAAGAATATCAGTTGCATTTTTCCAAAGTCCATAACTTTCACTTGCATTAAATGGGCAAGATGGTCCACGCAACAGAATCTGTGTCAAGGGGGGGTCGCAGCGCGGGCTAAAAGAACCGCCCTCGATGACCTCCAGCTAGCTCATGAAGTCGGTGTCGCTATGAAACAGCACAATACCACCCAAGCATGGGGCGTAGGTAGAAAAAAGTCTTATTGGCGCGATAAAAGTCGCTATTATTTACACACAGAGAAAGTTTATAAAAATGTTCAATGTTCAAAAATATATACACATAAAAAATATAGTCACTAGCACAACACTTAAACGTTCGTGAAGCACAGCATCTGCCCGAGGAGTTCGCGGATGGGAAACCGGCGGCTTGGCGGCAACGGCAGCGGCGGCAAAGTCAGCGGCGGCGACGGTAGCTGCGGCATCGGAAGCGGCGGCGTTGGTTTCGGCGTCGTTGGAAGCAGCGGCGTCGGAAGTGGCGGCGTTGGAAGCGGTGTCGTCGGAAGCGGTGGCGTCGGAAGCGGCGTCGTTGGAACCGGCGGCGTCTGAAGCGATGGATCGACGGCGTTTCGGCTCAGCGTGGCGGCGACTTAGGAGTTCTGACTGCAGAACTCTTGTCGACTGTTGTGATTGTGTTTCATCTGACTTAAGAACATGAGTCTGATGATTGTTGAATTTTGACTGAGTGATCTGATCTTCTGCGGAGTGCTTCATGGCATTTTACGGGGTCCACGCCCTACTTTTCTCCGGGTTGCGGGTGGTGGTCATGGTAGGGTGCGACGGGGGCATCGAGGTCGGCGAACGTGTTCGAACCGGCAAATTGCACTTCCCAGAATAATTTGGGTTCGAGCCGATTTTGTCACGTAGGCAGGCATCGGGAGGCGGATCGACCGTGTATTGTCGTAGCAGCTGCACATTTCCACTAATATTTCTGCGAAAACGGTTTTAGGGTTGTCTTCAGCACATCAGCGCACAATAGGTGGAGGCTTATCCCTTCATTGTATTGTTACTGTCAGCTGTACTTCTTCGAAAATTATCTCGTTTGGAAATTTCAATAATGCAGAATTCATGTTAATATTAAAAAGGAGCAATGGTTAGCTCATAAAATGCAAATTAAGATAATTATGGATTTGTCAAGAAGCGTAGATAAACTAAGCGCCGATAACATCTGGTTGCGTTGTATTGAGTAATCACCTCTGGCTTTTTGTCTTTCTCCCCTTGCTTGTTACGATGAATTGAAGATAGCAGAATGACCACCTTTCAATCTATTTAGAACGTAGATAAACGAATTTTCTAATGTTGACATTTTCCCAAACAACAGTTAGTAAATTATCTGCTAGCTGCGTGCGCCGGCGAACAAATTATCTAAAGTATAGTTGTTTTCTCTGTCTATCCAAGGGTAAACATTATTCGTACCAACTGCAGGCTCAGATTCAGATTGTCGTCCGAGATATACTCCTGCTTCCAGAGAAAACACGGTTTTGGTAACACAGCCTCAAATTAATTTAATTTTGTACTTTCCGGGTTTGCTAGATAAGCACCGTCGAAAACTGCAGCGACTATCAGGTCACTTATAAAACTTCTCCGGCTTTTCAAGAAGCATTTGCTATACATCGCGACAAGCAGCCAGACGCTTTACGTGCAATATCTCTTATCGAAATTTTGCAAAACGCTTCATAGATATTGTCACACGAAATATTGACCTTCCACTGTCCAAGGATTATCTTTATTCCAAACGTTTGATGTTGAGTAAGAGTAAACCAATAATAGCGTAAAGTTCTGAATCTGTTTAAAACAAAATTTTGAAAACGTTTGTACAGGGCTATTCTAAATGATGGACCCATTTTTAAAAATTTGTATTTATTAAAGTACAAATCCAAAATTAACAATGTTTATGCCAATGAAATGAAGTTTCAAAATTTTCGGCGGGCAGTGATGGTTACAGAAGCGGCCGGTAGAGTTCTCGCGGCAATAGGCCGCCATTTTGTGTCACTGTTTTGTGTGGTACCAGTTTGGCTACCGTATAGATGTTTGTCGTACAGCTAACGGTGGCCACATTGAACACTTATAATGTATGGAATAAAAATTTGAAACTTTCTCTTTTCATTGGTGTAAACATTGTTAATTTTTAATAAATACGAATTTTAAAAAATGGGTCCATCATTTAGAATTACCCTGTATATTCTAGCACAAAATATTGATCTTCCACTGTCCAACGACAACATTTGTTACGAATTTACGTTCGCAGATCTTGAGTAAGCCAATCAAATAGTAGAGTACTGTCCATTTCTTCTCATAGATCAGATATGTTTGAGTCCATGATGCAATAACTTCTTGCGCTCCGCTTCTGTTAGTTTCGCGGACAATTACATTGACTATTTCAGGTGTTATTGCATTTATGAGACACTTTTTGACATCTCCTTCTACGGGTAAAATATAAATTGTTATTTTGCGCGGGAGTAGTTTTTTCGTAGTCCACTTTTGGCTTGACCGCGTGTTAAAATTTTTAGCTTAATGAAACTATTGGCGTTTCCCTTGTGGTTTCAAAGGACTCCGCATGATTTATATGGAAAATGGGTTTCGGTCAAATTTCACCAAACTTTGGGAAAATATTCTTCAGACTATCCCAAAAGAAAGTCTCAATTGGGCGCAAAGTCTGAAAACCTCTAGTTTAGGAGCTATTTATTTTTTATTTTATTTTTTAGGCTATTTAAAATTAAAAGACCCATTTTTCAAATCGAATAACATCAAGATATTCTGAGTTTGTTTCATGTACTTGATATTGTTTTTTGTCAATATTATTGTCTAAAAGAGTGTATTTGTATATAGTATGTTTGTACCCACGGAAAACAATTTTGTTATACTATGAGTACATGAAAAATCGTATTATCTGTTTTTTGAAAATTTAATTTTAATTTTTATATAGCGTATGATACGTTATATTTGTATATAGAATACAAGTGATTGTACACACATACATACAAAACACGCACTCACACAACAAACACCAATTCACAAACACACACACACACACTCGCGCGCTTTTGTTTCTTTTAATTTAAAATACCCTTCAAACGTTGTTTCAACCTTATGTGGCTCCTAAACTAGGGATTTTCAGACTTTGGCCCAATTGACATTTTTGTTTGGGATGGTCTGAGGAATGTTTTCCCAAAGTTCGGTGAAATTTGACTGAAACCCATTTGCCGTATAAATCGTTCAGATTCCGATATTTCACCAAAGCTATATAAGACTGCATCAAACTCACTGCCGATGTCTTGTAACATGCGCAACGCGTCTTCTATAGAATGCACATACGGTCACGATTTTGCGCGCTCTGGCGGGCAATGCATGCATTATTTAAAAAGTCTAAAGATCCATATCGATCGAATATTTTCCTCATTTTCCTCTCTATAACTTTGGTCTCTAATAATTTTTCCAGAAAATTCATAGTTTTGGCTGAAAATCCAAAAAATCAACAGAAGCTCACAATTTGCGAAATTCTTCAACGCTCTTTAGCGGAAAATGCGCTCACAATCGAAAAATCTAGATAGCCAACATCAATCGAAAATTTTTTGCTCTACAACTTTGATCTCATGTATTTTTCACCAAAATGCATAGTTTCGGCTCTAGGCAAAAAATTAATGAATGAATTAATAATATATACTTCACATTCCGCGCCCTCTAGCGGAAAGCAAAAAACTGGAAAGTATAGGAAAATTTAAATGACCTATATCGATTGTAAATTTTCCGCTCTACAACTTTTATAACTAATATTTTTTCCCTAAAATGCATAGTTTTCGCTAAAAATGCGAAAAACATTCAAAAACGCGAAATATACAGGACTTGATTTCAGTCGAACAGCGTTCCGGTACCTCTTTTGAGCTAACAGACGCTTTATTACTTTGATTTGAGTTTTCGATGAACCAACTTAGATGAATGCAAAATGTATAAACACATTTCCAAAAAAGCTTTGAAAATCTATGTCTATTACTCTAAAATCACCCTTTCTCACGCGTGCGCCAATTGAAAATAGTCTTCAAACAGTCCAAATACACCTAAGTATACAGGCCGCTAAGCTTTGGGAAAATTTCCGTAAAAAATGTTTAATTTGAAGGGACTACATGCAATACCACCAAACATTTGCAAAAATACAAAGCCAACTAAGAAATTACAGAATCGATATCTTTGTAAAAATCAGTAAAGAAGCTCAAGATATTGTTGAGGCAAGTGATGTTGGTAAAAAAATCGACCGAATATTCAAAGCCGTTCTCAGAAGAAAAATTTGTTAAAGAGTGCTTAATTGGTAAATAGTTTGGGTCCACAAAACAAGGAAAAAGTTCGCAGAAGTTAAATTATCCAGAAGAACAGTCGCAAGACAAGAGAAGAAGTTTGCAAACTTGCATGGAGATGAAGGGTTGACCCGAGCAGGTACTAGCTTTGAGAGATGATGCATGGTTATCTGATTTTGCATTTTCGGTTACCAGTTACTTGCATCTAAATACAAATATGCAGAAACAAGGACAATGGGCTTAGAAGTAAAATGGTTCAAGTGCACCTTTTATGGATTGGATATAATAGACTTTGATATTCTTCGAATATTACTTCGAAATTTCATTTGATAATGAAAATTCCTGGTTATGGTTTGTAATTATATTTTGCGACAGTTATTTCATTAACACATTGGCTGCCAACAAGTTCTTTTTGTAAAATGTCAAAAATAGTTTTCTCTGTTGTTAAGTTTTATTTTATAAAATGAGTAGCAATATGCTTATTTTATTCATTTTTATGCATGTTTTAGACGAAATTACAAGTTTTTGATCAATCACAGATGACTGACAAAGCTCGATTGGCAAAAAATTATGCGTTGTGCCCCATCAGGTAATGTATCAATCACTTGTCTCACTCTTACAAATTCAACGGCCAATCAAGCAGTCATTTGGCGTCCAGAGTGTTAAGTTTGAAGTAGGTACTCACTGTCAGTCATTGGTGCATTGGTGACTGACGTGGCCCCAATGGAAAACTTCAGTCACCGGTGACTGACAAAGCGGTCAACGTGTTAAAGGCATAAGAAATATTCTAGAGATAACTTTTAGGTGCACCATACCGCACCTCGTTAATTTTTTGAAAAAGTGCACTTAAACTCTTTTACTTCCAGACCCCTTAATTTATCCATGAACTATTCACCCATTCAAAGTCTTTTCAAAGCAAAATTCGGTTGTGGGAATTAGATTCTTGCCAATTTCCCTGCTATAGCACAGGAACTACCTTCATTAAAGATAGACTTTATATTCAGATTTCAGGATTTCTGTCCATGTGAACTTTAATTCCAAATACACATGACTCGACGTGGACGTGGAGCAAGTGTAAATCTGATGTTCCTAAAAGCCAAGTGAGGCATGTCTGCAAGACTTTTAAGTGAGATATGATTCCAAAGATAAATATCCGAATTGAATGAATTTTGTATGCAAAATAATATCTCTCTTTGGCAGATTTTCCGTTTTCCAAAATAATTTTAAAAAAAAACAGATTATATCGGTACTAATTTGGAAAATACCTTATTGTAGCAACATCACTTTTACCAGATATTCAACTTCTTGTTAAAGACAATAAGTTTTTCATTAGTTAGAGTTGGAGCACTATGCGGCCATGAGAAGTTACTAAATTAATTCTTTGTATTTCTTGTATTATTATAAATTATTTTGTTTTAGCCCGTGGCCCACATTTCATTGTTCTTTTCGGCCCTCTACAAAATAATCCAGAACTTCACCAACCGGGAAACATACCGCGTGAGATGCTGGGAAGCACATAAATCATACAAGGCCCTCCTACCTTGCAAATTATTACAACAACAATCTTTTATAAACATAATTGAGATGCGATAAGAATTCAACTCTATAACTCTGGGGTCTGCACGGACCTCAGGTCACAGAAATGTGATAATAATGCAAGAAAATTATGAATATTCTTGCAACCCTAGGTATGTGTGCAGTGAAATTTTTGCAACGTATTATAAACGTTTTAAGATAGTGTGACCATCCAGAGGACGATATATGCACTGGTGGAAAAAAAAATGAAACACCTGAATTTCGTGAAATTTCGACCATTTTCAAACCGCCATAACTCGGTGTACTTTCAATCGATTATGATTAATCTTTGAGGGCGAAAAACGTTGAAGTGTCTTCTTTAAAGTCATGTATGCAAACTTAAGCGAAAAAAAAATGTTTTTTCAGGAAACCATGTCCAATTTTGACGATGTATACGGAGTTGGAAAAATTTTGTCGACTCAATACACCACAAAGGCATTAAAATTCGATTAATTTCCTATGCAGGACTCAAAAAATGAAGTTCCTATGATAATTTGGCGCCAAGTTATAGGTGTTTGAAAAAAAGTGCATTTTTATTTTTTTCGCACATAGCTCAGTGACTTTTCAACCAAACTTGATGATTTTTTCGAGGAAAAATCCCATTTTGGCTCTACTTTAAGCGGGTAAACTCAGATTGGAATGATCCCTTTTCGAACCCTTCAACCCGCGAACAAAAAACAAGCTTTTGGGCAAAAAACTTTGGCAACGTGTCGACTCGGTCGACCAAAAAGGCATTGAAATGTGTTCAATGACTTGCGCAGGACTCAAAAAGCGTTCCTGCGACGATTTGGCACAAAGTTATGGGCGTTTGAAAAAAGCGAATTTTGTGGTTTTTTGACTCATAAGTCCGAAGTTTTTCGACGAATTTGTTTTCGTTTTCACGAATGAAATTTTCTTTGCATGTTCTTCGCGGTATGCACGAAAATTTATTGTTTGCGCGAAATCATGAATATCGCATTTTGCACCTTAGAGCTCTCCATTAACAAAAACATTGATTTTAGGTCAAAAAAGGCTTACTTTAACGATCTCTGTAGGGTCGGAAAAAATGTGGGCCTAGCTCACCACCATTCGTCCATTTTTCCATTCGTCCAATGAAAACAAACAAATTACAATGACGGAAAAAAATGAAACACTAGAGATTTGTAAAAATTTAGGTAATTTTCAAATGGTCTTAATTCGCCTTCTATCCAACCGATTTCGATGATCTTTTGAGAAATCAAAAGCACATTGTGTCTTTTTTGAGAGGGTTTATCTATTACTCAAAGAGAGGGCTCTACCCCCTCCAAACGAAAAAATAAAACAACCACAAAATGCACTTTTTTCAAACACCCATAACTTTGTGCCAAATCGTCGTAGGAACTTCGTTTTGGAGTCCTACATAGGGAATTGATTAAGTTTTAATGCCGTTATGGTGGATCGAGTCGACAAAAATTTTCCAACTCCGTATACATCATCAATGTTGGACATGGTTTCCTGAAAAAAACATTTTTTTCAAGGGTTCTAGAGGGGGGCGGAAGGGGTTACGCTTACGTTCACATGCATGACTTTAAATAAGACACTTCAAAGTTTTTCGCCCTCAAAGATTAATGAAAATCGATTGAAAATATGCCGAGTTATGGTGGTTTGAAAATGGTCGATTTTTCACGAATTTCAAGTGTTTCCTTTTTTTTCCTTTAGTGTATTTTTGACAAATAGCTAGAAGTTTTTGGGGTCCGTATGGAGTGATAAGTTTTAGTACAAAATGTCACTTCATCGTCTGTTCAGCAAACGAACTTAGAAAGATAAGAGAGAACGCATTGCATTTTCCGTCATATTTTATTAATTTAAAAATTTGTTCTAAATTGTTTACAGATTATCATTTAGCATAAAAAAGGATTTTTGTTTATAATCTATCCAACTTTCTGTATTTACTACTTTATGAAAGGCTAATGGTGAGAGAGACGGGGCGATTTTTAATTACAGGACTATATTCTGGGTGCCTTTTATTTAGATCCAAATAAGAGTAGCAGGTTCTGTCTTAAAATTATTAAATACAATAAATACAAGAAAACGAAATGTAGCCTGAATATATGAATATTTAACCTGTTCGTTAATCTGCAAGCAAAAAAAAAATTAAGTCTTACTAAAACTATAAACAAATAACTTATTGAAACAACTACTTCCCTGGCTAGTGTCACGCCGGATATTGAATGATACAAAAGAAATTTGCATGCTATTACTAGTACTACTAGATAATAACATTGGTTTAAGATTCTTTATTTCTACATACAAGACTAACTTAGAAACTTATTCTGAAATGAAATGTGAAACTTTAAACTGTAAATGTTATTATTAAAATGAAAAAACCAGAAAACATTTTGACAAGGACACATAGTGCTAAACTTATCTAGTGTTACTAGATGAAACAAATTTGATAATAACTAAAAATACCACTGAATTCAAAAATATATGAAAATTAATTAATTGGCCATCTGCAGACGCGTTTCGAGATTTATCTCTCATCAGTGCAGCTTCGCATTTAAATTGAATGTTAAATAATAAAATACACTTACGTGAAGGTGATCGTGAACGTGAAGACGTCGTAAACGACTGAGGAGATTATGAAAGGTTTGAACGGGTTTTATATCTGATTTTGAGGTGATTAGTGAAAGTACAGATGTGAAGAAATAAATGATCATATATTCAGGCTACATTTCGTTTTCTTGTATTTATCTAATGCTTTCTGCAACAAGTAAAGTTGTTTCTAATTTGTTTAATAATTTATTACCAAAATTGTAAAAGGTCGACTGTTGAGGGGTTGGCAATTTGACGTTTACGGGACAATTTAATATATTTTATTTGTTTCGGTTTATTACATTGTGTGCTGCTGTGCAAGCGAATAATTAATTAGTTAATACGGTGTCATTATTATTAAAGGCATAATAATTTGTGTACATTTGGAGAGTTGGCGGACATGCTGTTAATTTACGCTAAAGTAATTAGAAACGCCACGGATACAGTTTGAGAATATCATGACCCATATCAAAGTTTCAAAATGCATAAAGGTTGTATGAGATACAAGTGTAATAAGTCATTAATTCATTAGGTGAGTGGCCATTATCCAAATATTTTTTTTAAATATTTAAACACTCAAGTTGAATATTTTTATAAAGACTTTTATAAAGATAATTTTTAGATCCAGTATATAATTGAAAAAAATAGAGTCATTATGCGACACCCTGTATATAATCAAAGGTATGTGCGTGAAGAGTAGGCGGTAAGCCGAATCTGAATTTCCATCTCCTGGATTCGAGGCGGAATTTAAACTTTATGCATATTCATATATGCTTATCGTGATAATTATCTGAGAAGTGGTGCTGCAGGTGTAAGACTAACAGAGCCACTTTCAACGAACTAGACTAATTGCACGCCAGAGTTATTATGTACTCAAATGTAATATCGTTATTTTCATGTGAAATTAGTACATTAATACTCACTCGCTGGTACTATGTAGAACAAACAGGGCGTCTCCTGTCTCCCAACACCATTGGTCGCCCAACAGGATAGAGACTCGACATCCATCGTACCTTGATAAAGAAAACAAAATATTGAAACATTGAATAAGTTCACAATAGCGTGTGTTAAGAAATATAGAGTTGCGTCAATTATTTTAGCCTTTAAAAAACATCATTATTAAACATTTGTTTGAACTAAATGCCAGAAACTGTGTACATTAATTGAAAGGCTTAATATACAGCCATGATTATTAACACTTTCACTGCCGACCACACACCTTTTTAGTGGTATTGTACTGGGGCCGACCACGCAACAGATGCGTGATACATTTTTCACACCACACCTTACAGGCGTGACTGGCAATCGGTTTGTCTGACATCAGCAGTGAACGTGTGTAATAATTAATATAGTCAACAATAAATAATTTAAAATATGACACATTTTATTGATCTAGAAAAACTGTATACAGAACTTTTAGGCATAATACACACTGTCAGTGGCAGCTCGTTATATAGAGCCAAGAAGACATGGCACTACCAGTAGTTTCAAGCTCAGCAAGAATTTTTAATTAATTCTTAAAACACTTTTTCGCAAGTTACGTTAGTCTTTCTTCAAAAAAGGAGGGGGTATATTGTATAAGTGGCTCAACCATCAACATGTTCCACGAACCGCCACTACACACTGTTATATTTCAGTAAACCTATAATCATGTTATACAAGAATATAATTTAAATGTAAGCAGTAAGTAATGAAGTGTTAATAATTTAATACCACCAATAATCGGCAATAGTGTGATCAAACACGACCAAACCAAACTGCATTTCAATCGATACAAAACATTGCTACGTGTGTGGGTCACCTTACACTCTCACGTTATCTGAACGATAATGCGTACCTGTTGAAAAGTGCAAAGTAGAAACGCCATTCTTATTCTGCATCTTGCCTCCCTGAATGGGCAAAACTCCTTTACTCGTATTGTAAGTCCAATGGAATCGAGTAACTTCTGGAATGGCGTCAACGTGGCACTGCACCATCATGTTTTCATAAGCAATTGCGCCCACTCTCTGCACCTCGTAGCCCTTCTTACATCTGGGAGCATCTGCAAACAAAACGAGGTAATGATTCAGTTTAATCTCCGAAAATTAGGATATGAATATGCAATGCGATGTCAAGGGATGATTCTCCGCGACGAAACCACTAAGTAGCCGAGTCACGAAGTGCATGTCGCAATAAATCCCCCTTATTTATGAAACTAGAAAAGCAAAGGAACACGTTAGATGTACTCCACACTGTCTTGGATATGACACATTCCTATAAGTCTAAATAATAAGTTCTGTTGACTTCCAGGAGGGATGCAAACTCGTATAATGCGATACGTTGTCTTAATGTATTTACAAGATTTCCGGAAAAGAGTCGGATGTTATTATAAATTAAAGGAATTATTTAAGGCAGGGCCTAAGGCGCAGAAACTTAATCCACCCTTCTGCACCTTAAAAATATTTATAATTGAATTTCATTTGCATAACATTGGAATTCATCTCCAGTGACACACAGCCTAGCGTCTAAATTTACATCAAAGAAATGGAAATGTAATGACAGATACTACCTTTTCATAATGAAACATTGTTTCGTTACGTAGAAAACACAGCAAAATCATCATCCCTCATTAAGTGCTTGTTTTAGTTCAGAAAGCTGCGACTCTATAGTGGATACTATTCATTATAAGCCTGATTTTAAGCGTGCTAATTACGATCAGATTAATAATTTCCTGGCATGTGTTGACTGGTCTTATTTTAATAGTTGTTCGGATGTTAATACCGCCAATCAGATATTATATGATATCCTCTATTTTGCTATAGATTTATATGTGCCGAAAAAACGTGTCAATTATAATTCTTACCCGGTTTGGTTTTCCAAAAAACTCATTCGTATGATTAAATCTAAAAAGGAAGCTCATAAAAAGTGGAAACTAAGCTCTAGTGATTCTAATTATAAGGTATTTGCTGATATCAGAACACAATGTAAGTCGGAAACTATGTTATGTTATAGAAGGTACTTAGATAATGTTGAACAGTCAATTCCACATAATATTAAGTCTTTCTGGTCTTTTGTTCATCAGAAAAATAAGTCGTCTGGAGTACCAATGTTTATGACATATGATGATACCAGTGCTACGTCAGGTGAAGAAATCTCAAACTTATTTGCCAAGTATTTTTCTTCAGTTTATAAACCAGCTACTGAACGTACATCAACTTTCACGTCTGATATATCAGTTAACTTAATCAATATTGACATAACTCCTGAACAAGTACTACATGAACTCTCTCAATTAAAGATCACTGGTGGCCCAGGCCCTGACAATATACACCCAATATTTCTTCGTAACTGTAGTTGCACGCTATACTATCCGTTGTATAAACTTTTTTCATTGTCATTAAGTTCTGGTGTCTTTCCTGATGCATGGAAGTCGGCATATGTAACACCAATTCATAAGTCTGGTTCTAAAACTAACACTAGAAACTATAGACCTATTTCCATCCTCTCGGTCATACCGAAACTTTTTGAAAAATTATTATACAAACGATTATTTGGAGTGTTCCGTAACATAATTACTGAAAATCAACATGGGTTTTACGCAAGTCGTTCCACACAAACGAACCTGTTGATCTTCACTAATTACATAGTTCGCGCCTTTGAAATCTGAATCTGAAGTTCATTCAATTTATACCGATTTTAGCAAAGCATTCGATTGTGTAAACCATTCGATATTGATACAAAAACTGAGTGCCTACGGTATAGGTGATCCTTTGCTAAAATGGTTTAAATCGTATTTAACAGATAGAGTTCAATCTGTTAAAATAAATGATTATGTCTCAAGCTCATTCCATGTAACTTCTGGGGTTCCTCAGGGGTCTCATTTGGGACCCCTGTTATTTTCTATATTTATTAACGATATATCAGACAAACTCACCTGTCCACACTTATTATTCGCAGATGATTTAAAAATATTCGTAAACGTTAGAGGCTTAGCTGATTGTATTACCGTTCAAAGTAATTTAACCTTAATTAATACATGGTGTTTATCCAATGATATGGAACTGAATATAAACAAGTGCAAATTCATGCCATTTTCGCGATGTCTGGACCCGATCAATTTCATTTATACTCTGAATGGTATTCCCCTATGCAAAGTACAGATGATAGGAGACTTGGGTGTGTTACTAGATTCTAAGCTATCCTATAATCTACATATCGATCATATAATCAACAAGGCCAATAAAATGCTTGGGTTCATAAAGCGGAGCACAACCGATTTTAAGGACGTCCGCGCGCTGGTAATTCTATACAATACCCTGGTCAGATCACATCTTGAATATTGCTGCCTTATATGGTCACCTGTATATAGGACTCATGTAGCTAGAATAGAGTCGGTGCAAAACAAATTTGCTAAAGTATTGTCGTACAAATTACATTTCCATGGAATCTATTTGACACCCGAACAATCATGTACTTATGTAGGTCTCAAATCACTGGATATTCGTAGAAAACAAATGGATCTCTCATTTTTGTTTAAGGTGCTAAACGGAATCATCAATTCAGAGCAATTGCTAAGCCTTATTAACATTAATGTACCTTCTAGAGCATTACGATCGGCAAATTTTTTGTACACGAACCGTCATAGAACTACGTATGGCATGCATAGCTCCATTTCACGTATTGTTAAAAACGTAAACAATACAGCACTGTCGATAGATTTTGTCGGAGTTACTTACTTCCAATTTAAAGCGCAGTGTAGAAACGCGCTGTAACATGTACGTGCATGCGTTCATTCTTATAAAATTTTATTTTATATTTTTATTTGCACATGTGTATATATGCATGAACATGTAAAGAGTTTTGTATTTTTTTTAATGTTTCAATGTTTTATATTTATAGCCTATAATGTATTTGTATATATATATTCATGTAGTTTACCATGTAAATGCAGTAGCGTTAAATAAATAAATAAATAAATAAAAATTTTCCGCGGATATATATAATTTTAAAAATTATTTTAATTCAAAAAGATGAAAGAGAAATTTAATTTTAATCAAAGGTTTATAATCCACAGTTTTGAGTACTTAAAAACATACATTTGGACATATTTCTTCAATATCATCTAACGCTTTTAGAAGATGTAGCTTTAAAAAAGTGATTATTAACGGGGCATCAAAAATTTTACCAAGAAGTTAAAAAAAAATACTAAAATCAAGGCTAAAAAACCTATGGTTAATTACCTGTTGAGTTCATTTGTAAAAGTGTCTCAATAATTGCATTCTCTCTCTCTCCCAATATCATTGTTGCAATTGAATTTTTATAACCATCAAATAAATCGCCTTATATTTTTCTTTTTCGAAGTTTTGAAGATTCCGAGATTCATAGAAAATCTTGGAGGATTGAAGTTTCGAAGTTTTGAAGATTCCGAGATTCATAGAAAATCTTCGAGGATTGAAGTTTCGAAGTTTTGAAGATTCGAAGTTTTTGTTTTTTACTTAGGCTGAGCCATTTAGTCACACACGGCTGTTATTTTAGTTCTTTTGTATGAATAAATGGGAATAAATGAAAAAATTAATAATGTAAGACATATACAACAACCACGGACCCGAGCGAATACTTCTCGATCGCCGAAAAACTTCCGCCCGGGATGGGAATCGAACCCACACGACCGCGGTGCAGCCGGCACAAGCGCTCGCCTCTACCCACTACACCAACGGGCATAAAAACATACATTTTGACACATTTCTTCAACATCATCTAACGCTTTTAGAAGATGTAGCTTTAAAAAAGTGATAAATGACGGGGCATAAAAAATTTTACCAAGAAGTTAAAAAAAATCCTAAAATCAAGGCTAAAAAACCTCTGGTTAATTATGTGTTGAGTTCATTTGTAAAAGTGTCTTAATAATTATATTCTCTCTCTCTCTCTCTCTCCTAATATTATTGCTGCAATTGAATTTTTATAACCATCAAATGAATTGCTTTATAACCGAGAAAGGGCAGAATTCACTTCACGAAGTACAAGAGCACGGATAATCTTACTCTATATTCGAGAGGAAATAGAAATAACATTAATAAACAGAACAATACATGAGACTCAAATATTACAAATATTAACAAGTTATTAAAATATTTAAAAAATACACATAGCAAACCATCCCCAGTTGCCTTCAACAACTCAGAAAATGGTGATCCTCACGGCTGGAATTTTTATTTTTCGAAAGTTAGAAGTTCCGAAGATTCCGAGATTCATAGAAAATCTTCGAGGATTCAAGTTTCGAAGTTTTGAAGATTCGAATTTTTCTAGTTTCTAATTTTCGAAATTTTATCAGAACAGGCAATTTTTGAAGGAATTGTTAAACAAATAGTTACTTTCAACATCTCAGAAAATGGTGATGTGGTCATTAGGGCTGAAATTTTTCTTTTTGGAAGGTTCGAAGTCTCGAATATTCCGAGATTCATAGAAAATCTGCGAAGATTGAAGTTTCGGAGTTTTGAAGATTCGAATTTTTCTAGTTTCGAATTTTGGAAGTTTTATCAGAACAGGCAATTTTTGAAGGAATTGTTATAACGACAGTAAACAACATAATAAGAAAAATGTTTGGCAGAAAATTTATTTATTTATAATGTGAAAAAAATAAAATCGCAAATTTGAAGGCTAAATGTTTAATTCAATAAATAATGGACGAAGATTCTCCGTATATAACTGAATCAAAAGTGTCGAACCTCCAGAGGTCTCCTCCGCAATTCGGGAAATCATCGAATATACAAAATGTTTAAGTTTTTCTTGAGATGCAATTGCTAAGCTCATGGCTGAAAAGGCAATCTAATTTCAATATTAATATTGCCAATTAGTGTGAACATGTCATGAAACAGTATACCAATCGGTTGCCTTGCCCTTTTACGGGTGTGAAGTTAGCAATAGATTTCAGCAATATATTTTAAAATAAGTTATTTCCTCCAAATTCACTTTAGAAAAATTTAAAAACCTCAAATGGCAACTAAAGCACTATCATATTAATTAGTTGTCACAACGCCACCCTTAATTTTCAACCCCATAATTATTAGGCGCACATCTAATAACATGTAACTATTTTCAAAGTTCGCAAATCGCCATAAAAAATATAAGCACATAAATAGTTTGCACATTAACCATCCTAACTTAAAATAAAATAAAAAATAAAATTCGGATCACCGCCCCCGAACACTATAAAAATAATTAATTTTCACCCTCGCGCCTCGAATTTGCGGAGAATCCCAACAAATAGAAAAGTTTTATAAGTTCGCATACCGTCCGAAAAAATATAAGCACATGAATAGTTTCCTCAGTAACCATACTAAGTTATAAAAAAATAAAATTCGGATCACCGCCCCCCGAACTCTATAAAAATAATTAATTTCCACCCTTGCGCCTCGAATTCGCGCAGAGTCCCAACAAATGGAAAATTTCTATAAGTTCGCATACCGCCCTAAAAAATATAAGCGCATGAATAGTTTCCTCATTAACCATACTAACTAAGTTATAAAAAAAATAAAATTCGGATCACCGAATTTGGAGGAAATAATTTATTTTAAAATCTATTGCTAACTGCACACCCGTTGCCCTTTTACCTGTTATTACATGTACAAACGCATGGCAGTGCAGACTTAAAGTATGGAAGTGATTGAATTGGAACGTGATTTGTTTTTGTGTTGGAAGCAACATGAATGGTAATTATTGATGCTTCAATTTGCCCGTTTGGCGCGATCCGTTATTTTCATGTATTTCCCTATTATTTCCAGAGATTTATGTGTTTACGCATTTGTTAAATTCTAGGCACCTTTTTTCGAGCTGCACTCGATATTTATTACAAAATCCGCTATAATTCTCAACGGATCGCCATTCCCAACTAGTTTTTAATTGTAATGCTAAATACATCTCCCGGTTGATGTATTGCTTCAGGTGGAGTTATAAATTTTTGTATTTCGTGAAATATTAAGCCTGCGGATTTTTGTTGCTAGGCTGGAAGAGTGATCAGATCTCTCTTAATTTTTATAATATATGAAGAACGGTTTAAACGCAGATTAGTTTGAATTATTGTAGCATTGGCATCGTCCATTTTTTTTTTCTTTGGTTATAGAAATGAACTGCAACGAGAGTGTAGTCAATAGCTTTAGATTACGTGCAATAGTTGATTTTATCTAAAATATATTCAATAACCTTTAGGGTAATTATTACATCGTGCGGTATGATTATTTTAACTGTTTAATTAAAATGTATAACGATTTACACTTATTTTCCATTAAATCCTCCCGCTACTTTTTCATTAGCAAAACCCATGTTTGCAAACGGGTGTGCAGTAGGATCCCGATTAAATACACCTGTATTTATGAAAGCGGGAATTTTGGGGGAAATGCCTTGGAATTACAAGCTGCGGCAATGGTGCGAATGCTCCAACATACAGTTCCATCATGCAATAGTTCGATACTAAGTATATCTTGCAATAACAAGCATCCGTTTAGATATAGAACAGATGTTAAATATTGAAACACAGACATAGACATTCCATTATCTTGACTACCACTTTGCCGTGCAATTACCGGCGACCTAATCCTGGTTGCTCGACGCTCATACCTACTTCACTTCATTGCATGTATAAGAATTATCTCTAACCCGATCAATAGTGTGCATAGAATGGCCCAAATAATATATTACTAGTGGGGGTCAAAGATGTCAGCAATTAAAATTTCATGGGTGAAACTGTGTATTGGTCGTCATTGGAGGCAGGCAAGTCTGATTGCTGATGCGATATATTCAAGGGGAACACGCATTAAAACAATTAGAGAATCGTGTTGTTTGGTTAATTACTGATGCTTGATTGTGTTTCCCTTATCTACCACCATCTTGCTGAATATAAAGCGGGTACCAGAGCTGTTTATGTTTTAGCATGTTATATTTATCTGATCACCGATTTCAGCCCGCGAACAAATGATCCCATTATGTAAATATTTATACGTTATACATAATTATTAATTAACGTTATTAGACACACACGGCTCATTTGTATTCTCAAATTAAGTCCATATCCTACGTTGATTATTCGCTGTTTTACATTGTTTCCTTGCCAATCTTATATCAGTTGTGACGTTGATACAACGTAAAAACTTAATTGGTTTAATTTTTTATAATTAAATGTAACATTTTTTTTTAATATAACAAGAACCATAAAGTAATTAAGTTTTCGTTCGTAGTATTCTAATAGTAAATTAAATGGTGTTAAGGAGGATCCAAATATAAAATAGAGAAATGCAAGCACCCATACATAATAAATGCATGTACGAAGTTTATATCTTAAGATAAACTATTCAACCTCGGGTAATTAATGGCGTTTAACTAACTATCCCCCTCGTTACACACGACAGGGAATTAGCTACTATCAGCCGACTAGATCATTTCTACAGAAATCCATGTTATTATTACAGTAAACATTGGGCAATAAAGTTTTTTAAATAGGTTTAGTGAAAATAGAATAAGATCAAACAAGCGAGCAACCAAATAACAGAAGACAAACAATCCAAAATAATACTCTTACAATTACGAAATTACTTTTACATTAAATCATTAAACTGTCAATATATAAATAGAAATTCTTCAAAAATGGTCCGAAGCGTTTCAGGCTACCGAAAAATGCAACTTTTTCTGTCTTCAAGGAACAAAGCATGAAGAGATTTAAAATAATTTGAAAAAAGAAATGAATTCCAATGACAAACATTCACGTCTACAGTTACCATTATTGTTTGTAAAATAGAGAAAGTAAAGAAGTATAAGCTTAAACTTTGTTTTACAAAACTTATAATATTCGAGATGATGCAAATAAGATTTTCAAAAATGTAAAAAATAAAAAAAAATTGTGCGGGGATTTTTTTTTAATTGCAAATATTAAACTTTCCACGATTTTGTCTACCTTTTAATTAGCCGTTAATGAACGCAGCCGACGCTAAAAAATAACACACAAAAAGTTACTAAAAGCCTTATAAAGAGGTAAAAGAAGCGTCCAAGAGGTTTTGAAAAATGATTCTATGGTGAAATCAAATTCCTGTACATTGTCTTGTCAACAGTTATTCTTAACAAAAGGACCAAATAACAAGCTGAATATAATTTTTTTGATAAAAAATTAGAATATGTCAAAAATTCGTAACAATTATAGGAAGAAAAAATGGTGATGTGGCCATCATGTTACTTTCTCCGATTTGATAGAAACATAGTTATTTATATTTATAGATTAATTCATTATTTTCAATTTAAATCAGATTTTAAATCGAACCTTTCACATGATCGAGTGGCTTTTAAAACGACAAAATTATGAAAGGTAAAAATGACAAATTATGTTTCAAATTCTAATAATATTCACCGTAAGTTTACTGAAAAACTAAAAAAAAAATGCTAAGAAAGAGTCCGGAAAAGATTTCTAATAATAGTCCTGATTAAAAAGTCCTGAAAAAACGAATAAAAGCCCTGAACAAGAAAGTCTTGAAAGGGACTTCTAAAAGTTGTCCTGATTAAAAAGTCCTGAAAAAATCTGATAAAAGTCCCGAACAAGAAAGTCTTAAAAAGGATTTCTAAAAATAGTGCTAATTAAAAAGTCCTAAAAAACCTAATAAAAGCCCTGAACAAAAAAGTTCTGAAAAAGATTTCTAAAATAGTCCTAATTAAAAAGTCCTAAAAACCCTAATAAAAGTCCTGAACACGAAAGTCTTGAAAAAAGTCCCGATAAAAAAGTCCTGATAAAAAGTCCTGAAAAAGAGTCCTGAAAAGAGTCCTGACAAAAAACAGTTCCTTCAAAATTACCAGAAATAAAGTCCTGAAAGAAAGTCCTGTCAAAAAAGGTCCTGAAAAAAAGTCCTGGAGAAAAAGTTTTGAGAATTAAGTCTTGAAAAAAAGAGTCCTGTTAAGAAGTTGTGAAAAAGAGTCGTAAAATAAGTCCAGAAAAAAGTACTGCAAGAAGAGTCCTGAAAAATTAAGTCTTCATATAAAACATCAGAAATAAATGTTCTCAAAAAATCTTAAAAGAAGTCCGAAAAAATGTCTCGAAAAATAGTTCGGAACAAGAAGTCCTAAAAATTATCCTATAAAAAATGTCCTAAAATATAGTACTAAAAAAAGTCCTGTAAAGAAGGTCTGAAAATAAATTCCCGAAAAATTTAATTAAGAAAATTCAGAAAAGAATCCTGAAAAGAAGTCCTGAACAAAAGGGTCTCAAGAAATTCTCGAAAAAGTCCCAGTCCTGGAAATAAAGTCTTGAAAAAAGAGTCCTGATAAAAGCCGCGAAGAAAAGTCCTGAAATAAAGAAATAAATGTCCCGAAAAAAGCCCCAAAAAATACTGAAAGAAATCTAAAATAAGTACTAAAGAAAGTTCAGAAAAAGAGTCCTGATTAAATATCATACAAAAATTGTCTTTGAAAAATTGCCTTGAAAATAACATGTTTACAAAATTTCTGAAAAAAATCATTGTAAAAAGTCCTGAAAATAGAATAGAAATAAAAAGATCTGAAGAAATTATCCTGAAAAAGAAATCCCAAAGTGTCTTGAAAAAAATCCTGCAAAATGGTTTAAAATAAGCTCTTAACAAAATTCCTGAAATAAAAAGGTTTGAAAATAGTCTTGAAAAAAAAAATGCCAAAAATTCCAGAAAAAGTCCTTAAAATGGTCATGAAAAGAAGAATTCTAAAAAATGTCATGAAGAAAATTCTGAAAAAAATCCCGAAATATCATAAAAAAATTGTTCTGTAAAAACAGTCTTGAAAAATTGACCTGAAAATAACATGTTTAAAAAATAAACAAATTTTTTTTGAAAAAAAAATCCTTTAAACGGGCTTTAAAAAGATCTGAAGAAATTGTCCTTAAAAAGAAATCTTGGTCTTGCAAAGTCCTGCAAAAAGGCCTAAAATAAGTCCTTAGCAAAATTCCTCAAATAAAAAGGTTTAGAACCATCTTGAAAAAAAAATGCTAAAAATATCTGAAGAAGTCCTTAAAAAGGTCCAAAAAAGATCATGAAAAGTAAAAATTCTAAAAATCTCATGAAGAAAATTCCGAAAAAAATCCCAAAATATCAAAAAAAAATGTCCTGCAAAATTGCCCCGAAAATAAAAAATAAACAAAAAAATTTCTGAAAACAAAGCATTGTAAAAAGTCCTTAAAATGGTCCTTGAAAAGATCTGAAGGAATTGTTAAAAAAAATAGATTCCAAAGAGTCTTGAAAAAATGTCCTGCAAAAAGGCCTAAAATAAGTCCTTAACAAAATTCCTCAAATAAAAAGGTTTAAAATTCTCTATAAAAAAAAGTTAGAAATATTTGAAAAAGTCCTTAAAAAGGTCCAAAAAAGGTCATGAAGAAAATTCTGAAATTTTTTTTCTAAAAAAAATCCCGAAAAGAAGTCCTCAACGAAAAGTCCCGAAAATCCCGTTTTTGACAAGAAATCCTGAAAATAAAGGTCCTGAAAGAAAAAGTCCTAAAAATAAGTCTTAAAAAAGAATCATCGAAGAAAGGTCTTTTAAGAATTGCCCTTAAAAAAGTTCTGAAAACATTGTCCTGAAGTATCAAAAAGGCTAAAAGAACAAAAACCTGTTAAGGTAAATATACGGAAATACGAACTTTTACCAAAAGCTTTTTAGTTCTTCAAATTCTCAAACAACACTTATGTTCAAAGTTTCATGGTATCATTGCTGTTTTAGTTTTTGAGATACAGCGCGCACAGATAGACTGTTATGTAGAGAAAAAAATGGTGATGTGGTCATCATGTTACTTTCTCCGACTTGATGGTATCATAGCCATTTATATTTACGTTTTCATGGTTTATTGAAATCATATTTTAAATGTACATCGAGCGATGCCTAAACTCGGATGAAACTGACGTTTAAAACGTCAAAATTATGAATTGTACTTCAAATTGAAAAACTCGGTTTACTCAAAAACTTACGGGAGTTCGAAAAAAAAAACTTATTCTTTAGAAGTTGTTCATTTTGGCATTCTCTACAATAATTATTCACATAAATTTGCTGTAACTGTTATCGTTTTATAATTATAAACCAAAAATAAAAAAATAAAAAATCATTTTTTTTTTCTCGAATAACAATGATTTTATGAAAAATATTTTCAAGCAAAAGATGTTTATTTCTTTGTTGTCTTCAAAGTTTGTTTGAATGTTTTTGTGATATTTTTCATATTTAAGAAAATATTGGCAAAAAACAAAAAACAGTTAAGGTAAACACCCACTTCCGGTGTACCAAATTTTACCAAAGGCTTTTCAGTTTTTCGGATTATCAAATAAGAGGTATGTTCAAAACTTCATATCAATTGCTCTATTAGTTATTGAAAACTTCATTTTTTTGCTTTGGACACAAAATCAGCCCTTTTATATTTTGAAGAATCGCGAGATGAGCTTGTTTTGAGTAAACTGAGCTTTTGAATTTGAAGTATAATTTTTCCATCTTTCATAATTTTGACGTCTTAAACGTCAGTTTCGTCCGAGTTTACACAACGCTCGATGTACATTTAAAATATGATTTCAATTGAAAATAAACCATGAAAACGTAAATATAAATGGCTATGATAATCAAGTCGGAGAAAGTAACATGATGGCCACATCACTATTTTTTACGGACATTATTAAAAGACCCTTCTTCGAGGATTCTTTTTCAGGACTTTTTAAGAAATTTTTTTCAAGACTTATTTTAATGACTTTTTCTTTCAGGATCTTTATTTTCATGATTTCTTTTCATATTTCTTTTTCGGGAATTTTTTCTCAGGGCGTTTTTGGTACTCTCTCAAGAACCCTTTGTTGAGGACTTTGTTTACGGGTTTTTTTCTGAACAAATTTTTCCGAATGTTCTTCAAGGCACTTTTCAGAAGTTTTTTTCATGATCTTTTTAAGGACTTTTTCAGATATTTTTAGCATTTTTTCTTTTTCAAGACTATTTTCAAAACTTTTTATTTCAGGAATTTTGTTAAGGACTTATTTTAGGATGGACTTTCTTCGGGAGTTTTTTCAAGACTCTTCTTGGGATTTCTTTTTCAGGGCAATTTCCTCAGATCTTTTTAACGACTTTTTACAATGTCTTTTTTTCAGAAGTTCTTTTGTATATTTTTACATCAGGACTCTTTTTCTGAACTTCCCTCAGGACTTATTTTAGGAATTTCTTCCAGGACTTTTTAGGACTCTTTTTCGGGACATTTATTTCTGTAATTTTGTATGAAGACTATTTTTCAGGACTTTTTTCACGGCTTTTATTAGGACTCTTTTTTCAAGATTTTATCTCCAAGAGTTTTTTCGAGACCTTAAGAACCTCTTCTTCAGGACTTCTTTTAAGAATTTTCTTCGATCATTGTTTCAGAATTATATTTTTTTCAAAAAAGTCCTGTAAAGAAGGACTTTTTTCAGTACTATATTTCATTACATTTTTTATAGGATTCATGTTTAGGACTTCTTGTTTTGGACTTTTCTTCAAGACTGTTTTTGGGATTTTTTCAGGACAATTTCTTCAGAATTTTTTCAGGTGTTTTGAATTTTTTCAAAAATGTTTTTTTAGCATTTTTTTACAATGTTATTATCATAAATTTCTTCAGGACTTTTTTCAGTACTTATTTTAGGACTTTCCTTTGGGACTTTTTTAGGACTTCTGTCAGGACATTTATTTCTGGTGTTTTATATGAAGACTTAATTTTTCAGATCTCTTTTTGCAGTACTTTTTCAGGAATTTTTACGACTCTTTTTTCACAACTTTTTAACAGGATTCTTTTTTCAAGACTTTATGTCCAAAACTGTTTCTCCAGGACTTTATTCAGGATAGTTTTTTGTCACAACTCTTTTTCGCGACTTTATTTCTGGTCTTTTTGAAGGACCTGTTTTTTAAGGCAATTTTTTGTCAAGACTCTTTTTTCGGGAGTTTTTATGAGGACTTTTTATCGGGACTTTTATCAAGACTTTCTTGTTCAGGACTTTTTAATCAGTACTATTTTTACAAATCTTTTTCAAGACTTTCTTGTTCAGGACTTTTATTTGTTTTTAGGACTTTTTAATCAGAACAATTTTTAGAAATCTTTCTAACATTATTTTAACATTTTAACATTATTTTTAGTTTTTCACTAAACTTGCGGTAGAGATTATTAGAATTTGAAACATAAATTGCCATTTTTACCTTTCATCATTTTGACGTTGCAATCATTTGATCATGTGAAACGCTCGATTGAAAATGAACCATGAATCTATAAATATATATATATAACTATTATACCAAATCGGAGAAAGTAACATGATGGCCACATCACCATTTTTTTTTTTATAAATTTAATAAGTTATATAATTCGTTTTATTAAATTTATTTAATGCTTTCTGCAACAAGTGAGGTTGCCTCTAATTTATTTATGATTTATTTGTTATTTTGACATTTCAAATCTTGGATCAACGTGATGTTACAATTTTAAAATTATGACGTAATTAGTGAAGTTTTATGACCCTAGGGCATTATATACTTTTTATTTACTTTGAATTCTAGTAATGAATATATAGCAATGTATTAGTAAAACATTAAAATCATTTTCAGTTTCCCCCCATATTCCAACCACCATTTTTTAAATTATTGTTTAGCACGAAAAAGAAATATTTCTATTAAATTAACCGACTTTTTATCTCTGCTACCTAGCGAACTCCCAATGGCCAGTGTATATAGTTTTGCCCAGCTATTGACAGTTGCATACAAATTTTTAATCTGAGGGGAAGTTGGGGAGATCATTATGTCGGGCGGTATCACAAGCGAAGTGGGTTTGATGGACGTTAGCTGGGTTTCCCGAATATTTACTCAAAATTAATTCAAGATTAAAATGTTGAAAATAAAATAATATAATAGCATTTTATAACTATATTTTAGGATAAGTCGCTAAGAACAATTATTTGCAAAAGATGTATTAATTTTTATGACTTTAAATTTGATATATAACACTCAGTGTTCGTAAAGTTTTCCGCCGATTGACCCCAGTTAGTGACCCCTCCGGCGTGATACCGTTATACGCCGGTTGATCTCAGTTAGTGACCTCAGCTAGTGACCCATAAACCTCTTACCAATGCTTTGATTTTTTACATGTCACACGGTACCAATTGTTTATTGGAGCTATTTTGTGTTATTTTAGGAACGGAGTTATTGGACGTTTTGTAATTTATCAGACAATCGAATCGTGAAAAAGTAAACCGCGTAAATCGTGGAATAATTAGTTTTGGAAATAGTGTGTAAAAACGATAATTTCACGAATCAACAGCAGTGAAAACAAATGCATTAGCGTAGAACGTGGAGAGCATCTGAAACGGAACATTACAATATTCATTGAAACGGCTTTCCGGACCGATTGATCTGATTGACACATTATTCTCGATCAGAACGTGGCTTTATCGGGACTTTTATTGGTTCATCTAACTACTTAAATAACTCCGGCTGTCGCCCTTTAAAAATGCGCAATTTCCTGTGAACTTGAGGCAATTTAAGATAAAGTTAATTTTTCTTGCTGGATGAAAAAAGAGGCGGTCATGTAATAGGCGGAAAATTCGCGGTCTCTCGGACAGATTATTCACGGGGTCTTCCTTGTCTCCCCATCTTCAGATGCTCAGATGTTAAATGGAGCCTCTTTATTACCTCCTTAACAGATATGCGCCGCCGGCTGGCACTCTCAATCATTATTTAATTTTAATTAAATCCTTGATTAAAGAATTCCAATACAGATGTGTATTTAATCTCAAATTAAAAAAAGAATACATTATACCTGAATAAATATACAAACAATGCTGAAAGACCTCAATATATCTAGAAGAAGCACACGTATTTAATTATAATAGTTAGATAAGTTTTATTGTATACATATACCGGGTGTCTCGCTGAAGAGTAACTTCTTAGCCTTAAATATTTAAGATGGAAAAATGTGATTTAAATAAAATTTGTAGATAATTATCGACTAAACGGAAAATATGTTTATGTATACAGGGTGCAAACACAAACTTGTTTTTTTTTATTTTAATGGAATACTAGGTATATTTTTGTATTTTATGGGTAGTTTCAGGGCCGATCCTAGACCCTTGGCCGCCCGCGTGCAAATGATGAGTTGGCCGCCCCCTCACGTGAAGTAAAACATTTCTTGGGGCGGGGAGTTTTATTTTTCAATTCGAAAAATTTTAAAACCCTCTGTAAGGTTTTAAGGCAGAAAAATATCATGTCAGATCGCATATACACATATTTAAAATTTGTGTGAATTGATAGAAGAAATGACTAAAGAATTTGCAAGTAATCCGGGACTGCCAGATGTATTTTTGCTTTGTAAAATTTTGGATACATTGACGAGGAGTATTTTTCTATTAAATCCTGCTGGATGGTGAGGGAAAAAAGTGATAGAACGGTTGATAGCTTAATCAATCAACTATGTTCGTATAAAAGGGTCTTAAGGACCAAGGGAGATGGATCCACCAAGTTCAGTCGTTGCGAAGAAATAGAAAAAACTGCAACTACTGCAGGAAACCCAATCACATGGTTAAAGTATGCAGGAAATGGATTGCTGATAGTCGTCCTCCGAAGCCTAGTAAACTGGAGTCCGACACAAATATCATACTCGTCACTGTTAGCTCAACTGAAACAGATGCTGAGTGGTCGAGATGCAGGGATGAGAATGGCACGACAAACCATATTTTAAATGGTCAGATTTGATTTAGAACGCTCGAGTCTTTTTCAACTGAATACACAGTGACCACAGCAAATGGTGAGAAAATCGATGCCATTGGAATACGTGAAGTAGAAGTTGGGGTGGCAATCCACGGAAAATAGTACAAAATTACCTTGGCTGATATTTGATCAATCAAGAGAAATATGATCTCTGCTTGCAGTCCAAGATAAGTACTCGGACAGCCAATTCATCTTCATCAGCTGGTGTGCAACTTTCTAGTCAACAATTGAAGGGAGCTCATCGTGGGGGACTGTTCAATTTGGCGATGCTACAGTTGAAAAAATGCATATTGAACTGTGTGAAGGCTACATATATGATAAAGCTCATCGGCTACCATTCGTCATGAGGTCCAGAACTATGGAACCGGGAGAGCGAATTCGCACGGATGTTTGCGGTCTATTTCAAGAATCGAGGTCTGGATATCGATATTTTGTGCTTTTTAAGGACGATTACAAAAATTCAGGAGTGTTCGTTCTCTGCGGCAAAAATCCTAAATTGCTGAAAAACTGAGCCAGTTCCTAGCTGAGGAAGAAGCAGTCTAGAGCTGCTGAGTGATAATGCCAGGGAGTTCGACAAGAAACCGATCTGGACTAGTTTACACAAGAAAGGTATTATTCAACGTCTTATAATGCCCTCCACTCCGGAAAAAAACGGGTCCAGAGAGGGAAGATCGTACTGTGGTGGAAACTACTAGAGAAATGATGTGCGCTTGGGAACATTCCTCAGGCATTTTGGGCCGAGATGATACAAACAGGTACCTGCATCCTTAATAGCACAGGGCCTAGAAAACCAGGTTTGAAACATTGGTTCAAATTCATGTATATTCTATCGAAGGAGCATAGGACGACAATGGATCCAAACGCCATTAAAGGAATCTTCATCGGTTATGATAACGATGATGGATACAGTATCTACAGTGAAGAGGAAAACAAGCTCAATAGATCCAAAGACGTCATCTTTGAAGAAAAATTGCTGGAAAACGGGGTTATTATACCCCTAGGAAGCAACAAAGCTGAAGAGACTGACCTGAATAACAGCAAATCCCGGATTGAAGAAAACGAAGAAATAGGATTCTGGAAACCCGATGACAGTGACAGTGATCGAACAATCTCAGAAATGCCGAAAATCAATGAAGAAGAGAATTCTGGCGAGACTAAGCGGAAACTTCGTAACCGATTGGATCTTTTAGCTCCACAGAAATTCCAGGATTATGTGATGCTCACCTCGACGACCTTCTAAGAACCAGACACCTATAGCGACTCTACAAAGTAAAAACAAGGCCAGATTGGTGATCAAAGATTTTTCGCAAAGAAGAGGAGTAGATTATGATCAAACCTTTAATTCAGTAGCAAGAACATCGACTATTCGAACGGTACTCATTGTCAGTGTTGATCTAAATTCTAGAACAATACTTCTCCCGATTTTTTTGATGCAAATTCATCAATTACATTTTAAATATCTAATGTTTCACCAATCTCATTTTCAATAGAAATTATGGCTAAATTACCAAATCGCTCTTTTGTTATAGTTGACCATAAATAATTTTTAATTAATTTTAATTTGGAAAAACTCCTTTCGCAGGAAGCCACAGTTATCGGTATTGTTAAAAATATTTTTACACTAATACTCAAATTTGGAAAACAAGGAACTAAGCCTTGGCTAATTAAATGATTTAAAATTTCTAATGGTTTTAATAGGGAATGATTAGGAAATAGTTCTCTAAAAAGATAACAATTCTTTTAGGAGTTCGATTCCATCTAAATCTTTGGTCAATTTTCCGTTTTCGGTTACCTGTAATTTAATTAATATCTAACTCCATATAACATTTTCTTAAATATTCGGGTTCTGCAGAATGAAATACCAATAAACATTTCTACAAGGAGCAGTAATTTTCTAGCAGCTCAGAACGTTCGGATATCAAATTAATAGGGATGGCCAAAATTTTAAAAGAAAAGTGAATTTAATTTTTTTCTCTAGGATCCAAAATACTTTCATCAGCATTTTTTTTTTCTTATAGGAACTTCAGATGCTTTGTGATACTTCTTCTGTTTGTTTGGTAAAGTTGTTACCCGGTTAGAAATCGGATACACTTCCGACAGGTCCAGGCAACCGGCCGCTATTTCGGGGCGCTCGGGTTAAAATTTACAGATTTCGGACTACGCTGACCCTCTATTGGTGGTCCGCTTCGCAGGTTTCGCCTGCTAAATTTAACACGTTGAGCGCTGCGTCAGCCATGGTGGCTGACACTGGATTTTCCGTTTAGGCCGCGTCAACCAGCGGTGGCTGACTGAAATTACTTTTAGGCCGCGTCTGCCACCGCTGGCTGACACTGACCTTTCAAATAGACCGCGACAACCATCGCTGGCTGACAGCGTATAATATCATATAGAACTATAAAATTTACACTGTTTTATGGAATTGCAGAAAATATAAAATTTACTTAATTTTGACACATTACAGGATCCATTAACCACTTCGCGCCCATGCTGCTTTGATTTAATCCCAGGTTTGATTAAAAATTACTTCTTTGTTGTTGTTAACTTTTTACGAAATATGATTTCACTGTCACAAACTTTCCCATTTATGCAAAAAAATATGAAAAAGTATTCCATAGATAGCGCTATAGAAGTAATTTTTTTTGTACAATGTTTTTGTTTTCATTTTTCGCTTATTGCCACATGTGGCGAACCTGGGCGTAAAGAGGTTAAGTGTCAAATGAATGAACGCCTATGGGCGTCTCGTTCTAAACGTAAACACTCTTCTACTGCGATAAGAGACATTGGCCTACAATACCAGCGCTTCTAAGTGGCACTCGTGCCTTCAAAATCGGCGTGGCGCTCAACGTGTGAGGAAAAAAGAAGCAATATTTGAAGTCAAAAATAATACGTTGATGTTTTAAAATTAACAATGTCACAAGTAATAAAATACTATTTTCATGAAGTAAGAAGACCTTCGCTAAATGCAAAGCAACTTATTTTTTTTAAATGGAACATAGTATATTTTAATAGAAATTTCTAAAAATACCTAGGATTCTCGGTTTATATTTCCCAAAAAAAAAATATTGAAAATTGTTTTTCAATCATCATATTTTTCTGTATTGAAGTGAGACAGTAAAACGTGTTTATCTTAAATGAAATATTGTACTACTATTTATCAAAATATCACAATAACAGATTGTATGCAATAACTATACATAAATATATTCATATTACATGTTTCATGAAATGAATTCGCAAATTGTTTTCTCTTCCTTATGCGTCCCGACAAGAAGTTGAGCAAAGTTTACAAGTTTGAAACGGATTCGCCTTTTCGTAAAATTCTAACTTGATCGCGAGTTTCCATTTCAATGAAACAAATGTTTACATTTTAAAATTCATACAAGAAAAAGTTTCGGGAATAAGCCTCGGAGTCCTCAAAATAATATAATATTTAATCTAACATCATCCTGCATACGACAAGACAATTTATACTTTAACATGATTGTTTGAATTAATAGTTTAGCAGTAATATTTAATCAGTTTCAAGCACTTAGGTAATTTAATATATAATTCCTGGTTAACAGTATCATCCGTTCCCACAGCAAACTAAACACAGTGACCCAAAATGGCAGCCGCTTTGCAGTATTTAATGGACTTAGGGATATTATGTCATCCTAATCGCATTAAGAAGGTCCCTAATTTCTCAGATCGGAAGTATTCCGATAAAATTAGCAGTGACTGAAAATCACATGGCGTTTAGAAACAATAACATTCTTGGTAAATGCCATAACTGAAATTACACACTACAGAAACTCCGCCGGAATGTATGTGTCCTTGCTAATTAACTTATCACACAACACGGAGAAATAGACTCTGATTATTGATTTAGAGTCTAACAGTAAAGGAAAACTGCACTCTATGATTTTTTCATGCATTTTAAACAATTCATTGTATTTATTTAATATTGCTAAGCTCTTTATACAAAGAGTCTTTAATCTAAAACATTAAAAAAAGTATAAATGATCAGCACTATAATTAATGTTCTGTAATTTCAACATCACAGTCATGCCACAATTCCTATTCATTTTACATTAGTTATCAGGGACTGGTGGAAATTAATTAATTACGAGATGATGTGACTGGCGCTCCAACTATTGATTATTGCGGTGATAAAATTAATAAGTTATCAATAGTACATTAGTATTCCATTTCAATTTGAAACAATGGCGCACAACAAATACCGATTGTGACACGAGACAAGATAAGGGACGCTTCTCTTTGCCCGTGTATGCATGTGATCAGGTGTTCAATTTCACCACCGACGGAATTGTATTATAAGGCAGCAACACTTACATTGTACGACAAGGTTGAATGGAGAACTGTACGTCTCCCCTTCAGTATTAGTTGCTGAACAGGAGTACTCCCCTTCGGAAGATTTGTCTATCTGTTTGATGGTCAGCGTGTTATCCATGGGATATATCCCCCCGGTTTCGTTGAAGGGAACCAGATGACCCTGTAACAAAAAAATAATTCAAGTGAGTGCATTGGATTTTATACGGGCAATTGAAATGGGGGAATTAATGCATCCCTTGAATTTAGGGGTTGAATTGTACACAGTGCATTAATTAAATTAATTCCAATTAAAATTCGTGCATGGTTGGAAAAAACGACAAAAATGCATTGTTTTAATATTTACATATTAAAAGTTCACATTTTTAAAGATGGTAATATGACATAGATATTTTTTAAATTCTGATTTAGAAATGCTGACAATTCTCAAATCACAGATCATTAAAAAAATGATTATGTTGCTTCAAGTTTTTTCTTACAAATTTATACGAAATATGATGATTAATTCAATGCGATGTAATTGTTTTTCGTCAGTTTTCATGGGATCATTGTGTTCGGTTTTTTTTTTAATCATATTACTGTGGAATCAAATATATAGGGTGTTTCAGACCACCCGTACACCCCAAATATCTCCTGAAATATGAATCGGATTGAAAAAAAATATGTCCAAAAATGTTTTTTGAGCCCTATCATGTGGTGTAAAATGTGAATCGCCGGGTAACTTTGAAATCCTAAAAGGGAACCCCTATTTTTTATTGCAGATTTGGATTCTATGCTAAAAATATTAGGTTTTTATCCAAAAAGAAAATTCGATGAGCGACAGATGGCGCTATATTCAGCAAGAACATTTATTGAATTATATTTATTTCTCGCATCAAATGATAGATAACGACATTTTTTACGTAGTTATCTCTTAAATAAGGCGTTGATTGAAGTCATTCGTAAAATTATGCCAGAAATAAGCAAAAAAAAAAAAATTCTTTGTAAAAAAAAATCGTAGAAACGAATAAAAATCAATTTGATTATCAAATTTCAGTCTATTGTGGTAAATTAATGTTTGTGACTACACACAGGATTTTTTTAATTAAAAAAAATATATACAGGGTGTTTCACAGCTCTGGGAACGGTCAATCACGTGCTTATTTTTCAATATTTCGAAAAATGTTTTATACAAAAATTGTGTATAATAGTGAGCTGCACGCGATAAAAATATTTAAATTTATACAGGGTGTCTCATAACAAAGTTACAGACCAAACTTATGTTTTTTTTTAATAGAACACCCTGTATTTTTTGTCATTTTTGAATTATATGGAGCAAATAAAGGTGAGTTACTTCAATACTCCCTATACCTATTGTTTGCCGTTTTCGAAATATTTGAAGATTTGTTGAAATGCATGGTCTGGGTGAAATTTTATTTTTTCCCCAGTGATTGACGTTGAACGATTAAAATCATTTTAATTATTTGCTTGAAGGTTCGAACTATAGAGCCAACCATGATTTCATACACAAAATTATACAGGGTGATAAAAACAATGCGGTAGAAAAACCCAACTTATAAAGTTGAATAACTTCGTTTTTTCACACCCTGTATTTAGTAACGTATTCTCAAGTAGAATCAAATTATCTTTCAGATTATAATAATTATTCCTGATATGATAATCGCCGAATACAAGAAAACTATTGAGATTAGGAACAGGGAACCCTTATACAATCTGAAAGATAATTGGATTCTACTTAAGAATACGTTACTAAATACAGGGTGTGCCATTTGAAAAAACGAAGTTATTCAACTTTATAAGTTGGGATTTTCCACCACATTTTTTTTATCACCCGGTATAATTTTCTGTATGAAATCATGGTTGGCTTTGTAGTTCGAACCTTCAACCAAATAATAGAAATGATTTTAATCGTTCAACGTCAATCACTGGGGAAAAAATAAAATTTCACCCAGACCATGCATTTCAACAAATTTTCAAATATTTCGAAAACGGCATACAATAAGTATAGGGAGTATTGAAGTAACTCACTTTTATTTGCTTCATATAATTCAAAAATGATAAAAAATACTGGGTGTTCCATTTAAAAAAACATAAGTTTGGTCTGTAACTTTGTTATGAGACACCCTGTATAAATTTAAATATTTTTAGAGCGTGCAGCTCACTATTATACACAACTTTTATATAAAACATTTTTCAAAATTTTGAAAAACAAGCACGTGATTGACCGTTCCCAGAGCTGTGAAACACCCCGTATATATTAAAAAAAAAATTTTTTTTGCTGATCGAAAAAAATGTTTCGAATAAAAACCTAATATATTTTAGAGTAGAAGCCAAATCTGTAATAAAAAATAGGGGTACCTATTTAAGATTTCAAAGTTACCCTCCACCCCACCCCAGGGGGGAGGGGTGGTGGTTTAAATTTCACACCATATGACAGAGCTCAAAAAAAAATTCAGACTTATTTTTTTGTACGTCAATCCGATTTGTATTTCGCGAGATATTTGGGGTGTACGGGTGGTCTGAAACACCAGGTATATATTGTAAGCAGTACTATAACACAAACTAAATTAGTATATTAAAAAACGAGTTCAATAAGCGCGATTTTTTCGCACGCGTCCAAGTTTAGAAAACGATGAGCGTAGCGACTAATTTTCTAATGGACAAGTGCGAAAAAAGGCCTTATGAACGAGTTTTTTACAGTATTTTTCTATTTAGCTCCTTTTATTCCATTTCTAAATTAAAAACCACTCATACATATTTAGAAAATTGTATGGTGGTTGGTAATACTAATAATTGACATTTGAATTTGAAATTAGTTTGCGATTTCCACACATCACATCTATCTCGCTGAAAATTGACGGCGCTGAATTTCAACGGTGCCAACCTTGAAAAATTAAATTAATAAAGCACTCGGCGAGCCATTACCGCACTCATAAGGGTTCGTTAATGGCGTTTTAGACGAAAAAAAACATATTATGCCCCGTAAGATATACATATTTATTTTACAATGTACATTATTTATTAGTCAACGAATCTAGTTTTTACATTGTACAATTTATTTAGAACTTCGTAGACTGGTTTATTAAAGCATTTTGCTGGGTTATTTATATTTGGAGGTTATTGGTTATTTTAAGTCGAATCTAAATTAATTATTATCTCATGAGGAAAAAAAAACACTTAACACCTGTATCCTCTTTATCTGGATAATTTTAAATTTCCGTAATAAACATTTTGATGTTATACCAAAAGCATATTCATCATGACTTGCTCGTGAAAGGTTTATAAATGTGGACAGGTTTTGTCTCGCAAATGTTCTCATTTAACCCGCCAATGGTGACCGTACTGGTCTGTGAGACCGGGTGTGTTAAAAAAATTCGAATAACTTTATTCTCCGTTATTGTTTTTTTTGTTGCAATTTCGAGTAGTTGCCGCATTGCAGAGCTTAAATTTAATAAATATCTTTGTTTTATTGTCAAAGAGCTTAAATTAAAAAAAAAAAAAACATGAACTATTAATAACACGTTTCGAGAAATCGTGGTGCGTGGACCGGCGTCACCATTTATCAAAGTCAAATTTGCGTCACCAATGGCGGGTTAATAAATCTCTAAGGGATAAGATATATCTTCTACGAATATACGTGGAACAGTAATATTTGTATTCGGTAGAGGTATACCAAGAGTGCAGCTTCTAAGATTATAGTACAGTGATGAAGTAGCAAAAATTCTCCCATTTTCTGTTCGCCGTAGCTTTGAACTTCAACACCTACAACTAATCATTTACAATTCTACCGTGAAAACCATTTAGTGATTCTGATAGCCTATTGTATACTTTGCTCCTAATGAGTCTTCATAACAAAAAATCATCGCACAGGTAAAGTTTCCTCAAGATACTGTCCTACCACCGAAATGAAATGTAAAGGTGCACCGTCCTGTTGAAAAAATAGCTTGTTTTCCTGATAACTAATATACAGGATGGCAAATTTAAGTTGGCCAGACGCGCAAAGTAGAGTCTGTGTAATAAGCAAGCACATATTCTTCGCGTGCGCTATTCATTTAAAACTCAATCGGGCGCTCTCCTCCACATAATTAATTAATTATGTACGAGAATTATCTCACGTGATTGACTGGCAAGAGCATGGCCACGAGTTAATTTACTTTGGAAAACCATTGCACTATCACTTTTGAAAATGAATGTCCAGGCGCGCGAACTCTTCACGGAATCTATCGAGAGCACCCATCGAAGGTACCGCCCACAATTTTGCCACTGCGCAACAGCAAGTTATGTTTGCCGACCTGTAAGTTGCAATTAGTTCTGTTATGAAGGGAATGAAAAAAAAATTACCAGGTAGAAAAAATGGACCCACGATGCGATCTTCAAGAATACCAGCCCAAATATTCAACTATTGTGGATACTGCGGATGTACTTCCTGATGAGTGTTTGGGTTTGAGTCTGACTAATAACGATAGTTGTGACGATTTATAATTTACAGTCCCTTTAAAAGAAAAAGTACATTCGTCGGAAAAACAAATTCTTAAAACATAAGTCTGATCATCCATTGCATCCTGAGATATCTCGCATAAAAATTTGAAACTTACCCTAAATTAATTTCTAAAAATGTTCACGATTTGTAACAGGAGACGAGGAACGAAAAGAGTTGTTTTACACTTCAAAAATCTATCGAAAATTTGCGGTTCAGAATGTCTACCCTAAATTAATTTCAAATTTTTTTCACGATTTGTAACAGGAGACAAGGAACGAAAGAATTGTTTTTCACTTAAAATATCGATCACAACTAAATTAATTACGAAAATTTTTCGCGATTTTTAACAGGAGACTCGGAACGAAAAGAGTTGTTTTTCAGTGCAAAAATTGATCGAAAATTGACTGTTCAGAATGACCACCCTAAATTATTTTCGAAAAATTTCACGATTTGTAACAGGAGACCAGGAATGAAAAGAGTTGTTTTTCACTTCGAAAATCGATCGAAAATTTGCGGTTTAGAATGTCTACCCTAAATTAATTTCGAAAATTTTTCACGATTTGTAACAGGAGACTAGGAACGAAAAGAGTTGTTTTTCACTGCAAAAATTGATCGAAAATTTACTGTTCAGAATGTCCACCCTAAATTAATTTCGCAAAATTTTCACGATTTATATCAAGTGACTCGGAACGAAAAGAGTTATTTTTTAATTCGAAATTCGATCAAAAATTTACAGTTCAAAATGTCCAAAAATTACAATTTGTATCCAGAGACCAGGAACAGAAGAGTTATTGATCGAAACTACAAAAATGTATCGAAAATTTGCTGTTCAGAATGTCGACCCTAAATTAATTTCGAAAAATTTTCACGATTTGTGACGGAGACCAGGAACGAAAAGAGTTATTTTTCACTTCAAAAATCGATCGAAAATCTACGGTTCAGAATGTCTACCCTAAATTAATTTCGAAAATTTTTCACGATTTGTAACAGGAGACCAGGAACGAAAAGAGTTGTTTTTCATTTTAAAAATAGATCGAAAATTTACTGTTCAGAGTGTCTACCCTAAATTAATTTCGAGAAATTTTCACGATTTGTACAAGTGACTCGGACCGAAAAGAGTTATTTCAAACTTCAAAAATCGATCGAAAATTTGCTGTAGTACAAGAATAAGTTTTTTTTTTCGAAATCTCTTTAGTTTTTGAGTAAACTGAGTTTTTGGATTTGAAGTATAATTTTTCCATCCTTCATAATTTTGACGTTTTAAACGTCACTTCCATCCGAGTCTACAATACGCTAAATGTACATTTATATGATTTAAATTAAAAATTTACCATAAAAAAGTAAGTATAAATTATACCTTCAAGTCAGAGAAAGTAACATGATGGCCAGTTCACCATTTTTTATTTTATGTTGATCTTGTATCTCGAAACCGAAGCATTTTTGGACATATGTTTTTAAAACAAAAAAAATGTTTGTTTTGATGTCCCCACCGCTAAAAGTTTGTCGGTATATTTATTACATCCTGTATATTATAAAGTATGTTTATTAAAAAAAAACCTCAAGTGTGCGTTGATTTTTTATTTTTTTAAATTTAATTTGCTAACACATATTGAGGTTATGTTACTTATGTTGTGTTCCTACCATGGTGTGCCTATAACTCCCGTACCACGCCCCTTTTGAATATTTTTGATGCTGCAATTACCAACCATGAAAAATAAAACTATAAAAATCTACACTAACGAATATAAATTGCAAAACACGTTAAAATTCGATTTTGACATAAAAACACGATAAAAAATAAAATTTAGTTTAGACTTCACAATGATATATTAAAATATCACAAGCATTAAAGTATTTTTTTATTTAAAGCAATTAGGTTGGTAATAAAACTAATAAATGTGGTTTTAGATGTTTTATTTGCCGTGCACACTAAACAGTACGAAAAAATATGATTAAATGCAAATAAAGTACGCGCAACAGTAATTTAAATTAGTTATATCGACTTTTTTATTTAGCTAAGCAGGTAATTTTATAAGGTTGCATCACTGAGCATTGGCCAAATGAGAGAGGGGAAGATTTTAAGAAGAGAACGCGGCCGTCTGGGCACACCATGTAATCTTTGCACCATGGTTTCTACCGATAAATTCATTTGCTGTGACAAACGACGCAGAGAAATCATAGGTTCATCTTCCAAAATTTATTGGGCTGTGTTAATAGCATCTTGAGTTCCTTTAACTGGTCTACCACTTCCTGGTTTACGGAGAATACTATCCGTTTCACGAAATAATACAACAGATCGTGATAAGGTATTTTTAAATTCGTCATAATGGGCACGTTAGGAAATTCTTCCTGAAACTCTGCTAAAGGTGCGTCGAATGAATACACCCAATTTCCATCCACTTTAATCCCATTTCGGAAATTACTTTTAATTAGAAACGTTTTTTGCTGGTTGCTGTATACCATTGTGACCACGGAATTATTGTGACTTTTAGAGAGATCTGACGTTTTGTACGTCAATTCCTAACATGTGTGCCAACTTAAATTTTTTTAAATAAAAAATCATGGCACACTTGAGGTTTTTTTTAATGAACATACGATACATGAAGCTCATTATTCCTTTGTTTCGTGATTTTTTTAGATAAATATTGTAAGAAAATAACCTTATTCTCTAAAAGTTCTTTTTATTGCAATTATTTGTTTAAAAAAATGTATTATTATTTTACAAGTTTATATGTAATTTTTGTTTCGATAGTTTGGTATGGTTTTTTTTTATGTATTACAATGTATGTCAGTATTACTCAGAAATAATAAACATTGTTATTCGACTCCTGCTTGTTTATGTTTTTTTTATGTTATTCGTTTGGAAATTTAATAAAAATTATAGGTCAACACTCTAATTTTATACGTAATTGTGGAGGCGTTGACTTCGTGATACAATTTCAATCATTTGAATAAAACAATTAACTTAGTTGGTATCACACACAAAAAGTATAGTATTTAGACTTTAATTTGATCTTTAATGATGAATCTAATCGTTTATTTTTCAATCGATTCAAATTAGTCTATTATTGCCCTGAATCAATTCAATGCGTTCTAATCCGAGAGATTCAAGTAACTATTACTCTTAATCGACACAAATAGCTAAATGTAGAAAATTCAGTCATTCGATTATAGAGATTAATCACCTTACTTCTTTCTGAAACAAGATATCGTTTTAAACAGAGATTCACAATTTCAATTACGACACCTAGATGTTGACTTTTAAATATCCTAAAGGCATTTTATACGTTAAATTATGAAATTATTTAAGTAAATAATTTTTATCGAGTCCTATATTTATAATTTACTCAACACCGGCAAGTACCAACATAAAATATTATTATGTTCTCGTCTTTACAAATATCAAGTGTTTTCTTTTTCCTTTGTGTCCGGTTGTATTGAAGATCGGCTCTTGTGTTAATGAGCTACACTATTCCAGCTTTAATCAATAAAAATGGAGAACCTTTACATGTTACTGAAGCATTAAATAAAGGCGAATATAAATCTGCAAAATTAAGTATTTCAAAGACTAACATTCCGAGGCGAGACACCGAACGAGCAACACGTGCGTTCCGCAGTTCTCTCTCTCTCTACAAAGTGATAATTGTTAAAGTTAATATAAAACCATTACCACAAGAATCGCAAGTCAAGTTACTACTGTGTACAGTGTATACAATACATAGTTGCCCTGGAGGCAACTATGGCCGATAGCGATAGCAGCAGCGTGCTACCAGAGTTTAAACTATCGCAAAGGCGAAAAAGAGGAAGACCGAAGAAAGACGCGTCCCCAAAAGCAAGGAAAAAAGGACCTCGACAGACGACAACACAAAGCGATGAGATTACAAACAATTCGGACTCAAATAATATGGAAATTTCCACCGCACCGATTAAATCTACGTCAAAGCAACAGACACATGCTACTCAGGAAGCCCGCCAGCCGACTGTAAGTAATACTATGCCTACCAATACATCTTCGCATCCTACACAAAAACCATTACATGCAATCCAATCACCACATATGAAGCAGATCGTTTTTAAAAAGCACTTACACACGTTCCACATAACACCATCTACCACAAAACAAATCTCACGCACGCAGCTCGCAGATTTGTGGGCACAACAAAACGCGAATCCGAAGGATTTACTTCTGCACACAAGATACGGGTTTTTACTTAAGTCGGACTCGGCAGTCAATGACATTCAAACAAAATTAAAAACGTTGGAAAATAATCAACACATCAGCAACTACAGAGTCATCAATAATCCACCTGCTAATCAGCCACACACCCCAAAATTATCATTTTCGTCAGTTGTCTACAATGTAGATATGGACATTGAAGATATCGATCTCAGCAATTTTCTCACGGGTCAGAATATTATTCACCACTATTGCAAAAGAATTATTGCAAAAGCAACCAATTCTCCTATCTACAAAATCAGAATAATTACATCATCACTCAATTCACACCAAAGGCTGCTGGAAGAAGGAATCCTATTCAAGAATAAACACTTTGCAGTAGTCGAAAGCCATCCACCTGCCCCCGTACCGACACCGTGCGGAAAATGCCACGCGTTCACCCATCGGACAGAAGACTGCGTCGCTCCATTAAAATGCAACAAATGCCTGGGACAACACAGCACGGCAAAATGCGATTCTACACTTCCAATCAAATGCTCATCTTGCAACGAGCCCGATCACAATGCGTGGTCAACGAAGTGCAAGAACCATCCATCAGCGCCGATTCCGGGAATTCCCAATGTTAGGCTTAAGTCCATTAACAAAAAAACAGCGGACATGGAAACTCAACTTACTACTAACAATCGAGTTCATCATTCATTAACCATTCATGACTTTATCATCGACAAATACATAACGAAATTAAACAATCCTAATTCTACCGACAGGCAAAAGACAATTCTGAAACTAAAACAACGCTTTATTGACAGTTTTCGTATAGATACCATAGTTACTTTCTCGGGAAACCGCTTCTACATCCTTATGTTTGATCTTGAGGAACCGGGCGCCATATCTCCAACAGCACCAGCAATAGGTAAGCAAACTATAGTATCCACAAATACGGCATCATCTTCACGGACATAAATTTTATTTATTGCAATATCAATAGCTTCAATAATAAGTCGTACATTATTAATAACCATTTATCAAATAATAGTGTTGATTGTGCCATGTTTGTGGAAACCAGAACAAATAAATCAATTTTTTACAAAAATTGGCAAACTCTTCAAAAGTCATCCTCCCTGCAAAATGTTCAGCAACGAGGTGGCAGCGTTGTCTTACTTGATCCCGCAATTAAAATGTCAAAAGCAAACTCGCCACATATAGCTAACCAAAATAACGAATGCCTGCATTTTGCAATACCATTTCATAACACAAAATTGCACATATTTGTTGTCTACATTCATCCCTTTGAAAATATTAACGACACTATTTTGGTAAAAGCATCATTATACGAGTATTCTATCATAATAGGCGATTTTAATATGAATGCCAGGAAAAACAAACAAATTACGCAGTTCTTGAATAGCTCTAATTTTATGAGTATATATACTCCACCAACATTCATAATGAATACTAACATTAATACCACGCCGGATCGTTTCTTGTGTACTAGAAACCTTCTGCCACACATTAATAATGTTAAACTGAATGGTGATCTGTGTTCTGATCATCTCGCAATAACCTTCACACTTAAAACATCAGCTCAAATTTTCCCTATTTTGCCTAGTATCACTACAAACACTAAAAAATGTAATATTGATTTGGTGAATAATGAAATAATGAGGTTTATTCAGGATAATCCCAACATTAATAGTACAACTTTAGAACAATTCAACTCAACTCTATCGGAATCGGTCGTAAATAATTCGCCTACAAGTTCAAAAAAATTCTACAGCTTTCCATTACCGAATTACATTATTAGAATGATTAAATACAAACGAAAGCTGTATAGGGATTTTAGGTTATCTGAAGATGAAAATATTAAAAAACATCTTAATATTATTAATAAATCAATTCAAAACATGATTAGAGAGTATAAAACAACAAAATGGTTAGACACCTGTGAAACGATTAACAACATGAGGGGGAAAAATTACTGGTATCATATTAAAAAACTCTCGGGGTATAAAAAATCACTTAATCAACAACAAATTATTGACAACGGAGAACCGATAACCGATAATCAATTAATAGCTGATCATTTTGCAGATCATTTTAGCAAAATATATGAAATTACTGAGCATACTAATTTTGATCCGAATACTAAATCTATGGTTGACAGCTGGTTTGAAAACTATTCACGAACGGAGAATACACCCCCTGATAGTCTAATAGACGAGGAAGAGTACTACAGTGTAATTTTAAAAGGCAAAAGTACTGCACCGGGCATTGACTTCATCACAAAATCCATTCTACGCCGTCTGGACCCCACAATACATACGTATATTATTAAGTTGCTTAATTACTGCCTACAACAACAGATTTTTCCTGATATCTGGAAAAGAGGTTTAGTTATTGCGCTACACAAACCTGGTACAGATAATCAAACAGCTTCCAATTATAGACCTATTACACTTTTACCAGTAATTGGTAAAATATTAGAAACTATAATTAAAAACCGTATCTTGTCTATAATTTCCAGTAAAATTCCACCCCATCAATTCGGCTTTCTCCCCGACAAGTCCACGATTCATCCGTTAACTATTTTTTGCTCTAACATAGTATCCAATCACCTAGAAAATAAACATTCGGCGGTGCTGTTCACTGACGTACGGAAAGCATTTGACAGCATCTGGCATTGCGGGCTACTCTACAAGATGTTTACGCTAAAAATTCCACACTATCTTTTGGCAATTATAAACTCATTTTTAAATAATAGAACGCTTTCTGTACGAGTCGGTAACAGCACCTCTCGCCAATTCTCCCCCGCACAAGGACTACCACAAGGTTCCCCCCTCTCGCCCATCCTCTTTACATTATTCTGCTATGATATTTTAAATAGCAAACAAGAAAGCGGTTATATTTTACAATTTGCCGACGATAATAGCTTAATAGCTCACGCTAACGCACGCTCTACGGCAGTTAATATATTGCAGAAAACAATAAATGATATCTGTAAGTGGTACAACAAATGGCGATTGGTAATTAATCCTCAAAAGTGTAAACTGTTTCTTCCTTATCATCGCATAAAGCACAACTCCCCAAAAGTAACAGTAAACAATTATTCAATTTATCCTTCAAGAACTTGTAAATATCTAGGTATACTGTTTGATAGTAAACTCTCTTTTAACAGCCACTTGCAAGAAATTAAAAAAAAAGCTATAACCAGAGCCCGCCATTTTCGCTCCTTAACGTACAAACAACAAGGCATTAGTATGAAAACAGCCACTTCAATATACAAAGCACTTTGCAGGCCTCTGTTGGATTATGGCGCAGCGGTTTTCTTTCTCTCAAGACAGGCAACACTGAGAAAAGTACGGGTGACCGAAACGTCGTGCCTACGAATTTTAACAAAGTTAAGACATCCACGCAATGCTTTACATAACCCTCCGAATCAGTTACTTTACGAGTCAACTAAAATTACTCCCATTATGGATAGACTTTTAACTATCATTACTAAGTACGCACGTAAACCACAAACATTCACTCTTATGGACAAATTAATAACGAAACGCTCTAACACCCAATCAAAATTCAAATTCCCACCAATGTCTCCTTATGAATTCCTTAAAACCCTAAAAGACGGATCGGACTAAACAAGTCATCCTCAGACGAACGGACACGCCATACTTCAGATTCAATCATTCATGCTTACTAACCTCTTTAATTTTTTTTTTTTTTTTTTTTGTAATTTTATGTACCATTATTGTTTATTATTGTACTAGGCTGAAAGACCTCTGGTCAATTGCCTGTTGAGGTCATTTGTAAAAGTGTCTCAATAAATGTATTGTCTCTCTCTCTCAAAGACTAAAAACAAATAACTTATTGAAACAACTGGATAATTCTACGTCAAATATTTAACATTTGCATGTTATTAACAGTACTACAATTAAAATAATATTTTATTTTTAATAATAACACTAACAGAGTAGTTATCAAATACAATTTTAAATCATTTTCAAGTTAGTCCTTACACATAAAACCAATGTTATAATAACAAGCAAATTTCTTTCGTATAATTCAATAATCGGCGTGGCATTAGCCACAATAAGGTATTTGTTTTCAGTCTTTAAAAGATTTAATTTTCAGAGTTGCAGATAGGTTGAATATTCAGGCTACTTTTCGTGTTAATTTAATCAATAGTATTTGTAATTAAGATCTTTTCAATAAAAAACCCTTTTTATATCACCAACAAAATGCGTTTTATTGAAAAGTTCCTAACCACAATGTATCTCAAAGTAATGGCTTTCGCCAGCAACCATATTATTTGTAATTTTTTTTATTATCTATCTGTTATATTACGAAATATTTTTTTTTTATATTACTTTATTATTGTTTATGCTGGAGGCTTCTACTTCGTTATACATTTTAAATATTATAATAAAACACTTTTGTTTAACTTATATATTTATTTTTGTGACTTGAGTTTCGGCAAGTACAATTACCATTTTCAAACATGTTTTAAAATGGTAATTGTACTTGCCGAAACTTAAGTCACAAAAATATTACTTTATTGTTTAATATCACACTAAAACCTACAATTTAATTAAAGTTTAAATGTAATCAAAATAAATTGAAAATATTTATCTTTTTACATTTTAAAGATAATTTATGATTTCTATTGAAACGTCGCTGTTTACAAAAACAGCTCTTGATTAATTAAATTTCCTTAACTTTAAACGAATTCACACTATTTTAAATGCAATAATTAATCGCTCCATTGTTACTAGGAAAGTGGTCGTTTGATATCACTAATGACTAACTGCACGAAACTTCAAGTTTCGCAGTTATTAATCAAATCATTTATATCTCCATTGCGCCATTTGTTATTGTAACAATGGCATAATATTTATATTAATTATATCAATTGTGCTTATCAAGACGTGTCAGGGGCATAGGTGTTTTGCAGTAATGGGGTAGGAAGCCCCTTGTGTCTCCACGTTTATACATCGATTCACTCGGCAGCTGTTATACACTCATCAGAATAGGAGGAAAGTTTGAAAACTTCGAGCCCCTCTGTGACATTAATGTCACTAATGATTATATCATTCTGACTGTTCTAATTCCATTCCCCCGTGGAGATAAAATCCTTGAATTCTGATTGCATTAATCCGATTTGTATTATTGGAATTAATTTCTTGGCTTATCTTGATAAACAATATAAGAGGAGGGAAGAGGCGGCAATAATATCGGGTAATTCGATTAGGAAAGTAATTACCGAGTTTTGACGGATATAAATGTGCAGTGGAGGAAAAGAGTTGGAGGGTGAGCATAAAATATTTCTGATTATGAAAACCTAAAATGCCAGAAATGAAGAGGTTTGTCATTTATTATTTGTTATATTATATTTTTAATAAACAATCGAACAAACAATTTAATAGCTCAAACAGATAAAATATTAACTGATTGAGGTTGGCGGCACTTACTTCGTGATACATTTTTAATTAAATAAAACACACTTTTACTTATAGTTTGAAAATGATCATTATTTGATCTAAACTGCAGTCACTAATAAATAAACAGTGTGATATTAACTAAGTAAAAGTGTGTTTTATTTAGATAAAATATTGTGTCTAAAATAACATTTTCATCAGTCAATTTAGAGAGGAAAGTAGATGTTTGCATCACTTGTGAGGAAAATATAGTTATTTGTTTAACAAGGTAAAAAAGTGACAGATTTACAGACGCGGCTGGAGTTTCACCGCCGAGCGAGCTTGCGAGCGAGGCTGTGAATTCAGCCAAGTCAGGAAATCTGCTTTATTGCCGAGTTAAACACATAATTTTTTCGCGGATTGTTTGGGAGAAATTAATATTAACTTGCAATGCGATAATTTTCAATATATTTAATTCTATCAACATATCGCAGGTAGCTTTGTAAAAATTTCGTAGGTACCCAAGTAAAACAAAAATTGACATTTATAATAGGCATTGTGTTGCCCGCATTTTGACGGTGTGTGTGGTGTAATCATTTATAATCATAATGATCGTGATTTCGTAAGTGAAATGCAATGAATATTTAAATAGGACGGACCGTATAATTATTTCGAGTAAAACTCTTCAATACATTTCTCTATTGATATGGTTGATGGTGGTATCACTTTGTGATACATTTTGGTTCAGGAATTCAGGAACTTTTCAAGAAAGTGCACTTTCTTGGTATCACACACATTTCTTTACGATTAAAAAATGTTAAAGTCATATTGTTCATATTATTATTGTTCAATGATTACATTGAAATAAAACTTACATAATACGTAATCTCCAAATCCTTTTCGATCATTTTTCCGATTGCTGCTCGGGTTCAATTTTTGGGAAAGTTAGGCAAACACACGGTTCTCGGGAAAACTTACGCGGGGTTGTTAATACTTCGCAGAAGCCGTTATTGAGCTTCTTCCGCAGGCAATATATGAAAGAAAGTCTCTCGTTTTACTGTGCCAAGAAGTAAGTGCGCCGGCCGACGAAGTTTAAACGTCAAATGCCGGGCCACTCGGCGACTCGATTTTTGTGCGCGGATAAGTTAGGGACTCGCACGGAGGTCGGGGAAGACACACGCGGTGTTATTAAAACTTCGGGAACCTGTTTTTATTAGCCTTTTTAACACGGGAAATTCGAAGGCAACTCTCAATTAAGCGAAAAATACGTGGTAATGTCAAACAAATTTCTGGGCGGCTTCTATTGGTCGACGTGGCGTATCATCTGATTGGCGAAATAATATGACGTAGTCTCACCTGATTGGCTCATTACTTTTACAGCCTAGGCATAAATAAGCATTTTTAAAGCCTAGTCCGCAAAAGTGATATTTCACGGCCTAAAAGCAATCCGAAAAATCTTACATTTCATATCAATCCGCGAAAAAATTCATTTCACTACTAGTGAGGAAAAATTGGTTAAAGGTAAAAACGTCAAAGTGGCAGAATCTATTGCTTAATTGTTGTACTAATCCCAATCAGAGTGGCATAATCACCGACAGATATAGGAATACCAACGGATTGGGATTAGTACAACAATAAGGCAATAGACTCTGCCACTTTGGTGTTTCTATTTTTAACCGTGTTTGTAATATTTATAATCCAGTAGTAATGTCCGTTGCCCCATCAGCTTCTAACTGCGCTGTTGAAACCTGAAAGGTCGAAACCTGTCCGTAGGTGAACTGATAGGGAAACAATATTTGATAATAATTGTTTGATATTTTTCATTTCCACAGCAATGCTAAATACTGCTACTATAATTTAGGCGGAATAATAAATTCTTTAAAATGAATTTAATTTGTACAAGTCTTCTGAATATTTAGGTACTATGATGTTGGAAAAACTGGTATACACAACTTGTTATTAAAGTGCAACTCGAGAAATAATGTTTCCGTCGTTGAACAATGAAGCACTTTCATAACTTGTTGTATAATAATAATAATAATAATAATAATACTTTTTTATTTCTTCTCAAGTTACAGACATATATACAAAAACTAACAATGGAAAAGTAGACAACTACAGAAACAATATTATGCCACTGAGAAAAAATGAGATGTAGTTCAGATGTGTGCCACATCATGTACATCAATGTACAATTTTCTACATATATTTAATTCTATTGAAATTTCTGCAAAATCTATACAATTTAAGCAATGACATCAACATTTTCAAAACAATCGGTTTATTGAACCAAAACATCAGGCCAGAAGTAGAGTGGTATATACCGTGTGTTCGATAAAAAACGCCCGACGCCATAACTCTGTTATTTATTGCCCGATTTCAATGAACTAAAGAAGAAATTTAATGGCTGTTTAAATACTATAAAATGACGGTAATTATATATTTTTTCAAAATGAACTTCATTGCCAAATGATAGTCAACTTAAAATTTTTAATGGGCTGCATACACTTTTCTAATTTTATAATATCAGACATTGTTTTTCGAAATCCAATTACGCCCGTTATGTTAGTTTTAACTTAATATTTATGCCAAAAAACGATAATACTCAATTGTTCACATGTTTTTTTGGTAATAAATGAAGTGTGTCTTGAAAAAAATTCGATAATGTATAAGTGATGTCAACCATTTGTTATTAGTGTGTTTTTCAGACATAATCATGAGCAATAGCGAATTAACAGACATGTTACAAATTTATTTTCTATGTGATGAAATCGAAGAGCTGCAGCACCAGAACCTAAATTTAGAAGGTTAGAAGAAAATTTGAGACGAGTAGAGCCTTGAGAGAGTGGATCGACAATTTCATGGACTTGCAGAGTTAGACGTTCTAATTAATGTTTACAGTAATCACAGAACACCTAAATCGCAAGTGAACTAATACTTGCACCACTTATTTATTCTATTCTACATTAACTTGTAACATAGGCACTTGTTTATTGGATCCTTATCGTTCATTTTTAACATAACCTTACAAAAAATTATACTTCTCACTTTTTTCCAAGGCACGCTAATTATAATTTTTGAAAAATATAATTTTAAATAGATTTATTTTTTATTTTTTTCGACCAAAATATTGAACGAAAAACAACATATTTGGCATTATTGAATTCAGAAAAAAAAATGTCTAATGTGACAAGATTAAAAGATTAAACCGTTATAGTCAGCCATTAAAAAAATTTAAGTTGACGATTATTTGGCAATGAAGTTATTATTGAAAAAATCAGTATTGATGTCACCATTGACTTGTTTTTTAGTTCATTCATATCGGTCAATAAATAACAGAGCTATTGCGTTGGGCCTTTTTTTATCAAACACCCGGTATTTTAAGTAAGTGCCGATGAATCCGAAGATAATTGTCCTCAACTGCTAGCAACCTGACGCACACCACTGGCCGTAAATAAATAAAATGCAGAAACAGTTACAGCTTTGGAATAGAATTAAAATTACAAACAAAAAAATGCTTGAAACAAAATTCATCTTGTAAAAAGCAACAAAGGATTATGTTTCATATTTACTGAGAATCATTGTTCTTAATTAAAACTTTAAAATCAGTTCCTCTCTGATCATTTCAGATTTGATCACTTGCATTAAAAATCAGCCGATAGTACTGCTACGATTTATAATTAACTCTTGCTTCTGATAAATTATTTACGTTTTAATGATAAATAAACAGGAAGTGTATCAAAAGAATTCACCCCAATTTGAGCCATTTAGGATAAATTAGGCTGTGTGTCAATTAGAGCAAGTTGTAGGGATATCCTTCTCATGTTTAAAGTGAACTATTTGTTTTATGTGATGGTTCAAAATTTAGAAATTATTCAGAAAATAATGAACTAAAAAAATCAAATATCTCCGTTATTATTATAGATGCGGAAAAAAAGATCAAAACGGAGTTGCTTGGTACGGTTGCGTACACTTCGAAAGCAAGTCAAAATGTCGTTTCTGTATTGTGAAATAAAAAGCGTTATGATAGACCCCTTAACGAGAAGAAAAGTGACCCAGTCTTATCCTAACCGCCCTGAGCTGGCCATATGGACTTGCATTCATGGCCAAAAAAAAAAGTCAAAATGTTAAAATAAAATTCAAGATGGCGGTTTACGAGATATAATTACCAACTATCTCATTTTATATTTGATTTTTACACGACTAAATAGATTTTTATATAACAACCTATTTCAGAATAAATGGAGGTAAAACTAATTTTTAAAACAAATGGAAAAAATTTCAATAAAATAACAATAAATTATAGAAAATGCTCAAAATGCAGATTTTTATTAAACAAATATAATTGACATTACTTTTCGTAATATGTTACAATTAACGCCGTTTATTACCTATGAAACTGCTTGACAAAATTCTTCTACAATATTTTTATTTAAGTTACTTTCATAAACTTTGTATTTAAAGTGCCCCACAAATAACAGTCAAAATTCTCCACGTATACCAACTGACTGGCCATGTTTATGTCGTTATTACTAACATTCGCCCGTATTCATACATCTCATTCGGAGTCGCTTTTAAATAAATGACGGATAAATGCGCGAATAATATGACACCGTGTCATTTATTTGAGCTAGAAGTAAATATTTGAAATAAATAGAACGAAAATCAGAGGAATTTTGAGAAAATCTATGTATGTAGCTAATTCAAAATTTGGAATGTGTTTTTCGTACGCAGTTTTGCAAAATTTCTTCGATTTTCATTATATTTATTTTCAATTTTTTCAGTTTCCCGCTCAAATAAATGAAACGTTGTCAAATTATTCTCGCAGTTTTTTCATTATTTAGTTGAAAGCGACTCTAAATGTGAGGTATGAATGAGGGCCATTGTGTGCAGGAGCACCATCTTGCTGGTACCATATTTAAATATTTTGTACCAATGTTAAATCCTTTCATGGAGCGGCCCGTTGGAGTAGTGGGTATAGGCGAGCGCTTGTGTCGGTTACATCGCGTGTGGTGTGGGTTCGATTCCGACCCCGGGCGAAAGATTTCTTGGGATCGAGAAGTATTCCCTCGGTCGTGGTTGTTGTATACGTCTACATTATTCATTTGTTCATTTATTCATCTATAATTTTTATATATCTATAGTAGCTGCCTTGAGCTGGCCAAATGGTCGTTTCCGAGACAAAAAAAAATCATCTAATAATTTTTTTTGAGGATGATTAAAGAATTTACTAACAACGTTGCGCTGTTAAAGTTTCATCAAATATTATAGGACCATGAACAAAGCATGTGGACTGTTCATTGACAATTTCAGCTATAATATACAGGGTGTTTCAAATTCGAGGCTCACCATGGGGATCTCGCTTATTAGAAGGGATAGAGGGTATGCTTATATTTGGCACCTTTGCAGAATTTTATGCTGATTAATAATCCACTGAAAAAATTATTTAAATTCTTTTGTTTTCGAGTAAAGTCAAGAAAACTGAAAAAGCTGATTTTCTTTTTTTTATATCTACGTTATTTGAGAAGATATTTAAAAATTGTAAAGACGTTCTTATAGCACTTTTTTATTATCTAATAGTTCTTTGTTACATGTTTCGTTCCTTTTCAACCATCATCAACTTTATTATTTCTTATGGACGCCATATTTATTTTCTATCACATCTGAATGCTCAATTTTTTGTGGTGACAACAATATAACACAACATACATTTAATTTCATAAATCGACATATAATCGTTTAATGAAGCTTATGTAAGTATACAAGCACTTGCGGATGCTGCAAGTGCGGAAATATTACCGATAGTTTCGAAAGAGCGGTATGATAAACAATATACAGCATTTTGTGAATGGCGTAAAACGAAAGGAGCAGAAGGAGTAAATCAAGATATGATTCTGACATTTATTTATGAACAAGTAAGTTGATTTAAGTTGTTTTTTGCCATCTCACATTTGTTTGTTTTTCGTCTAACAAATATAAACCTTCTTCCCTATGACATGTTGGCAGCCATATTTACAAGATTAAAAAATAAACATTAATGAGAGAGATAGAGGTTTAACAAGTCTGCAACCAATGTGAATAAACAAGAAAGAGAGAGATCGTTGACTGAAGAGTCCTGCTTCAATTTATTATAGGTCTCATACTTATAAAGACGAATTTACACTGTAACCAAAAATGCATGTAATGTATCAATTACATGGACGGTGGAAATAAAACACTTTTATTGGAAATTTCTGTAGCGCTTACTAAAAATCATCCGTGCCATGGAATTAAAAACGATTCAAAATCTGAATACTTTTTTGTTTGTCAAACATTATTATTTTGTATGAATAAAAATGTCGTTCGATGATTCAGAAAAGCGAGATGCTATGTATTTTATTTTAGTAATCAGAAATACCGAATTTGCTAGTAATACCATCTCCGAGTTGTTCAACATTCTCGTAGGTATGACGGTAGACTGTGTTTTTAATAAAACCCCAGAAAAAATAATCCAAAACACTCAAATCGGTCAATCTAGCTGGCCAAGCTACAATTCCGCCGTTCCCAATCCACTGATTTGGATACATTTGATTGCGAACATTTCTGGCATTGTGCACCATCTTGCTGCCACCAGAACTTCTGGAGTTGAATTAGAGGAACTTTATCCAAATAATTAGGAATGTTTGTTTGAATGATGTTACCTAAAATATGTTTTGTAAGTAAACGTAAAATTAAAGAATTAAGATACATTTAGTATTACCATTTCCAAAATATGATTGCTATCTTCTTGGGTAATTTTATTACCGTATGCTTTGCGATGTTGAATCAATGATCTAAACTCTCCTAAATTTCTGTCCATCCGTTGAAAAAAAATATCGATGAGGTTGCCTTCTTTCTGAATACATTTGTAAATATTTTTCACTGGCTAATACCGTATTTCTATTTACTTAATAAAAAATACGTAACACATCACGCTTTTCTGAATTATCGAACGACATTTTTATTCATAAAAAATAATAATGTTTGACAAACAAAGAGCTATTCAGAAGTTTCATTGTTTTTAATTCCATGGCACCGATGATTTTTAGTAAGCGCTACAGAGATTTCCAATAAAAGTGTTTCAGACGATTATATGTTCATTTATCAAATTAAATGTATGTTGTGTTATATTGTTGTCATTAAAACAAATATCTGGAAACCTAAGCAACATGGCAAAAAAAATTCAGATAAAAGTTGTAGGGTTTGGAGGGGGACATATTCTGGTGACCTTGAAAATGACGTGGGGTTAATTTTCAAGTTCAGACGAAGGTCAACTTTCATTTTTCAAATAGAACCATCTATTTTTCATTGCGAGATCGTATTCTACGGGAAAAAATACAAACTTTTTGTAGAAAACGTTTTTTTACGAATTTTGTCCGACATCTCGAGTCGAATGGGTTCGATTCCCCGCCCGAATGGTACATTTTTCGAATAGATCCTGCGTGTTGTATTCATCTGTCATTATTCATGTATTCATTTCATTTTCAAATATACACAATAATTAAAAATTGATCATGGCTAAAGGTTTCGAGAACAAGGCCATGCGTATAAGCCAAAAAAAAAATCCATTTGTGGTTGATTTGTAGAAGTGAGACCATGGATGCATCTATAAATTAACAACTTTGCATTTCCCAATTTATCAAAATATTTGCAATATTTTAAATAGGCATACCTTGCCTAAAAGGCCATATGGAAAACAAGCCTATTATTTTAAATTAGTTAAGTGATCCATTTTAATCGGTTGAGTAATTATGGTGGGGTATATTATGTACTTCCAATTATTTATATAATTTATTGGAAGTACATAATATACCCCACCACAACTATTATTTTAAATTTACCATCAGATTTGCATTTTTCTCAAATTATGTACAATATTTTTTCTGTTTTATAAATAATAGTTTTGGTTTTTATTTTCTTGCTTCATGAAAACATGTTTAACATGTTCGCTGCCACTACAATTGGGATGGCACATACGCAAGTATAAAGTTGGACGCACTAGAGCGTCAGTGGCAGCGAACGTGTTAAATTGTATTTGTTTTATATAGAATTAAAACATGGTAAAATTTAATATTTGTTTAGTGGTCTTATTTATTAAGACGTGAAACATGCCTACCGATATTTCGATTTCATGTGTCAATCTCGTCCAAAATTATTGCTAATCGTTATTGCGTTAGTACGTGGTCATTCAATGGTGTGAGTTTGTGTATTTATATATTTATATGTAGGTGGAGGGTATCGCTCTGAATAATGTAATTTAGTAGTAGTAGTAATGGTATTCGTTAGTCTTTGTCTAACCGTCTATCGATCACAAGACCCTTTCGCGGTGTAAATTTGTGCATTTGTGAGTATTATTTCAGAGGGCCGCTTTTGTCAATCTATCGCGATCTTAATTGTAACCCAGTGGCGTATGGGCTCGATCTCCGTTGTAACTTTAGAGAGTAACCAATTTGTACTGTCACTGACCGCTTCAAGTAAATGCTCCAAATACTTGGGTGAATAATTTTTAAAATTCACTTAAATTTATTTTGTTATTATTTAAAGCGATAATTTAAATAAATTAACGCAATGGGTCCTTGATAATAGATAAATTAAATAATATGTATTTATACGATTTTTTTCGTAATTTACAAACAAAATTATTCAATAAACAAATTGAAATTGCAATAGCATCTTGCTTCGCCTAAATGTATTTTTTATGTGTGATTGCTTATGTGGAATTAATTGATTGAGTGATTGAACAAAAATGAGAAAATACGATACTTTTCGTCTCGTCAGCTATACTGATGAGAGATAAACCTCGAAACCAATCGACGTATACGAGCGTTTTAACGAACACGCCCCCATTTGTTTATTATCAAATTAATTCCATTTGGCTGATTCACACTGTATACTGTAATAAAATTATGTACAAAAAACAGTTTTAAAATAGTGAACACCAGAAAGTAAACTAACATAAAACAATTTTAATAAGGATAATAATTCAATTTAACCTTATCTATTTAAGGCGCTTTATAAATAAATTTATATTTAGATCAAATTAATTTGTAAAAAGTATATTTGGAAAACTAAATTTAATTTTAAAATTTTTTATTGCTGTTTTAATTGTCATAAGTATTTTCTGTTATTCATTTAATTTCCCGGTCTGGGTAATATTTCACTGATCGTTTGGTATTCCGCCGTGGCAGGCCGCAAAATGTTGTCTATATTTTCCGTATACATAAGAAAAAAAAAACTTCCCCATTGTTGAGTATTCCTAAGTGCAGTGCGAGTTCATGAAAGAAAGAAACAAATTTTCGAAATTCCCGAACAAAATTAGCAGATCTCGGAGAGGAACTAAAAGGAAAGTTCGTTCCATTTTATCAGCAAATATAGACTAAGTAAACGAAGTTCGATCAAGTCGGCCATCAGAAATATTTAGGAAGCCCGTTTCTTCATGATTCAGTTAATTAACTTCCTCGGTCCAATTTAAGAAGGGGCTAATTTATTTCAACGTACTAAAGACAAAATAATCCGACAAGAACGGAAAAGTTGGGAGATATAAATTAAAATAATTAACGTGAGTGCGCTCCTGGTTCGCCTTTTTTTATTGCGATTTCTTCCTCCTTTTTATTTAATTTTATTCTACCTCTGTCTTTGGCTTTGTATTTTTTCCTTTCCTTGTGCGCTCAAATTAACAATGATTAAATTCATGGATACAGTACAGGCCCTCCTTATACATTTAAGTTTCTCCCGTTTATTCTTTTCGGATGCAAATTACTCCGCAACATTCGCAGTTATATTCATAACCGACAGTACATTCATTTCAATGCCGCAACAATAATGCAAATTAGGACATTATTACATGCAGAAATGTTTGTAAGCGCTATTAGTTGCACATTTAATTTTGTACCCAGTCGTTATTTATTTCTACCTTAACGCATAATTCGTTTGTGATTAAAATTTTATTTTTACAGGAAATTGTGTAAATTAATTGAATATGAAATATATTTGTAGATTACGTCTACTTAAACATCTGTATGGCTTCAGTGACGCAATGGGCAGTGCCCCATACTGCCAATCTGGATGTTGTAGGTTCGATCTCTGTTGGAAGCATCTTTATACTTTTGATTGAATTATATACCAAAAATTTCGGAACTTTTTATAAATTTAAAATATTTAAATAGTTGTCAAATTGAAATGTAAATTTTGACCATTTAATGGAAATACAATATTAATCCTTTGGCCGAAAAATGCCAATCAGCGCAATAGCGCTTGTCTTTATCGATCGCGAAGAGGCCCGACCAAAAATCCCAACAGCGCGATCGTTGTTTGGGACTCAAAGCGTTAAGTATTATGATTTTTTTTAAAGGTCCAAATTAAGACATAGCCTTGAACTATCAATATATTTCGAATATGAAAACGTCGATGACATACATTGTAATATACGAGGGCAATCCAGATAGTGACAGGCGTTTTGGCCTGGCGCGGCAGTTGGCGGGACTGGCGCCACCATCTTGGCTACAGAATGTTTTTACACCTAGTACGCAACCAGCCGTGGAGACTAGAGCATCGTGCATATTGTACTTTTTATACAGAGGCGTTTTAAAATGAGCCCTGCAATTGAAAATCCCGACAGTTGTGAAGTGTGTGGTGTGATAAGGTTTTTGTTGGCGAAAAATTACGAACCGATTGAAATTTATCGCCAGATTTGTGACGTGTACGGCAACGGATTAATGAGTGAATGCCGAGCTAGGCAGTGGTGCATTGACTTTAAAAATGGTCGAATGTTCACGATGAGGATCGCAGTGGTAGGCCTAGTCTTATGACTGATGAATTGTTGGTGAAAATGAATGAACAAATCTGTGAAAATCGTCGTTTCACGATTACGGAACTTTCGGAACATTTTCCCCAAATTTCACGGAGTTTAGTTCATGAAATCATAGTTGGTAAACTTGGATACCACAAGTTTTGTGCCAGGTGGATTCCGAAAATCCTAACGGAAGACCACAAAAACAAAAGACTTGCTGCAGCACTGACCTTTCTGGAAGAGTACGACAAAAGTGGAAACCATGTTATCGATCGTATCGTAACTGGTGACGAGACTTGGGTACAGCACGTGACCTGAGAAACAAAACGGATATCGATGCAATGGGGTCAAACGCATTCGCCCAAGAAACCGAGGAAGTGTCTGCAGACGCTGTCAGCAAGAAAAATCATGGCTACTGTGTTTTGGGATGCTCAGGGAGTGATTTTTGTTGATTTTCTTGAACGTGGTCAAACAATCAATTCAGAGAGGTATTGCGAAAGACTCCGAAAATTAAGACGCGCGATACAAAACAAGCGACGGGGAAAACTCAACGATAAAATTTTGTTTTTCCATGACAACGCTCGTCCACATACAGCCAATCGTACTCAAGAGCTCTTGCGTGATTTTGGATGGGAATCTGTTCCCAACGATGAAGACGTGGCTCGGTACGCAACGCTTTGGCACTAACACTCAACTCCATGCCGGTGTAAACCAGTGGTTGAACTCGCAGGCGGCAGATTTCTACAAAGAGGGCATTGAAAGCTTGTAAAACGTTATGATAAATGCCTTAATTTATATGGCGATTACGTCGAAAAATAGCCTAAGAGTTTACCTTTAAAAAGATTATAATAAAAATTAGTTTTTTCACTTTGTTTATTTCTTATTTCAAAACGTCTGTCACTTTGTGGATTGCCCTCGTATAAATGAAAAGTAATCTGAACATATAACGTCAAAATAACAATAAGGCAATCGAACTTACATGGGACTGTCCATGCAAAATAATGCAATATTTCAATATACAAATGTGGTATTTAATCTTTTCAGTGATTTTTCACGGGCATTCCATAGTAGTTAAATTATAGGCAAAATTCTCCAATTATAATTTTTTTAGAAGATCAAGGTGTTTATGAAAAACCTTTAAAGTGTTTAATTTCTCGGCATCTCTGATTTGGTAATATTTGACATATTTACAAAACTTTATTTGAAGCTTTCCGGCTTTTCGTGTCTTTAAGAAAACTTTGAGTTTAAAGTTTCGTTTGAAAATTTTAAATTGTTTCTTGAGATCCAGCGTCAACGGATGGACACACACGGAGCCACAAAGACATGGCCGGAAACATCTCGCGGGAGTTAATATATCCGCTAAAATTTCCTACTGAAATATTGTCATGAAAGCAATACTTTTTACTGTAATTTGTACGGAACGTGCAAACTGTCGTCATTTACTATAGTTTTGGATATGCTCTATCTGAGAAGTTTTTTAATGCTTCTGAACTAATGCAATTATAAAATCTCCAATTACCACTAACAGCATCTCGCGGCTCACTTGCGATAAACAACGAAATTAATCAAAGGCATCAAACAAAGTTCTCCAATGTTTAAGTGGACTTTAAATTACCTCTGCCTTTATTTCCTTGTACTTATTAATTAAGGCTTATTTCAAAAGTATGTCCGATATACGAAATTAAAATTAATTCCAGCTATACACAACCGACTCTTACCCCAAAAATATTATTCAATTTATCAGTCACCCTCTTTAATCCCATATAAATGTTTTATTTATATTTCATGTCGCAAATTGTTAACGAAGGTAGCTTTGATTTTCTATAACGATCTTAACTTATACATAAATACGAAACCAAAGCTCGAACAGGTCGATTTTTCTTATTTTTTCCGCATTTTATGACGTCAATAATTTTTCCCTTATGACGTCAACAGCATTTTTTCTAAATGGAATTTGTTGCAAAACTTTTGTAGAGCTCTTAAAACATTATACAAGGTGTTTCAGCGCTCTGGGAACAGTCAATCACGTGCTTATTTGTCAAAATTTCGAAAAATGTTTTACACAAAAGTTGTGTATAATAGTGAGCTGCACGCTCTAAAAATATTTAAATTTATACAGGGTGTCTCATAACAAAGTTACAGACCAAACTTATGTTTTTTTTTTAATGGAACACCCTGTATTTTTTGTCATTTTTGAATTATATGGAGCAAATAAAGGTGAGTTACTTCAATACTCCCTATACCTATTGTTTGCCGTTTTCGAAATATTTGAAGATTTGTTGAAATGCATGGTCTGGGTGAAATTTTATTTTTGCCCCAGTGATTGATTTTGAACGATTAAAATCATTTCTATTATTTGGTTGAATGTTCGAACTATAGAGCCAACCATGATTTTATACACAAAATTATACAGGGTGATAAAACAAATGCGGTATAAAAACTGAACTTATAAAGTTAAATAACTTCGTTTTTTCAAATGGCACACCCTGTATTTAGTAACGTATTTTTAAGTAGAATCCAATTATCTTTCAGATTGTATAAGGGTTCCCTGTTCCTAATCTCAATAGTTTTCTTGTATTCGGCGATTATCATATCAGGAATAATTATTATAATCTGAAAGATTATTGGATTCTACTTGAGAACGTGTTACTAAATACAGGGTGTGCCATTTGAGAAAACGAAGTTATTCAACTTTATAATTTGAGGTTTTCTACCGCATTTTATTTATCACCCTGTATAATTTTTTGTATGAAATCATGGTTGGCTCTATAGTTCGAACCTTCGAGCAAATAATTAAAATGATTTTAATCGTTCAACGTCAATCACTGGGGCAAAAATAAAATTTCACCCAGAACAATAGGTATAGGGAGTATTGAAGTAACTCACCATTATTTGCTCCATATAATTAAAAAATGACAAAAAATACAGGGTGTTCCATTTAAAAAAAAACATAAGTTTGGTCTGTAACTTTGTTATCAGACACCCTGTATAAATTTAATTATTTTTAGGGCATGCAGCTCACTATTATAGACAACTTTTGTATAAAACATTTTTCGAAATTTTGATAAATAAGCACGTGATTGGCCGTTCCCAGAGCTCTGAAACACCCTGTATATGTATATTTTGTTAGTTCATGGAATAAAGATTATTATTTTTATTATTATTATTAATTCTCTTGTCACATTTTTTTACGCAAAGAATACATTTCCTGTAACAAATGGAGTTATCGTCAAAAATGTTGAGCAATCGTTAATTATGCGCATTTTAATTTATAGACGACTACGATTTTTTTTTTGTCAATTAAAGACGTTGCTGCAAGAAGGGGTTAACGCTGGTTTTGTTGGTTTTGAGATATAAAAACATTTACACCAGCAATGGGAACTTTTTGACCAGATCTTTCTAAACTTGATTTTTACATCAATGCGTTTGAAAAACATTGCTGTTTCACCAGTTACATTTAAGAATTAATATTGGATTTTAGAAATATATTAATCATAAAGTCATAAAATGACGACTTAACCCCTTCTTGCACCAAGGTACAATTTCGTTACCTTAATATAGTAATTCTGGTAGATGTGGAAGTATTTAGAAGTATAGCAATAAATAATAATAATAATTGTAATTACAAAATATCTTATGTCAACAAGGTGTTGTTTAAAGTCCTTCTCGATTTGAACTCATTAAAATGGCTATTTTAATAATTGATAAAACGAGTTTTCTGCAAATAACTTTTAATGTATCAGGAACTGCGAGAGAGTTGCAATTAGGAAAAATGTTTGTTTTTTTAATTTCGCATGAAATGATATAAAACTATACAGGGGTTCCAATTAAAAATAAGAAAAACGTAGTGCTTTATACTTTAAAAAGATTGACGATAAATTTTGGACACCCTGTTCAATTCAAATCAATTAAACTTGGTTAGCGGGACTATCAAACATTATTTAATAAGTATCCTGTATAATATTATTAACGAAGTACTATTTTTATTTTTCATTAATTTTTAAAATCAATGCTTCTAGTTTTTATTTTTTGTGCTGACATCACTTATGATTTCAATAAAATTTCAGGGGTATGTAGGTAACCATAAAGGGCACCCAAATAAGCAACAAAATATACGGCATGTAATCTAAACAGATACATCATCATACCGTCACACTTTTTTGGGACACCCTGTATAATAAAAAATATTTTCCTCAAATGTGTCGTAGATACAAGTACATATTGCAAAATATAATAATCCTAACTTAATTATTAACTGAGCGGGAGAAGGAACTTGCACGGTAATTCTGGTGGACGCGCCGGGTAACACATGATTATTTAGAAGGATAATAATAATAATAATTGTAATTACAATTTTGACACTAAATTTTGAACACCCTGTATAATTCAAATCAATCAAACTTGGTTAACGGAACTATCAGACATTATTTAATAAGAATCCTGTATAATATTAGTAGTAGTAAACAATGTTTTATTAGGGCTATCGACCTATCGGTCTTTCTGCCCTTGTATAATATTATGACCGAAGCACTAGTTTTTATTTTTTATTAATTTTTGAAATCATTGGTTCTTGTTTTTATTTTTTGTGCTGACATCACTTAAGCGATTTAAATAAAATTTCAGGTGTATGAAGGTTACCATAAAAGACACCCAAATAAGTAATAAAATATACGGCATGTAATCTAAAGAGATACATCAACATAACGTCACATTTTTTTAGGACACCCTGTATAATAAAAAATATTTTCCTGAAATGCGCCATAAGATACAAGTACAGATTGCAGAATATAATAGTCCTAACCTAATTATTACCTGAGCGGAGGAACCTGCATGATGATTCTGGTGGAAGCGCCGGGTAACACATGGTTATTTAGTATAATATAATAATTGTAATTCGAATTTTGACACTCAATTTTGAACACCCCGTACAATTCAAATCAATCAGACTTGGTTAACGGAACTGTCAGACATTATTTAATAAGTATCCTGTATAATATTAGTAGTAGTAAACGATGTTTTATTAGGGCTGTCGACCTATCGGCCTTTCTGCCCTAGTATAATATTATTAACGAAGCACTATTTTTTATTTTTTATTAATTTTTAAAATCAATGCTTCTATTTTTTGTGCTGACATCACTTAAGTGATTTCAATAAAATTTCAGGTGTATAAAGGTAACCATAAAATATACCCAAATAAGCAACAAAATATACGGCATGTAATCTGAACACATACATCATCATAACGTCACACTTTTTGGGACACCCTCTATAATCAAAAATATTTTCCTAAAATGCGTCGTAAGATACAAGTACAGATTGCAAAATGTAATAATCCTAACTTAATTATTAACTGAGCGGGAGGAGGAACCTGTATGGTGATTCGGGTGGCTGCGCCGGGTAACACATGGTTATTTATAAGGATAATAATAATAATAATTGTAATTACAATTTTGACACTAAATTTTGAACACCCTGTACAATTCAAATCAATCAAACTTGGTTAACGGGACTATCAAATATTATTTAATAGGTATCCTGTATAATATTATTAACGAAGTACTATTTTAAATTTTTATTTATTTTTTAAATCAATGGTTCTGGTTTTTATTTTTTGTGCTGACATCACTTAAGCGATTTCAATAAAATTTCAGGGGTATGTAGGTAACCATAAAAGGCACCCAAATAAACAACAAAATATACGGCATGTAATCTAAAGAGATACATCATCATAACGACACACTTTTTTGGGATACCCTGTATAATCAAAAATATTTTCCTGAAACGTGTCGTAAGATACAAGTACAGATCGCAAAATATAAGAATGCTAACTTAATTATTAACTGAGCGGGAGGAGGAACCTGCATGGTGATTCCGGTGCAAGCGCCGGGTAACACATGGTTATTTAAAAGGATAATAATAATAATAATAATTGTAATTACAAAATATCTTATGTCAACAAATTATTTTTTAAAGTCATCCTCGATTTTTATTCATTGAAATGGCTATTTGAATGATTGATAAAACGAGTTTTCTGCAAATAATGTTTAGTGTTAGGAATTGCGATAGAGTTGCAGTTAGGAAAAATGTTTGGTTCTCAATTCCGCATGAAATGATGTAAAAATATACATGGGATCCAATTAAAAATAAGAAAAATAAAGTGCTTTACAGTTTGAAACTTTTGAACACCCTGTATAATTCAAATTAATCAAACTTGGTTAACAGGACTGCTAGACATTATTTAATAAGTACCTTGTATAATATTATAATCGGAGCACAATTTTTATTTTTGATTGATTTTTTAAATCAATGGTGCAAAACTAATTTTTTCTAGTTTTTCACATAACTAAGGCGATTTCAATAACATTTTAAGGCTTTGTAGCTAAACATAAAAGGCACCTAAATAAGCAATAAAATATACAGACATCATCTTTTTAGGGACACCCTTTATAATCACAAATATTTTCTTGAAACACGTCCTAGGATCAGGGGCGGCTCGTTATGTAGAGCCATGGACTACTACTACTACCTCTAATTTTAAACGAAAAATCGCAATGCAACACCGCGCGCATAACGGAGCCAATTTACTTTTGGCACGGCATTTCGTTAGAATATTGGCAGCGGCAGGGAGGTGCACGTTTCGGAAAGACGCGTTCTGCACCTGCATTTGGAGCCAAATCATTTCTGGTTCACCTTGAGTACGAGACGATAACAACAGACGATGAATAAACTTAGTTAATTGCCGAATAAGTCTTCTTGCTCATGCACTATTAAGAAAAAAGTGAAAATTAAAATTTGTAGGCAAGTATTGTACTCATTAAACACATTTCAATTGAGCAAAAAACGAAAATTCCTTGTTGAATTTATTTTTTATTTTTTAAGGATAACTCTTGAACGCACGGGCAGACTTTGAAAACTCTTAAAGTGTTGTTCTTATCGAATAGATGCAGATAAAAACAAAAAATAAATTCAGTGTTCAATTGTTTGAAAGGATGACCAGATTAAAAAAAAAAATCATCCTGCGTAGTGTTCTACCCGTCGAACAGTTAATTAAATGCGTTGTTTAATTGTTTTGTGGTTTTGAAAATATAACTCTTGAACAAAATAGCAGATTTTAAAAATTCTTACCGAGATGTGTTGTATTCATCGAATAAATGTAGATAGGACCCAAGAAATATTTTGTTTTCAATTGTTTTTTTGTTTTTTGAGGATAACTCTTGAACTCCCTTCATCAAATATATAGATGCGGAAAAGACCCAAAAAAATTAATTTGTATTTCAATTATTTTCTGTTTTTTAGGATAATTCTTAAACGAATAGACAGAGTTTTCAAATTCGTTTAGCAAACTGATTTAAAAAAGATGTAGGCTAAAAATTAAATTTTTCGTTAAACTAATTTCTGGTGTTTTAAAGCTAACTTTTGAACGAATGACCAGATTTGTAAAGTACTTTAAGCAAAGTTTTATATTCATCCGAAAGATGTAGAAAGAACCAAAAAATAAAATTCGTTGTTTAATTGTTTTTTTAAGTTTCAACTTTTTAGCGGATAACCAAATTGAAAAATAATGCATTTCTAATTTACCATCAAAGCAATTGCCATATCCTTAGTCAAAACTAAATGGCAGCTATCTTAACATGAACTAGAAAAAAGTAAAATGCATTCAACAATTTGAAAAATTCTAAAAATTTAATCAGTCAAGGAATTTGCGCCAATAGCTCAAAATCTATTTAAAAATAACGCATTTCTAATGTACCATAAAAACAATTGCCACATCGTTAGTCAAAACAAAATGGCAGCTATCTTAACTTGAACTAGGAATACGAAAAATGCATCCAATAATTTGTATAATTCTAAAAAAAAGTAATTTTCTCCAAAAACTCAAAATCCAGTGAAAAATAATTCATTTCTAATGTACTATAAAAATAATTACCGTATCCTAGATCAAAACAAAATGGCAACCATATTAACTTGAACTGGGAAAACGAAAAATTCAATCAACGATTTGTGAATCAGTCTTTAAAAAATAATGAATCAAGAAATTTAGTGTTTTTTTTAAATCGATAAAGCAATAATGAATTCATAATTTTCTATTAAAACAATTGCCACATCCCGGGTAAAGACAAAACCGCAACAATCTAAACTTGAACTGGAAAAACGAAAAATGTTTTCAGCGAATGAAAATAATCTAAAAAGTTATTCATTTGACGAATTTCTTTTAATAGCTCAAAATACTTAAAACAACAATGCATTTCAAATTCTAGTTAGAAACAATTGCCACATCCTAGGTGGCAACAATTAAAACTTGAACTAGAATGCATTTTTAAAATTTCTAAATTAATTATCAGTCAAGGAATTTTGCTTCAAAAGCTCAAAATTAATTAAACTATAATACATTACTGATTTTTCATCCAAACAATTGCCACATCCTAGGTTGAAACAAAACTAGAACAATCCAAACTTGAACTAGGAGAACAAAAAATGTATTCAACGGTTTAAAAAATTCTGAGAAAATTAGTCAACTCATGAATTTTTTCAAAAAGCTTAAAATCCACAAAACAACAATGAGTCTCTATTTTGTGATCAAAACAATTGCCGTATTCTAAGAGGAGACTAAACGTGAAACAATCCAAATTTAAACTGAGAGAACGAAAAATGGTTTTAACCATTGAAAAATTCTAAAAAATGGTGATGTGGCCATCATGTTGGCCATCTCCGATGGTATCAACATTTATATTTACACTTTCATGGTTTATTTTGTATTTAAATCATATTTTAAATGTACATCGAGCGTTTTGAAGACTCGTATGAAACTGACGTTAAAAACGTCAAAATTATCAAAGATGGAAAAAATTTATAAACTCAGTTTACTCAAAAACTAAAGAGATTTCGAAAAAAACTTATTCTCTATAAGTTGTTCATTTTGGCATTCTCTACAATTGTTCTTAACATAAATTTGCTGTAACTATTATCGTTTCAAAATTATAGACCAAAAATGAAAAAAAAATTTCTCGAATTGCAATGATTTTATGAAAAATGTTTTCAAACAAAATAATCTCATTTCTTTATTGTATTCAATGTTTGTTTAAATGTGTTTGTGATATTTTTCATATTTAAGAAAACATTGGCAAAAAACTAAAAACAGTTAAGGTAAACGCCCACTTCCGGTGTACGAAATTTTACCAAAAGCTTTTCAGTTCTTCGGATTAGCAAATAAGAAGTATGTTCAAAGTTTCATGTCAATTGCTCTATTAGTTTTTGAGATACAGCGCGCACAGGCACACGCACATACACACACACATTTCCTTTAAAAGCTCTGAAAACATAAAATAATAATGCATTTGAGATTTTAGATAAAAACAATTGCCGCATCCTAGGTGTAAACAAAAGCGGCAACAATTCAAACTTAAACGAGAAGAACGAAAAATGCATTAAACGGTTTAAAAAATTCTAAAAAAAAAATAATCAACTTAATTTTTTGCGAATAGCTTAAAACCCATAAAACAGCAATGCAATAGATGTAGATAAGACCAAAAAAATAAATTTGTCATTCAATTGTTTTCTGAATTTGGAGGATAACTCTTGAACTGATAATCGGATTTTGATTATTCTTTCAGTAAAATTTATTACTCGCCGAATAGAAAATCGTTGTTCAATTATTCCGTGGTTTTGAGAAGATGGCTTTGAAGAAAATAGGAGATTTGAAATAATCTTCCTGAAAAGTGTTGTGCTTATCTAATAAATGTAGTAATTCGTCTTCAATTGCTTTTTACTTTCTCCGTTACGAAGTACGAGAAAGTATTGTGATCGTGATTTTTTTTTCAAAAATTTTTTTTACGGAAATATCCGTTTTGGGGTCCCTAGATGCCATTTCAACAATTTCTGGAAAAAAAATTTTTGTGTCTGTGTGTGTGTGTGTGTGTCTGTCTGTGTGTGTGTGTGTCTGTCTGTGTGCGCTGTATCTCAAAAACTAATAGAGCTATTGATATGAAACTTTCAACATACGTCTTATTTGATAATATGAAGAACTGAAAAGCTTTTGGTAAAATTTCGTACACCGGAAGTGGATGTTTACCTTAACTGTTTTTTGTTTTTTGCCAATATTTTCTTAAATATGAAAAATATCACAAAAACATTCAAACAAACATTGAAGACAACAAAGAAATGAACATCTTTTGCTTGAAAATATTTTTCATAAAATCATTGCTATTCGAGAAAAAAATTTATTTTTTTTTTTTTTAACTTTTGGTTTATAATTATGAAACGATGATAGTTACAGCAAATTTGTGTGAATAATAATTGTAGAGAATAGCAAAATGAACAACTTCTTAGGAATAAGTTTTTTTCGAAATCTCGTTAGTTTTTGAGTAAACCGAGTTTTTGAATTTGAAGTACATTTTTTCCGTTTCATAATTTTGACGTTTTAAACGTCAGTTTCATCCAAGTTTACGCAACGCTCGATGTACATTTAAAATATGATTTCAATTGAAAATGAACCATGAAAACGTAAATATAAATGATACCATCAAGTCGGAGAAAGTAACATGATGGCCACATCACCATTTTTCAAGACGTTTTTCAGGATTTTTTATCACGATTATTTTTTCAAAACTTTTTCAGGATTTTTTTATCAGGATTATTTGATTAAGACTTTTTTAATGCCTTATAGGTTCATTGTTAGGACTATTTTCGGGTCTTTTTTAGGATCTTTGTAAGAACTCTGCAGGACTTTTTTAGGACTATTTTACAGGTTTTTTCAGGATTTTTTAAGGCCTTGTTTTTCGAATTTTTTTGAAGCTTATTTTCAGTACTTTTCTTCAGTCTTTTTTAGGACCTTTTTTAGAATTTTTTTTTGTGACGACTCAGTTTTAGGACTTTTTTCACGTCTTTTTCAAGAACCTGTTTTTCAAGACATTTCTTTGTCAGAGCACTTTTTTCTTGACTCTTTTTCTGGACTTTTTAATCAGATTTTTTCAGGACTGTTTTATTCAAGACTTTTTTCGGGTATTCTCTTTGGAACTTTATAACCAGAACTCTTTCAGGGCTTTTCCAGAAACATTTTTTAGGACTTCTTTCAGGATTTGCCAAGATTTGTTTTTAGGACTTTTTTCAAGAATTTATTAGGAGTTTTTTAATTTTATAATAAACTAATTGAAGATTATTTGAATGGGAAGTATAAGATAAGAATTTATTAGTCTATTCATTGCTTATAAAACAATATTAGACACGTCATAATTTTAGTGTTTAAAAGCGATACTTATAATAAAGCAAAACAAGATAAAATAAACAATAATTTGTGATTTTTATCTTTCATAACTTTGACGTTTTAAACGTCAGTATCATCTGATCTAAAATGAAAATAAACCATGGTAGTATAAATATAAATAACTGTTACGCAATCAAGATCGGAGAAAGTAACATGATGGCCACATCACCATTTTTTTTAAGGATAACTTTCGAAGGCCAAGTTTGGTAAATTCTTTCAGCAAAGTGTTGTACTCGCCGTACGGCTATGCAGATAAGACACACAAAATTCAATTTGTAGTTCAGTTGTTTTCTGTTTTTTTTTTTTGAGGATAACTCTTTAACGAAAGCATATTTTGTAAATTCTTTCAGTACTAACTAAAGAGATGTAGGTAAAATCACAAAAATAAGTTCGCAGTGTAATTGTTTTCTGTTTTTTTTTTTAGTGAAAAACAGAGTTTTAAATTCTTGAAGTATTGCGATGATTAAAGAGTTGTAAATAAGGTTACAAAATAGAATTCGTCGTTTAATTGAGATCCTTTTTTTTAACGTGGACTGTATTGCAGATTTAATGCAGGCTAATTTGCGTCTGTATTTAATTTTTTTAATGCTTCTGCAACAAGTAAATGTTTTCAATGATCTTTTTTTTGTTCAAAAAGGAGACAGTTGTATGCTAAGTGGCTCTATCATCAAAATGTTCCACGAGTCGCCACTGCCTAGGATACAAGTTAAGTCTGAAAAATATCAAAATCCTAACTTAATTATTAATTGAGCCACAGAGGAGAGGTGAAATGGAGGACCCAATATACAGGGTGTCCCGGGAGAAATCTACCAAATTAAAGGGGTGCATTACTTAGTCATTTTAAGCAAAAAAAGTTATATCAACATAGGTCCGATTCGGAAAGCTTAGTGAATTATTATAGCTCGTTGAATTAGTAGGCAGTGTAAAACATTGCTTCACAATTATATTTTTTGCTGTCACTTGTAAGTTAACGTAACTGGTAAATGTGATAATTTTAAACATGCCTTTAACGTTTACCATTGAAGAATATGCAGATATTCATTGTCAGCCTGTATAGGTTGATAGTTTTAAATTAGCTTTCTTCGTAACTGTGCGAAATATTGGTAATAAATAAGAATGTTTGTATGAGTTGATCGTGTAATTATTGGTATTTATTGTTGGGAGCGTGGAAGCCATACATTTCGAAACATTTTGTACGTCGCCGTAATTTATAGGATTTTCCATTGAAACAATTAGACCGTGGAGTATAATCAATAAAGTATTTAAATCATCCTGTAAAACGCAAGTGTTCGATAAATAGCGCAGTGGAGCACAAGTCGGCGGATACAATTTGTTATTTTCACGGCCAATAAAACTCGCTCTCTTTTTGTTTAGCATGCATCTATCTATTCACCGCTTTCATCTATCACCTTGACACTGGATTTGTGTTATCTATGTCTGTCTTACTTGATATTTATCTCGTCCTCGGAGCGCCCGTTTCGCATCATTTCTCACACCGGGCCCTTCTTTTTCCCGCCGTTTTCCACCCGTTTTCCCATTTCCACATTCTGACCGGATGCGAAAACGCGACCGCCACTGCACATTAATAACGTACACCTCTTTGCCCATTGTCTCCTCCATTGTCGGAGCTTTCGAAATCGATTCGAATACACATTACATATTACACATTCGTTATTGCTCTTCAAGTGTGACAGATATTGGAATGCCCAATCGGATAGCGTTGATTGATTTAATTTTCTGAGTAATCGCTTTGCCGCATGTGATCATGATTGTACGTACCCGATTGGATTTAAATAGGGAATATGCGGCAAATTGCTCCGTTGTCAATCAAATGCATAATGCATTAAGATTGCGATTGGAAAACTAACTGCCCTGCCTGTTTTTATTTTCCATTAGACCTTTCACATATATTTTTTTTCTAAATTGAAATCTAATCAGGTGCCATCCGGACAGAAGGCGGACATCGAAAAATATGCCGGTTCGTACTGAAGGCTGACAGACATAATGCCGACTTGGAGAAAGGCCGACTAGGATTAGTAGGCGACATGGACGAAAGGCTCACAAACGTAACACGTCTGCAATGTCAATCGGGCTTTGGAATGTGTGCTGCTTTTAATGTTGTTGTCCTAATTGCCAAATCAATTTCCCGTTATAATTTTTACAGTCTAATACGTGTAATGTGAAAAATGGCATGCGGTGACATCAATTTCAACAAAAGGCTTACTTAGGGCCAGCTATGCGGACCGGCCCAGCTAGTATTAAATAAGAATCATCCAGTATTTTAAGTCTGTTCATGTAATAAACATATCGTAGGATCGGGGAAGGTGCTTTCTATTATTCGTAAAACAACACATGTTTTTAAGTAACTTCTAAAAGCATAATATCAAGACCATATATCTTGGGCATAAAACTGAGAAGGCAACAAAGGAGAAGTATTTGAAAATTTCCCCAGTGTAAAACATCCTTCATAAAAGAAAAATACCAGGTAAGAGTTATGTGTTAGCGGCTCAAAGCTGTCTGCCACGCATTATATAAAGTAGACATATCCAACTGGAAAGAGTAATGCACTTTTAATACGAAACTCCACAATTCGTATTTACGCAATCTGATATTTCAATTTCCCGTTTCTCATATTTGCTTTGTAACGACGCCATCCCGTGAAATAATATTGGTTAAATCCATCTTTTTGTTCTAGCGCGGTATAAGTTACAGTTTGCTGTCTGTATATACACACATACATTGCCTTCAAGAACTAAGTGGACTGAGAGCAAAAGCAAACGCAAACGGAATGGACTGGAAAGAAACGGCGAACAGAGGACCAGATAAAGGAAAATTCTGAAATGAAGTGAGATTCTATTAACGGCCTGTGAAAAGATGAGCATTTGATACATCGCATGATGAAATGTGCTTTTCATCTGGCTGACACTTTCCCCCCTTTATCATTTTTGGATTAACTTCGGAGAAATATTGAACTGCAGAAATATTTTTATAGGAAAACGAAAATCATCAAATTAATAAAAGCGGAAACTGCTCTCGAACACACAGCCAGACTAGAAACATTGATTGATTTACTTGCATAATTATTCTTAATTCATATATAATTAGAGATCTTGTAGAGCGCATTCCTTTTATTTGTTGCTATTCTTTGAATCAAAGAATCCGACAGCAAATAATTTAACAAAACATAAATCATATTTGCATTCTACTTCAACCTTCATTCGACACGAACTTATAGTATACATTTTAATTCCTTCCAGAAAATGAAAAGTCATAGAGAGATTTAGTTCAACCAATTTTTATATACAGTATATTTTTTTATCGTGGGCCATAGGATTTTACATGTTAAAAATTATACCCTGTGTTAATGTATATTTTATCATAAAATTTTGAAGGAAATTTTAGTTAGTAATAAATCAATTATTTATCCACATGATGCGCTGTATTAGATTAATTTAAACATGTTTCATTCCATTAAAAAAATGAGATTATTTAATATAAATAACTGAGCAAAAATAATCAAAGTACCTTGAATTTCCGAAATGTCAGATTGATTAGTGAGGCAAGTAATAAGTAATCAAACGAATTTATACCAGAAAATGTCTGTTTAGACTGTTGAAGGACGAGTGGAATTTGCAACGGCAATTGTAAGAGGTTTGTCCAGCAGGGAAATAATTATATTTTTCCACAAGAAGTCAGAGAATTTTTATTTTAGGGAAATGGTTGACAATTTTTCCGCAGCATATCCCGATCGTTCGGTTCCGACCAAAAGCACTTTTTAATGGAATAAAACATGTTTAAATTATTCTAATGGAGCGCATCATGTAGAAAAATAATTGATTCATATTACTAACTAGAATTTTCTTTAAAATTATATGATAAAATAAACATAAACACAAGTTATAATTTTTAGCATGTAAAATCCTATGGCCCACGATAAAAAAAAAACACTGTATATAAGGATATTTTATTTAGGGCCGGTTGCATAAAACTTTTGAACCATTGTTCAACGTTGATTTTCAGTTCAGTATAAAAATTACGTTGCTCAATGTGGTAATTTTACTCGAACTAAGATCAAACGGCCGCTCAATCCGAACGGTCGATTGAGGCCGTTCAAGCTGATTGAACTACAGTTCATCACATACATAACCTATTTTAAATACGTATACGTCACCTCCGAAAATGTTTTTTATTAAAAATGGAATACGTACGCGAAATGACGGATGATGAGGAGTTTGCAGAGTTGGTGGAATTAACCTTGCGACCAAAAATCCCAAGATTGTTCAGACAGCGGGTTAATCATTTTGTAAAATGGAATAGTAGATAATTTTTAAAAAGGTTCGACTCTCAAAAGAGACTGTGAGAAATGTATTGCAGCAAATTTCGCTAGCTATATCATCTAAAACTGCAAGGTATTTATACAAAGCAAACATAGCTGCTAATTTGTAGATTGTGCAAACCCTTAACACAACAAGTATATCAATTAATCTTGACAGTTAAGGCCAATAAATGATTAATATATTTTTTATGTATTATGTACGCATGAACATACAAATACAGAATAATAATACAAGTAAATAAAGTCACAAATAAACATAATTTGCGATATGATTGCAAGCACCATTATTATTGTCAAACAGACAGAAGTTATTTACGATATTGAAATTACTAATATAAATCTCACAAATACATAAAAACCAGTGAATTATGCAAAATGGCATGAAAATATAATAACGAGACTTCCCTATATGTTTTACAATAAAATTCAGAGAACTTTACGAACTTAAACAACACCAATAACCTAAAATGTTGATTTTGATCATGGTTCACTTTTCGATCTTGGTTCATATGAACTCTGGTTCATTTCAATTTTATGCAACCGGCCCTTAATATTTAAAACCACAGAGAGAAAAACAACTTTATTCAGACACTGTCTTATCTTGAAGTTAATATCTATTTAAAAAAGCAAAGGCGAAAAGTAGAATGAGGGTTGTTTAACTGTCCTGATGATTTGACCTAGTGAATTGATGTAGGATTTAAAACTATTAGTAGGTTTTCATTAATCCCATTTATTTGTACCATATTTAATAATATTCAGAATTAAAAGAATAATTAGAACTAATTAAGTTGTTACACCTGAAAATCGAAACAGTTATCTAATTATCAAGTAAATACAAATTTTAGCAAGGAAAGTAGTTTTTCCTCCCATTACAATCATCATCAATTCCTCATATTTCTACCTATTTCTGTATGTAGGCCTCTCCAATATTTTTCCACTCGAGATTTTTGGTGTATTTATGGTCAGCATGGCACTGCTATTTTGCTCGCAGAATCCTTCCTACCATATTGATGACCTTGGTTTCTGATCCTCTTGTTCATTTTCTGATTCGGCAGCGATGCATTCAGCATTGCTCTCTCATTCACTCTTTGCGCGATGCGGAGATGATGCCCTTATTTTCGGGGCATATGTTAGTAGAGGTAGTAAAGGGTACCTACGGTTAAGATAGTCAAAATGCCCCTATCCCTAGAATTTTTAATTTACCCGATAAGAGGGTATTTTTGGGTGTAAAATAAAATCACCCCATTTGTTAGTCCGTCCACTCTGGGGTTTAAAAAATGTTTTTCTTGTAACATTAATTTTTTTTTTATTCGAAAAAAAATCATGAAAAGAGTCTACCCGAAAACCCATTTGAAGAATGTTTTTTAAGGCCATTCAATGTTATTTAGATCCTAAAATTTTTTCAAAAAAATCGATTTTTAACCTACATGACCCCCTTGTACCCGGTTTTTGACATTTTAATCATTTATACCCCGTAAAAATCCACTAGAATATGCATCAAGACATATTTATATCATGCCGCGGCATCTTGAAAAATCAATTTTTCAACTTTTTTATGGATTTTTACCATTTTTCGTGGAATTGCCCATATCGCTCATTCCACGTCAAACCGGACACTGAATTTTAATCGATGATTCTACATGGGAAATAATGGAAATCATGTTTCGCGAAAATAAATTGTGATTTTCAAACAAAATCTCAAATTTTTTTCGCGAAAAATGACTTTCAAAAATTTAAAAAAATCGGAATGATCAGTTATTATTTTTACCGAAAACTGTCTGGTTTGACATGGAATGAACGATATATATGTCAACATTTTCTGGAAACAGGCAGAAGCTTTTTAACAAAACGGACATTCTGGTTTTTATTTCATCTTTTTAACTTAAATATTCGCTGAGATATCACATTTTGAAATGTTTGGAGCATTTCGTTTCAGGCATAAAAACAATGAAAAACTTTTATTTTTCACCAAAAAGTAGCCAATTACTGTCATATAGGGAGTTTTTATTGAAGACAAAGGAATTTTTCTTAATTTTTCTACTTACATTTTCACAATATTGCATTTTTCATGATAGGAACTGCCTTATAATAGAATGAATTTAAAATTGTAAACAAAAACGGAACTTTTTGAATTTTTGGCAGGGTCTGAATGACCTTAAATGGCCTTTAATTTGTTCATGAATTTTTAGAAAAAAAATTTGTTCCTGTTTTCCTCTTATTATTTCCTGCCATGAGCTGATTGTTTCCCAGGCTACCTCGATCCTCCTTTTTATTTTCTGCTCTTGGCAATTTGTGCCGAAACTAATTCGCTGTCTCACTGATTTAGCTTTTCTATTTCCTGTCCTTCAATGTCCACTTGCTGGTTTCAGATGTTCAGATTATCGCACATTGCTTTCGTTTTGCTTCTATTAACTCGCAGTTATCAAAATCACTTTTTGTGGCGTATCTAAACATGTTATTAGATTTACTGTAGCTTTCAAAAAGGTTGAGAACGAATAGACCTCTTTAGTTTTTCTTACGGTCACCAAATTGGATGTTTATTTGTTTTAATGTAATATTTTGTATGGTTTAATTTTATATTCTAACCAAAGTTGTGGAGTTCCATTGATACAAAATCAATTCTTATCTCTGCCATATTGACCGTTACAATAAATATAATAAGATATTTAGATTCTCCTTAAAAAAAGTGCTTTAATCTTATGTTAGTATTAGTAGTTTTCGCAAAAGTTAAATATCATTTTTTTTAAATTTGTCAGCATATTATTAATAAGCATCCTTTTCCTAAATTAACCAACTTAATATCTCTGAAGATAATCGATATTCCAGTAATGCCGCTTAAAAAAACAGGCACTTTGTATGTAAAGGGTTTTCCAATAAGAGGTTATTTTGAAATTTAAAAAAAAAAACGAGTATATTTTAAGAGAAATCAATGGATATTTATTTCATTATAAAGAGAAAGTTATGCCATTAACGATGGAAAACAATATCAGCCAAATGGCCGCCTTGACTACGGTTGCAGAACCATATCCTTTTCATGAAATTTTCCATGACCAATTCGCACATTTGCGGCTGTATGTCCTAGATAACTTCACGAATTCCATTTTGTAGGTCTTGAATCGATTGTGGAACAATAAATAAAAATGGCAAACAAGTTGTTGCCCAAGATTTCTTGGACAACAACTGATATAATGTCACTTGAAAAATCAGATCAGATCGCAAATAGAAGAGGCCAGAACGGCCTTTAACACATCTTAGTACATAATCAGTTCTTAGCTGTTACGAAAATTTGCTGTATGGATACGAAGCCTGGACACTAAGAATTTATATAGAAGCAATTATTTTTCCAACACTCAACTAACATCTGGTAAAAAATGGATCTACACTTGTAAACAAAAATCTGTACATTCAAATCAAATAATTCTACCAGGAAATATTTTTATATAAAAATATATTCTCGCCATTCGACACGACACGAGAGTCATGGAGGTCATCTGGAGTGGCTGCTTAGCAACATCGCACTCGTCAGCTGACACAAGGATGAAAAATTAAAAAACTTCAAAACTTCACAACTTCGATTCTTCGAAAAAAAATTCAAAAACTTCGGTACTTCGAATATTCGCAACTTCGATTCTTCGAATATTCGCAACTTCGGTACGAAATATTCGATATCTTCTACATTTCTTCGGATTTTTCGAAGCTTCAAAGTCGCGAAGCTTCTAATTATTAGGACCCTTACTAGCAATATGTAATCTTAAAACATGAATGACATACAGCAGAATTTCACATTTGTATCCGTTTGGTACTAACATCACAATATCACTAAATGTAATAATATTGTGAATGTTTTTGAACTATCTACGTTTGAAAAAATGGTGATGTGGCCATCATGTTACTTTGTCCGACGTGATGGTATCATAGCCATTTATATTTACGTTTTCATGGTTTATTTTCAATTTAAATCATATTTTAAATGTACATTGAGCGTTGTGTAAACTCGGATGAAACTGACGTTTAAAACGTGAAAATTATGAAATATGGAAAAATTATACTTCAAATTCAAAAACTCAGTTTACTCAAAAAATAAAGGGATTTCGAAAAAAACGTATTCTTTATAAGTTGTTCATTTTAGCATTATCTACAATTATTATTAACATAAATGTGCTGTAACTATTATCGTTTTCTAGTTATAAACCAAAAATTAAAAAAAAATATTACATTTTTTTTCTCGAATAAAAATGATTTTATGAAAAATGTTTTCAAGCAAAAGATGTTCATTTCTTTGTTGTCTTTAATGTTTGTTTACATGTTTTTGTAATATTTTTCATATTTAAGAAAATATTGGGAAAAAACAAAATACAGTTAAGGTAACACCCACTTCCGGTGTACGAAATTTTACCAAAATCTTTTCAGTACTTCACATTATCAAATAAGACTTATGTTTAAAGTTTTATATCAATTACTGTATTAGTTTTTGAGATACAGCGCGCACAGACACACAGTCACACACACACACACACACACACATTTTTTTTTTCCAGAAATTGTTGAAATGGCCTCTAGGGACACCAAAACGGATATTTCAGTTAAAAAAAAATTGAAAAAAAAGTCCCGGTCACAATACTTTCTTGTACTTCGTAATGGAGAAAGTAAAAAAATTGATCGCCAATAGTTGAAGAATCCTTTTTTTGAATATCAAATATCATGGTCAAGTAATTATAAAAAAATGTAGAAATTAAAACAATGATCGCTTGGTATAAAAATGAGGATATAATTATTTTGTTCAAAATCTCCCAAAATAATATCATCACAAACTATAGAACTTAGTACTGGCCAGCTCTCGCAAAATTACTTAAATTTATGGGTGAATTATGGTTCGGAAAAATTAGTATAAGATTGATTTTTTTTTTGCAATTCCCGCCGAAATAGTGTTCATCTGAATAATTGGTTCTCATCGGAGTTCCATTTCTACCATACATTGAGTCAGAAAAAAAAATATATCTCAGAGACCCTTTCAAATCCTATGATGCCGCTTCTACCTAACATTCTACACATTTCAGAGGTCATTCTGAAAATGTTTAAGGAAAATCGAAGGTGGCACTCACCTTTCAATTCTAATTTAAATTTTTCAAATTAAAAAAATACACTCAACGTGTAAAATAACCATATTCTACTATTTTTTTCTGAAAACTTCGAGCCTATGCAGAGATATATTTTTTTGAAAACTTCGAATTTTCGACTTTTATGAAAATAAAATCCTCTATATCTCTGAAATAACCGAATCACATGTGGAACTAATATGGCCCTCAATAAGCTTATAAAAAATACTATCACGAAACACAGTACGAACCGATTCCGAGAACATGCCACTTTTTTTTTGGGTCGTCATTTTGTGGAATGCCCCATGTATTAATCAATATGTGCGAAAATTTTGATTGAAACATGGTTTTGTGCGTTCAAGAGGCTCTAGAGCGAAAACTACCACTAGTGTGGGAAAATTTTATTCAAGCATCTTAAAGCTCATACTTTTGGCTGTCTTTGTCCAAAATTTGGAGTCGGTGGCAAAATTCAAAATTGGCCATAAAATTCAATTGGCTCTACGAGGCGAACTATGTAACCTAGAGGTCTTTGGCATGAAGTCATATTTTTGGTACCCAAACAAGTGTACAATTTGAGCGAAATCGAAGAGGGTCGCGTAAAATGGACTGCTCACTTGACGTGGAATTGCCCAAATAATAATTTGGATTATTCGCAATTTTACTTTTACCGCACTGCCTATTATTTTCATAATATCCGAAACAGCGCAAATAAAACGCAACTTAAGCATAAATGAGTTGTGGAATTGTGAACACGAACGACGTTTATCTAATTTGACAGGCTCAAATTATTCTTACATTTCATATAATCAATATTCCATACTGCAGTATCTACGAAAAATTTTCCACCGTCTGTATGTGATTTTATAAAATATGAATATTGACTATTGACTAAGTATTACATATTTGCTATACAATAAATACATCAACATTATTCGCATAACAAATTCCCTGATGTGTGGGATTATGGTCACGAAAAGCGTTTAGTAAATTGCGTTAGGAGGCTTAATTGTTCGTACACTTCACATAATCAATATTGCATATTGCAGTAGCTGCGAGTAATTTTCCGAAGGGGAACATTTTCATCCTCCCTTTTCTTTTATCAGCGATTTCGAATCATATATTTTATCTGCGTCGCAAACAAGCCCCTTTAGAAAAGTCAAGTTTTATTACGTTTTTCTATAAATCCGTTTGAAAGGGATATTAAATGACTACTGATAAAGTGTGATAAATATTTTTATGTAAAGTAGTATTCATTAAGTCATTTTTTAACGTGCAAGTAAACACATAAATCATCGCCCGGGTCTATAGTCTATTGTCAGCCAGTTTCGGCGAGAGTTTTATTAAAATTATTACAATGGAATAATTAAATTCAATTTATTTGATTAATAATAAGGACATTGTAGATGTTATTTTTTACGTAACGGAAATGAATATTTTAAATTTCAGAAAAATATTTACTTTGCTTCATTTGTACCGGCACAAAACATATTTCACTGTATACACATCAAATATACATGCATGCGAAATAAAAGGGAGATCTTTGGATTCCGTTAGGGAGGACATTTATTTAATTTAGACTTTAGGGGGTAGAGATAATTTGTATTTCGTTCGAGTAATTTGAGACAAATTTATTTCTTTGCACCGAATTTATCGCGCATTTATGTAGATTTCTTAAACAACTCTTCCCGTTGTTTGTTTGTTTAGAATTTAAGTGCTTAATGAGAAAAAACATATTTTTCCTTGTCCCTGTTGCGTTGGAAGGATGTAATAATAAACACGTGCTTTCGTGACGTGAAACCGTATTCTTGCGGTATCCTTAAAATAAACAGGGGTGGACGTGTGGGTGTATGTTTACCGTATATAATGTGGGTTGTATAAAAAAAGTTGTCACCAGAAACGTATCCGTTGAAAGTATATAAAGCATGTAGCATGTGTAACGTCTATATTTGATTTCCACGACGGCAAATTTCAGAAGAGGGTTGCAAAACTTGAAGTCGATATGTGTAGCCATGAAACCCCTTGCACCAGAGATGTACTTATATTCTATTCGGACTTCAGATCTTATATGCAAACAGAGTTGGGGATGGGATTTATTGAGTACTGCAGACTCACTTTGTGCTTTAAATTGTCAGGTTTACAATTTTTTAAAGAGCTGTGGCTTAATTAAAATACTCCATACCAATAGATGACAAACACTACGTCACATTTGCATTTGTTATAGGTATATGTTTTTATTAAAAAGAGTATATTACGGCACAAGTGATGAAAGTACGAATTTCGCTCACGCGTGGACCTGTTTGCAATTCGTACAAAAGTAGCGTTTTATTTATTGCTGCCCATAAATTGTATACAATAAAACATGAAGAATATTTATTTCTGATATTACTGATTATAGAAGGCATGCGTGTCGTTGCCATGCCTCAAATTAAAAATAACTGTCAGATATGTAAGGATTTCAAATTTTGATGTTAAATGTGATAGTTTATTTATTTCTGTCCATAAATTATGCAAATAAGACAACAATAATAACAACATGTTTTTGTTCGATACCTCGCCAGAAAGTGAGTCCGTATTGTTTTACTTTCGCTCGCCGCTTTTCGATCGCTATCTTTCACTCACTGATTTTCATGCACACATAATGATCTGTCATTGTGTACATTTTTCCAATTCTTTCTGGTAACGTGATTTTGATTTTTATGCAACATTTGATACCTTGGAGTATTAGCGACTCTCAGGACATCATCAGGAACATATAATTCCATCATCCATTTTCACAATTCTTACAATTTGCACGTAACCACTTTATTGATATTTCAGAACTTTGTTTATTTCGTTTTTGTTTTTGTTTTTTCATGGAAACAAATCTCCGAACATGTGAATTATTTTAATATAAAATTTTGAATACAAAGTTACAGACTTTCTGAGGAGGTATCAAACAAAACCAAATACGGCACTCGAGAGTAAGGTCGCTTTCGTTCACTTGAAATCAGCAGGCGCTTCGTAGACGAACACGCAATTCGCATGAACAAACGATTCACCTTCCCCACTCTTAATATGTCCACTGACATTAGGGTGAGTTAAAGTGACTTAAGAGTGAGAGTAAAGGACTTTCACTCACTCGTTTCCTTAGCAACTGATTGAGTGGATAAAAGTAAAGCTTTCTTTGCGCGTATCCACAAAAGAAACTAAGTTTCAATCACAGGATTAACAAACATCATTTGATTCACGTGCTTGTTGGTTAAGAAAAGTTTGTCTATTTTATTGGACTGTACAGCCTGTAGTCGAAGAAATTTCTTTAATTTCATTAATTTTAGTCGTAAGTCATTTAGAATTACAATTTTCATAAAGATTGCGCCATAATAGTAATAACTAACCGTAGAAAAGGTTATGTTAGCAACTCTTACAAAATCTAAAAACTTCAATTTTCCCAGCTGATGCAATACCGGATATTTAATTATACAATTAAAATTTGCAAGTTATAAATACTATAAATTATATTAATAGTTTAAGTTTTAAATTTAATTTTAGTTATTTGATGCAGATATTAATAAGTACAAGGACTTAAAACATGTAAAAAGGGCAATATAAAGGGCTGAATATTAAACTCTGCAAATGAAGTCTTTCAAAGACTACACGTCACATTGACAGCCTTCGTTGGGATGAAAAGAAAAGATGGCTATATAAAGGGCTGAATATTAAACTCTGCAAATGAAGTCTTTCAAAGACTACAATTCACATTGATAGCATTCTTTGGGATGAAAACAAAATATTTTTGAAGACTTTGGAAAAGAGGTGTGTAGGCAGTAAAACAATTGAGGTAGAGAAAGCAATGTACAAAGATGATGAGAACTAGTTAAGAACAAATAAATAAATGAAAGAATAAAAAAATCAGGAAAAATATTCAACACAATGAAACCAACATTTTTGGGTAAATGGAAAACTAATAAAAACATAAGAATTGAAGTAGTAGAAAAAAGTTAGACCCATAATAATACATAGTAGCAAAACTTTGACGCTAACAGAAATAGTATAGGTCAAGAATAAAAGCAATCAAAATGAGATATCTCAGAAAGATCAACAAACCAAGAGATAAAATACAAAACGAAAAATTCAGACGAACGTATCAACGTCAAAATTTTAGAAAATCAGCTAATATTATTAGGACATATATACAGGGTGTCCCACCGAAACCGCGCATTAAAATTAAATGTATTGGGTTGAGATATCAATCGAGTGTGGTCTTTTCAATTAAAATTTTCAAAACTAATAGAAACGATTTATTTTGCAAGATAATTTATTGTTTTTTACCTTATCTATACGTTAGTTGGATGTTAATAACAACGTAAATAAGCATTGCGATGGAACTTATTTTTTACTTACGGGCCTAGGAAAATAATAAACATAAACGTAACGCTCCAACATATAGGCGAGCAACACATTTTCGTCCATACCTATAGCATCGGCATCCTTTTTACGTAATCATTGCTTAAAAGAGTCGTAACGATTTTTTCGATTTTGTCGGTAACAGGTTCTAACACGCGACATTCGCAGCTTCGTTTGCGTCCATGCCCACTGGAAGTTTCACTGGATTGACACAAACAAACAAAGTTTGACATTGTTTTCTCGGTTGCTAAGTTGTCATAGGACGCATAAGTGACTATAAACATTTTAATCCCAAATGTTACAAGCCGTATTTTAGAATATTTTCTGATCTTTTCTAAATATTATATTTATTTATATATATTTAATAATTTAACCTCCTGGTTTAAACGTGGTGAAAGTATTCTATTGCTAAAGTATCGCGTAAACAAAGACGATGTTAAACAAAAAGTTAAATATTTTTAAAATCGTTTAAAACATATTTTACATGCTAGTAATTGACACAACATGTTCAAAATTGATTGATTCAAAAATCTTACCTAAATAGAAAATGTGTTAAACATAAATTTGGGAATTTTCACAATCGTAAAATTAATTCATTTCATCTTCCCACTCAAAATTGATTGCCATTAGCTAACTTTTTCAAAATTCGCGTGTAAACAGAAAATAAAATGCTGAAGAAAAACATGTATCAGTTTTACAATCGTTAAGAAAAATTCAAAATCATTTGCTACAACCTTGTGAAACTAATTAAAATATTTTGTAAATACACAGAAATACACAATTTCTCAAAATCACGGGTAAGCAGAAAAAACGCTAAATCAAAAAATGCGTATTTTAAAAATCGTCCAAAAAAACGTATAAACAATTGCTGCAAGTATGCATATTCCACAACCCACTAAAAAAATATCCTTTCGGTAAATTTGGCAAAAATCACGAGTGAACAGGGAATATGCTTAACAAAAAGTTGAGTATTTTAAGAATTGCATAAAAACAATTGCTGAAGTCATTCGCTCATTCTACTCGAAGTGATTATTCTTATAGACTGGGTAAAAATATAGAATTATTCCATGCCTAATTTCATGGAAATTGGCTTATTTTCAAACTTAAAAGTTTTTTTTTTTAATTTTATGTTTTTATATGGGCAGTCCGTATTTACATTTACATTTTTGTTTGTTTTATATTACAAGTTATAGAAGTTAAGAGAAATTGTTATTGGTTATGTTTTGTATAAAAAAGTTATACTCGAAATTAATTTAAAAAAATTATATCTCACATAAACTTCGAATAAGTTAAATACAAGTTGAGTATATTTATAATCGTTTAAAAAAATATATCTAAAGCAATGCTACAAGCTTGTGATTTTTAAAACCTAGTCAAAAGTAATGTATTTTAGAATTTATTAGAATATAAATATATCCTTTCGCTAAATGTTGTGAAAAATCACGTGGAAGCAGAGAAGATGATAAAAAAATATGTATTAGTATTACAAACGTTAAAAAAATAGAAAATCAATTGCTACAAGCTTGCTTTTCACAATATCTACTCAAAATTTTAAAGATTTTTTTTTTAATTTAAGCAAGCAATACAAACTATCCAAGGACATTCAGTTTTAGATTAAGTTAGTATGAGTAGTCTTGCCCAGTAACCCATCGAATTCTAGTTTTTTCTTTTATTTGTGACCACAACAGATCTGCAGGGTTTTCCTCTCAAGGCCGCAGGTACTTAATCGTGATTAAGAGGTTAATCACGATTAAGCGTCTGATTAAGTCAAAATTCAGGAATATAAAAATGTTATAAAATTGTAAGATATCCCAAATATGTCTCTTAGATCAATATGGTATTGTTTAAACAAATTAATCGGCTGTGGTGCAAGTGGGCATCAGTTTTCTTTTTGACCCTAAGCTTATTTTTGAGTAAGCTTGTTATTTTGAAAACCTATTGAAAATTGATTGTTTTTTAAAGATTTTTTAAAAACATGTAAGCAAACTTGGTTTAATTTTCACGAAAATTTCGAAAATTTCACGTGAACAGAGATGTTAAACAAAATATTTGAAATTTTTATCATATTAAAAAAATTATAGAACAATTGCTACAAGTTTGTAACTTAGCCAAACTACCCAAATGTGATTGTTTAGAAAAATGGAAAAATATTAAATACCCTTTGCTAAATTTGTAGAAATCCCACAATAAAAAGAAAGAATTAAATTAGTTAGAAATTTTACAACCGCGTAAAAAAGTATTTTTACATTTGCTTTAAGCATTTAATTTCCATGACTTACTCAGAATTTATTATATTTCATATTATAAAAATTCCAATCAAATGTGCAGAAATTTACTAGAACAGAAATGTTAAACAAGTTGAGAATTTTTACAATCGCTTAAAAAAATATATAAGTAATTTCTAAAAGCTTGTAATTTTCACAACTTATTCAAAATTGATGGTTTCTAAAGATTTTGCAATTATTTGAAATGATTAAATTTCGCGGATATCTTACGAACTCTGAATAAAAATATTTTGTTTATTGTCATACAAAAGGCACTGATTTTGGACAAAGAAAATGTATTAAAATTTAAGGACAATATACCAGATGCAAGTATATATATTTAGGTATAATCAAATTATGTATTTATCTGAAACCAGTAAAGTGTTACTAAATTCATTGCACACCGCGATATTTTCAAAATCTATATTGAAAATACATCATGTGTAAATTTTAGCGCACGTACGTCATGAAAACATTGTTAAAATAATGTATTTATGCGTGTCGCCATTTAATAAAATTCCATCAAACATTACCGAAAATAATATGGCCACAGATTGGGGAAATCAATATGTGCCCGTCCGGGCATTTGTCGTTAATTTCGCATGATTGTATAGAAAGCGGAATAACATTTTCCTGTGCTACGTCAAATAAATGTCGTTTGAAATGGTCAGTATTATAATTACGCTGGCAATATTAGTACAGTTGTAATTATACTTAAACTGTTAATTCATTGTTTGGGCATAAATTACATAATAACTGTCAATATGTGCTCCTAAACTAATCATTAACGGAGGCAGTGTTTATTGTTGTTTAATAATATATTCCACTACATTAATTAATATATCAACATCAATTAATTTACTTGAATTATAGTTTCGAATAATGGAATCAAATTTCAGTTTTATTGGAACTTTTCTTATGGTGCTGACTTGTGCAATAGGAGTTCTGTAGCTGGTTCTTGACATTACATGCAATTTGAAATTTGTGTGCCATGAAAATTTTAAAGCACACATAACTTTAGCAACGGAAATCAATACTTTAAAAACACGATCATAGATAAATTATTATTATTGCTACTTGGATGATTATTATTATTGATATTTGATTTAAATATTCAACAATAGATCCAAAAATGTAAATGTTTCGTCGCGGTGAAAACGAAAAACAGAAACAAAAATGTTAAAGTAAATAAGCCACCCTGTATTGATTCGCGACTGTCAGCACCACCAATCGTAATGTTTTATTCAATGGCACAATCACGTTTTATGGTGGTTTTATTTGCATCTAAATCAGGATTATTGACTGCCAGCATCCGCACGCTTCCGTTTTCTATTAGATGATGCTTAAATTTTTATCACCGGAGACGGGTCTTAGTTTGTATCTTTAATAAAGACGATAGAGAAAATACTAGTTAGTTAATTAGAAAATTAAAATCGAATATTTAAAATATTATGCAAAGGATGCGTGGACGAAGAAAAATAAATGATAGTAGAGATGTATATGTTCTGGAACTATTTTCAATTCACTGAAGTTAAAATACTAAATACAAAATATTTGGTAATTAGATGAAAATTTCTTTCAGAGTGTCATGTTACAGTTTGAGCTACTAGTACAACTCCTTTTGGTCAAAATAAACCAATAATTAAAGCAGATCCAGATTTATTTTTAGAGGTAGTCAATAATGTGCGTTCAAGCCTATTACCCCAGAAATAATAGAAAAGTTATTTAAAAGATTACATAATGTAAAATTTATCTAATATAGGCGAAACTACGGCGATCTCAACCATTATAAAATATCATATAACATATCTTGTATCAGCGCAAAATATTTCTTTCATGATTCGAGAAATAGAAAAGCGAAACTTTACCCGCTTCGAATAAGTTATTTAATAGCGTTTAAATTGTACTCTCCGTAAATGAAAACTCCATCCATTCTCTGAAAAGCTCTACGAAATCTGACAAATTGAACAAAAATTAAATAACGCCTGTCTCCAGTAGATGTGAACAACGCGACTGTACGGCTACATAAACCGCGCACTTCACTTTAGATAATAATAAAAAACATATCTTAGTTACAATGATAAAACAATCAGGATGGTTAAAAATATTTTATTAAAAGTGCTTTTTTATAAATATAACATATACAGGGTGTTCCATAAATATACCGACAACTCTTAGGGGTGGTAGGAGACGTCAAAACAAACATATTTTGTTTAATAAACATAGGTCCGAAAACGCTACGTTTTCTAGATACAGAGTGTTGGAATTTGTAAAAAAATTTTTTTTTTGAATTAATCTCTATTAAGTCGATTGCATTTTAATTAAATTATTGTTTACAATAATTGTTTATAATGTTGACCATTTGCTTCAATACAAAAATTGCACCGCTGGATTATTGACTCGCGCACCCTATGGAATATACCAGGGATAGCTTCAACTTGTGCACAAGCTGACATTATTTTTGCGACAAGATCTTCCTCATACCGAATGGGTGTCTCGTAGACTAAAGATTTCCGAGAACCCCAAAGGAAGAAATCAGGGGGGTTTAAATCGGGAGAACGCGCAGACCAAACAATAATTTCATTAAAATGTAATAAACTTAATAAAGATTTTTTTACCAATTTAAATATCTCGAATATCTCGTTTTTGGACATATGTTTATGAAAAAAAAATGGTTTTTTTTATGTCCACTACCACCCCTAAAAGTTAGTCGGTATATTTATTTATTTCTTGTATATCTAAGAAAAAATCGACTGTATCAATTTCTACTTGATCAATTCATATATTTAAGTTATTTCTGCTGATTCTAAGAACACAATTTAAGGATTATTTTGATACCGATATTCAGAGCTTATCAGGGGCGGTTTCAGGCGCAGCAAGAATTTTTAATTAATTCTTTTTTTTTCGCCAATTACTTTAGTCTAGGAAGATAAATAAATCGTTCTTTCTTTTGTTGTCAAAAATTGTATTTTTTAGCTGACAATAATGGTGTGTTGCAATTGTCAATAATGGTTTGTTGCAGTTGTCAAGAATGGTATTTCTACCTGTAAAGAATTCATTCAGCTGTCAAAAGCAGCATTTTTCGATTTTTTAATTGTCAAAAAAATTTTAGCTACCAAAAATTGTATTTTTTGTTGTAGAAAATTGTATTTTTAGTTAATAATAATGGTTTGTTGCAGTTGTCAAGAATGGTATGTTTCAGCTTGTAAAAATGGTGGTTTTCACTTGTTAAGAAATGTATTATTCAACTGAAAAAAAAAATATTTTTCAGATTTCAAAAATGTTATTTTTCAGCTGTCAGAAAAGGTGTTTTTTACCTATTAAAATGGTATTTTTCAGCTATGAAAAAAGTGTATTTTTAGACATTTTTTTATTTTTCAAAAATGGCATTTTTCAGCTGTCAAAAATTGTACTTTATGTTGTCAAAAATTATATTTTTTAGCTGACAAGACTAGATTGTTACAGTTGTCAATAATGGTTTGTTGTAATTGTCAAGGGTGGCATTTTTCAGCACTTAAAAATGGTATTTTTCAGCTGTTAAGAAGCATATTATTTAAACGTCAAAAATGATATTTTTCAGTTGTCAAAAATGTTTTTTTTTAATGTGAAAAAAGGTATTTGTCACCTATTAAAATGTTATTTTTCAGCTATCAAAAACAGCATTTTTTACATTTTTTTTAATTGCCAAAAATGGCATTTTTCAGGTTGTCAAACATTGTCTTTTTGTATTCAAAAATTGAATTTCTTTGCAGGCAATAATGATATGTTATAGTTGTCAATAATGGTTTATTGCAGTTGTCAACAATGGTATTTTTCAGCTGTTGAAAATGGCAGTTTTCAGCTGTTAAGAAGTGTATTATTCAACTGTCAAAAATTATATTTTTCAGCTGTCAAAAATGCGATTTCCCACCTATCAAAAGCAGCATTTTTCGACATTTTTCTTAATTGTCAAAAATGGCATTTTTCAGCTGTCAAAGCTTGTATTTGTTGTGTTGTAAAAATTGTAATTTTTAGCTAACAATAATGGTTTATTACAGCTGTCAATAATGGTTTGTTGCAGTTGTCAAGAATGGTAATTTTCAGCTGTTAAAAATGGTATTTTTCAGCTGTTAAGAAGAGCTTTATTCAACTGTTAAATATAATATTTTTCAGTTGTCAAAAATGGTACTTTTCAGCTATCAAAAGGTATTTCTCACCTATAAAAATGGTATTAATCATAAAAAGTAGCATTTGTTGACATTTTTTAATTGGCAAAAGTGGCATTTTACAGCTCTCAAAAATTGTATTTTTTGTGTTGTCGAAAATTGTATTTTCTAGCCGAAAATATGGTATGTTACAGTTGTCAATAATAGTTTGTTGCAGAATGGTATGTTTCAGCTGTTAAAAATGGTATTTTTCAGCTGTTAAGAAATGTATCATTGAACTGTTAAAAATGATATTTTTCAGCTGTCAAAAATTATATTTTTCATCAGTCAAAACCAAAAACGATATTTTTCAGCTGTCAAAAATAATATTTTTCAGCTGTCAACAATGGTATTTCCCACCTATAAAAATTGCATTTTTAGCCATCAAAAGCAGCATTTTTCGACATTTTTTTAATTGTCAAAAATGGCATTTTTTAGCTTTCAAAAATTGTATTTTTTAGCTGACAATAATGGTATGATACAATTGTCAATAATAGTGTGTTGTTGTTATCAAGCATGGTATTTTTCAGCTATTAAGAATTGTATTATTCAGCTGTCAAAAATGTAATTTTTCAGCTGTTAAAAATGATATTTTTCAGCTGCCATAAATGCCATTACCCACCTATATAAATAGTATTTTTCAGCTTTCAAAAGCAGCATTTTTTGACATTTTTTAACTGTCAAAAATGACATCTTCCAGCTGTCAAAACTTGTATATTTTGTTGTCAAAAATTGTTTTTATTTTGTAGCCAAAAATTGTTTTTTTTTGTTGTCAAAAATTGTATGTTCAGCTGTCGGGCATTTTTCGGCTGTCAAGAATGGTAATCCCCAGCTGTTGAAAATAGTATTTTTCAGCTGTCTCGAGTTGTATTTTATAGTTGTAGAAAATGGTATTCTTCAGCTACCAAATATGCTATGTTTCAGCTGCTAAAAACAGTATTTTTCAGCTAATAAAAATAGTTATTTACGACATTTTGGAATTGTCTTAAATTTTACTTTCATCTAGGAAGATAAATCGTTCTTTCTTTCTTCAAAGAAGGAGGGGGGAAGTGGAGTTTATTGTATAAGTGGCTCTACCATTAACATGTTCCACGAGCCGCCACTGGAGCTTATAATTAAAAAGATTTGCGGTATCAATTTCCACTGTTGCTATTTTAATTATGTTGTGATTAATCAATCATTGCAATATCCTGCGACCTTGAGACTAGATTTGTCATAAGCAATTGAGTTTTCTAAAACCTGTTTAAAATAGGGAAACATTTAATACGCTTAGAATTAAAGAAATTTGGAATGACCAAAGTTATTGATGTCACATTTTGTTAGTCCTGCTTATTCAAGAAGAAGAAATGTTTGTAGGGATTGGCAGAAAGAAGACTACAAAAGGATCGAAAAGAGAAAAACGAAAGCATACAGGTAAAGTTGTCCTGAAAACAACAGTTTAGCCCAGTAATTGTTTCTCATTTTCAAAAGATCATTAATTACTAAAAAAACAGGTTTGTGACATTGTGATGAAATATCATTAGTCATCTTCAGGCGAAGGCTGATCATTGCTGTGCTTCACAGTACAAGATAATAGCTGCGAAAACAATGGCTCATTGAGCATTTTAATTGATTACATCTGGCGTAGTAAAACGCATTATGCAGTACACGAGAATCGCCGTTTAAGTCGTTACAAAAATTAGGTTCTAAAATTGTTTTTACAACAATGGTTTTATTGCTTTTCAAAATATTCGTCTAAGATTTTTACACTTTTGCAAGCGTTCAAACTGCAGACTTCGATATGCATGGGAATGCCTGTATCTTATTGAAAATCTCATGCCGATCTTCTTCAATCATGTTGCGCACTGCATCCATGATAACCGATTTTGGTCGACCTTCATGAAATTAGTCACGGACACAAACGGAATTTTGCAAACTACTTGTAAACAATCTGATGCTTCATTACCAAATGTTGAATGTTCTATACTTGTTGTTGAGTTAGGCCTTTATCAAAACCGAAAAAATCTTCTCTTAAAATTTCCATTTTTTCACAAAATTGTTTTTTAAACGCTCACTCAGACAATTTCTGAGCTCGCTCTTGTTTCAAGATAAAAATATTAAATTTTACGAGTTGAATGGAGCGATTTTATGCATTGTTGTTGAGTTTGGCTTTACTAAAACCAAAAAAATCTCGTAAAATTTTCATTTTTTCTATTATTTTTTTAAACCCTCACTGTTGACAAATAATTTAGACAATTTCTAAGCTCGCACTCTTTTCACGATAAAAATATGCAATTTACAATACGTTGTAAAATGTAAAATTATTTCATGTGTGCATTAATTGAGATTTCACACTATAATGCTTATAGTGTTGCATTAATCCAATATTATAATCGTGAGATAATTTGAATATTACATAAAAGTTAATTAAAACACTATAACTTTAATATACATAAGTAGAAGATACAGGAAGTAAGTTATGTGTAAATATGTTTGATTAAATTACACCTTTCAGTGAGGTAGCTTAAAACAGAATTAAATATTTATTTATCCATTACGCATATACACGTGATTAGGCAGGAAAATTCAGGGATTACTGTTCTCTTTATAAATTTGAAATGTTTCCAGGTAGTTTACTTTACGGAAATTCAAATTATTTACAATAGAATATACCATGCAGATCAGCTCTGGATTACCCCATACGCAAAATGCGCACGTGCGTATAGCGGCAAAATCTGAGACATTAACGGTAGAGTACCCATTAAATTAGCAGCTCAAGAAAGTATGAACTGTTTCAAATAATTTATTTTTATAACATGGTTTATAAATATTTGTATTTATGTCTTTAGGTTTCAGTTCAATTTTTATTACTAACAAAATTAGCAACAATTGACGCTAAACTGGTACAATGCAGAACCAAGTAAGTAAGAATGGTTAAATTTTACATATAGCTGGCCAGTGCTGTAGCTAGAGCTTTTACTATCGAGGGCCCCTATTGCCGCCCTTTAAGTTAGTCAAAATCAAGAAGTTATTAACAAATTCTAAACATAAAGAAAACAAAATACTTTTTGCCCCCCCTTAGGTACGCTACTGTATCTAACCAATACATATACTACGCAATGAAGTAATTTGAAAGCATAATCATAATTAATAAAGAAACTGTGAACAAATTAGGTGACAAATTAATTAAACTATATATAATTAAATTCAGAAAATTCATCTACAAGAAAAAATTTTGAGTTTTACAAAATTTCTTACAAAGAAATGCAGTTGAAGTAAAAACCTTAATTTATAAAGGGAAGTTGAATTGAAAAAAAAATTATAGAGAAACAGTTGATTTAAAAATAGGAATCTATAAATCGACAGATAAAACAAAGATAGTGTAAAATCATTTCGATTAAAAAAATGGTGATGTGGCCATCATGTTACTTTCTCCGACTTCATGGTATCTTTTAAATTTATGCTTTCATTGATTATTTTCAATTTAAATCATATTTTAAATGTACATCGAGCGTTTTGTAGACTCGGATGAAACTGACGTTTAAAACGTCAAAATTATGAAAGATGGAAAATTTATACTTCAAACTCAAAAACTAAAGATATTTCGAAAAAAACTTATTGTGTCATATTTACAAACCAAAAATGAAAGAAAAATTCATTTTTTTTTTTCTTGAATTAAAATGATTTTATGAAAAATATTTTCAAATAAAAGATGTTAATTTCTTTGTTCTCTTCAATATATGTTTAAATATTTTTGTGATATTTTACAATTAATATTATAAAATCTCATCTGCAAGGAAACAGTTGAATGTAAAAATTAAATTTCTGTTAATAAACAGTTGATTTAAAAATAAATTTATGTGAAAAAATGGTGATGTGGCCATCATGTTACTTTCTCCGACTTTATATTTACGTTTTCATGGGTTTATTTTCAATTGAAATCATATTTTAAATGTACATCGAGCGTTGCGTAAACTCGGATGAAACTGACGTTTAAAACGTCAAAATCATGAAAGATGTAAAAATTATACTTCAAATTCAAAAACTCGGTTTACTCAAGAACTAACGAGATTTCGAAAAAAACTTATTCTTTAGAAGTTGTTTATTTTAGCATTCTGTACAATTATTATTCACATAATTTTTCTGTAACTATTATCGTTTTATAATTATAAACCAAAAATAAAAAAAATAATAATACATTTTTTTCTCGAATAAAAATGATTTTATGAAAAATGTTTTCAAGCAAAAGCTGTTCATTTCTTTGTTGTCTTCAAAGCTTCTTTGAATGTTTTTGTGATATTTTTCATATTTAAGAAAATATTGGCAAAAAACAAAAAACAGTTAAGGTAAACGCCCACTTTCGGTGTACGAAATTTTACCAAAAGCTTTTCAGTTCTTCAGATTATCAAATAAGATGGATGTTCAAAGTTTCATATCAATGGCTCTATTAGTTTTTGAGATACAGCGCACACAGACAGACACACACACACACAGACACAACAATTTTTTTTCCAAAAATTGTTGAAATGGCATCTAGGGACCCCAAAACGGATATTTCCGTAAAAAAAATTTTTGAAAAAAAAATCACGATCACAATACTTTCTCGTACTTCGTAATGGAGAAAGTAAAAAGCAGTTTAACCAAAAAAAAAATTTATTTATGATGGCAGTTGAATAAAAAAAAATATGTGTGTAAACTGTTAAATTGACAAAAATAAATTTAAATAAAAAAAAATCTCCATAGATGAATACAAAAAATAACTTATAAATTAATTAAATTTGGGACAACCTCACTTGTTAATAAATTCAGTTGATTAAAAAAAATAATATGCAAAATAGAGGGGAATTAAAAAAATGCATCTTTCAAAAAATTATTATTATTTTTTTAAGGAAGGATGGTTGATGGGAATTCGGATTAAGGAAGTGCGGATGATGTGGCGTAGCCATCTAGGGCATTATGCCACAATAATAATCTTCATATATAGATATGAAAGGACAACCACTTAAACATCCAAGGACCCGCACGGCCATTTTTCATTCAGAAAAAGAGACCGCATGGATGGGATTGGAACCCATGACCACGAAGCCCAGAAGCAGGAACGCCACCCACTAGGCAGGCCACCGCGGTCCCAAAATTATTTTTAAAGATAGATTTTTTTTTGTGAAATTCTTGATTTAATACCATATTCTAACTCAAGAAAATTAAATTCAAAGATTTCATTGTGAATATGCTACCAAGAAATCAAAACACAGATTATAGGGACCTGATAAAAGGTATGGCGCCATAAGGCATCTGCGGAAAAAAAAGGTTAAACATAATAATATTTAATTTTCATGGTCGATAGCTATTTAACAGGCTAACAATAATAACATTAATTTAGTTGCATACTGTTGTAAAATTATTAAGCCGTTAAAAAAATATGATATATTTAATTTTCTTTTACTACTGAATAAAGTTGAATTGCAATAATTTTTATAAATCACATATTTTCGCTGCAATTAATTTTATAAATGACATATTTTGTATCCAAGAAATTATATAAAAAACAAATTTTTAATTTAGATTAATTAAATAAATTTTCACGAGTTGTTCACATTCACGTAAGTGTATTTTATTCTTTAGCATTCAACTTAAAGGCCAAACTGCTTCTTTTGAATCACGTTGTTACCTGTGATTGCTACTTTCTAATATCAGTGATTTTAAACTGTGACTATGATCACAAAAACGTCGCAGAAAAAATATAAAAAACGCAGGAAAAATTACATAAAAATCATCTTCAATGGTTGAAGTATCGCTTATTCAAAATCAATTTGGATTTTGTAAATTTAGCAATTTTCAATAGAGATATGGATTTTTGAAAATTTTCGTTTTAATGTTTTGAGCACCTGAACAAAAACATCGCAGAAAAAAATATACAAAACACAGGAAAAATTCCATTAAAAATCATCCTCAATGGCCGAAGTATCGCTTATTCAATTTTCGTTTTAATTTTTTGAGCACTTTAACGAAAACATCGCAGAAGAAAATATAAAACATGGAGGCAAAATTCTATAAAAAATTATCCTCAATAGCCGAAGTACCGCTTATTCAAAAAATGTATAAGAAACGCAGGAAAAATTCCATAAAAAATCATCCTCAGTGGTCGAAGTATAGCTTATTCAAAATCAATTCGGTTTTTGTAAATTAAACAATTTTCAGTAGAGATATAGATTTTTTTAAATTGAATTTTAATTTTCTGAGCACAAAATCATCAGGAAAAATTCAACGAAAAATCATCCTCAATGGTCAAAGTATCGCTTATTCAAAACCAATTTGGTTTTTGTAAATTCAACAATTTTCAATAGAGATATAGATTTTTGAAAATTTTCGTTTTATTTATTTTTTAGCACTTTAACAAAAACATCGCAGAAGAAAATATAAAACATGTAGGCAAAATTCTATCAAAAATTATCCTTAATGGCCGAAGTATCGCTTATTGAAAATCAATTTAGTTTTTGTAAATTCAAAATTTTTCAATAGAGATATGGATTTCAAGAGGAGTATTTGGAGATTTTCCAAGTTTGGTGAAGTTTTTATTTTTATTTTTTAGTTCATGAAGTTTGCAATTGGTTTCGTGGTATTATTTCAAAATGTATGTTTAGATATTCGCTCTGAATCTTAAATAAAAATGAATTTTTAGTCAATTTTGGTTTACCATTTGTAGAAATTGTTTTTATATATTTGTTTTTCAGTTGTTGAAAATCGTAATTTGAACATGAGCGTAAGAGTAAATAGGAGTATACAGTATTGAATATAAAATAATATTTAGAAATGCTATTCTCTATTGTCTTTTTACAATCACGTTTTAAGTAACAGGCGCAGTTTAAGTAGCAATCACTGTTTAGGTAACAGTTGTGATTTTAGGGAACAATCACAGTTTAAGTCACAGTTTAAGTTTAAATAGCAGTGATTTTAAGTAACAGTGATTTTAAGTAACAGTAACAGTAACCACCTGTGATTTTTCAATACTAGTGGTACGTGAAATATCGTTTATCCCTAGTAAATATTATTTCATAATTGTAGACGAAAGAAGTCAAAACTATTCCATTTCTAATTATTTCTTGAAAAACAAAAAGAAATTTTTGTTTTTATAAATTTAATTTAACTATTACTTGTAGACCCAAAATGTCAAAACTATTCGATTTCTAATTATTTCTTGAAAAACAAAAAATAATTTAAAATACATTTATTTACAAGAGATGTGCAGTTGTTTGTTATCTTTAGCATTTGAATAAACATTTTTGTAACAATTTTCATATTAAAAACAAAAAAAATATTTTCGGTTTTTTATATTTCATCAAAAGCGTTCAGTTCTTCATGTTGTCAAACTATAAATATTAATATGAAAATCTTTATTGTTGTTTTTAGCAATTCAATAAGCTTTCTAAACATTCTTAAAAAAAAATCACTTTCGGTTTCCAATATTTTATGAAAAGTTTCAGTTCTTCAAATTATTAAATAAAGTTTAAAGAATTCTTTATTACTTTTTGGAATACTGCGCCCACAGAAACACACATGGTCGGAATCATCTCGAATGTGCTCAAACTGCAATTATAGTATATAGTAATCGCGAATAGGGTAAAATAAAAAAAAACTGTTTTTGAAAAAAAAAAAAAAACTATTTAAATAGTAATCATGTTTTGATGCGCAGATTTTCTGTTTATTTATAAATAAATGTTCTATATATATATAAGTCAAACTTCATTCTTTCCGTTTTCTAGAAACCATCTTATTTATTTACACTGATATACCACGAATATGCTTGCAATTGCACGGCAATACGGAGTATTAATATAATTAAATAAATAATGGACGAAGATTCTCCGTATATAGCTGAATCAAAAGTATGAATATGCCTCCGACAGGGATCGAACCTGCAACCTTCAGATCTGGAGGTTGCATGTTCACTGGAGGTTTCGGAAGTTTCGTAAGTACTACTTTTTGTGGCGAGTGTTTTTCGTCAACCTCGTGGGATTTCTACCACTCAAGATGTCAAAAAAGTATAATCTATGAGTAGACGGATTATTATATACAATGTGTTTGTAAATGATTGTAGAAAAGGCGGCAAAATTTAAATGAAAGTTAGGATTTTAATTGCCGTTAAGTTTTTCCATGTCGGTGCTTAGTGTATTTCACCGCAATTTGTCAAAGTTTAATGTCATTTTCGCCAGTAGCGTGCAATCATTGTAAAGTTAATCTAGGTAAGTTATTTAAAGTTAGTTATTTATGAAGAAGAACGGGTCAACAGAGTTTTTTCGTCCAGTGTGGGTCAGTTAAGTTGTTATGTACTGATAATTTTCTCTTTTGTATCTATTTAATTTTCAGAAACAAACAAGAGTTAGTTTTTTTAAAACTATGGTGTTTACACCGAAACATGACGCCTTTCTCATGGCGTATTTCCGTAGCGGGCAATTAACTGAGAACGGAACATGAGTGTACTCATCTCAGTCATGCAAAGAACAATTTCGTGAAGAATTTCCCGACGTAATTGTTTCTGATAAAACATTTTCAAGTCACAGAAACAGGATAGTTAGGCGTTTTACAGAAAAACATTGTATTTGCAAAAGCAAGAGTTCTGGACGGCCGACAGTTCTTACGCAAGATAATGTAGCTGACATACAACACCGCTTAGAACAAAGCCCCAACATATCGTTAAGGAAATTATCGGCTCAAACAGGTTGTTGTAACATATAAATGACTCTTTCAGTTACTTTTGTTGGTTTTTAGGCATGACTCTAACTAGTTGCCATAAAGCAGCAAAAAAAATATTACATCTGCATCCATATAAAATCTCAGTAGTTCAGCAATTATTACCTATTGATTATGAACGAAGAGTTAGGTATTGCGAGTGGTTTAATGCGAATTTAAATGACAACGCTATATTAGATTTGACATTCTTCTCGGATGAAGCATGGTTCCATTTGTCTGGATACGTAAATAGTCAAAACTACAGAACTTGGGCGGCTGAAAATCCCCATAGTTTTGTTGAAACTGATTTACATCCAGTCAAAGTTGGAGTTTGGGTAGCAATGTCGAGACGGCGAATAATTGGGCCAATTTTTTTTAATTGCAATATTAACGCTGAGAATTATCGTCAAATGATATTGAACCCATTTTTAAACTTACTGCATGATGATGAAATTCAGTACGGATATTTTCAACAGGACGGCGCTACTGCACACACTGCCAGGAATACAATTCAATTTTTGCAACAATTTTATGGCAACAGATTAATAAGTCAAGGATTATGGCCATCGCGTTCTCCAGATCTCACTCCTTTAGATTTTTATTTGTTTGGAAGTTTAAAAAATAAGGTATTTAGAAATCGGCTACAAAATCTAGACCAATTAAAAGAAGAAGTGGAAACAGAAATTAGAAACATTTCTCCGATAGAACTTGAAAATGTGTTTAGGAGTATGCAGATGAGAGTAAATTTATGTCTAGAAAACAACGCCCAACATTTCCAACAATTTTTATAAAATTAAAAACTAAAAATAAAAGCACAAACCAATTTTTTGTTTTTTTTGTTTTCGGCGTTACGCCTGGCCTTGGTGCTATGACCATTAGCCATCATCAATTGTTATGTATATATTTTTAAGTTATAAATTAAATGAGTAAATGAACAAATGAATAATGAAAGACGTATACAAACAACCACGGACCCGAACGAATACTTCTCGACAGAAAAGTCTTTCGTCCCGGCTGGGAATCGAACCCACACGGCCGCGGTGCAACCGGCACAAGCGCTCGCCTGTACCCACTACACCAACGGACCGCCCACACAAACAAATAAAGTGGTACATTTTGATTGATTTTTTTTAACTAATAACGTGTAAAGAACTCTACCTGTATCTTAAAATTACTTAACTTTTAAAACTGACAAAAAAAACAAAGCTGTTGAATCTCAACTTTAACATTATGTTACACCAATGAATCCTTAGTGATATTTTTGTTGTGTTACCAACGTGTATGTTTGGTTGCCTAAAATACAATCTACACTCATTTACAAACACACGTTATTAACAGTTTGTTATTGTTATTGTTCTTGATTTCCGCCATGGAGAACGTTCTAAATGATGCGACGAACCGATTACATACCTACGCGGTAATATTCTTGAGTGCGACTTTTGTAATAAATTAAGTTTCGTAAGTACTACTTTTTGTGGCGAGTGTTTTTCGTCAACCTCGTGGGATTTCTACCACTCAAGATGTCAAAAAAGTATAATCTATGAGTAGACGGATTATAGTTGACAATCAACATACGATTATAATGTCGGTGCTCTCATTGTCCGGCTGCTACTACATTTATATCTTTTATAAAAAAATTTATGCGAGAATCTGGCTTATTGATATTTGTAAAATTTCAAGTAAATAATAAATTGTTATAATTAATAAATCATTTATTTTCATGAATGTTAATTCGTTAATCCTTCGTTTAAAATGTATCTTGTCGACATATTTCTTATATGCATTATTATTAAGAATTATAAAAATTATTGACCACAAAATATTATATTAATTGGAAATGAACCAAACAATTATGACCAAAGGTAGTTTAATTGTTAATAAAGACAGAGAATGTTTCACTTACATTGTGATACCAGCTATATGTATGGGGATTCGGTCTGGAGACCCATTCGCATCGCAAAACCACCATTGTTCCCTCTTTAACGGTCGAGGCGGTCCCAGCAGAGTCCAGGCGAACCGCCACCTTCGGAGGGTCTGCAACAATCGCATTACTATTACCACTACTTAGATAACATGCACAATCCCCCCGAATATTATTAATCGCCCTCCACCCGAAACCCGATCCAAACCGTTCCATCCGACCGTGAACAAACGGTTATTTATTTAACCCAGCCAAGCAATGCAAGTGGCAATTATTCGGAACGATGAAGAAAATCACGTATTCGAAACCCCGCCGGATTTTAACTTCAAACGATAAAATTCTTTATATTCTTTATAGTTTTCGGATTAGCTCCAACGTCCGTACAAAGGTTCTTGGTGCTATTTAATAGCCAACTACAAAGCCCCTCCGTTCCATTGAGACGAAAAAAAAAAACGAGAGGTTCTAATCTTGACAAAGCGGCGCTATTAAGACAATTACATGTGTGAATTCAAGCTGAATGTAAGAATTGTATTCATTACGCTGTAATACGGTGGTCTCTCGGCTGTTACACTTGTAATAATCTCTTTATTGCAGTCACAACATCATTAAGCTAATCCACACAAATGATAATAAAGTCTTACTCAAGATAAAAATTACTTTTCTATATTGATCCGAAATCAAATTGATTTTTTTTTCCGTTATATCAGTTCAACCGATTTCGAATATCATTGCATTACCGAGTATCACAATGGATAGATTCATATTTGAAAATAAAAAAGTTTATGAGAGTTAAGGTAGGAGGGGCATAATTTTGAACTTAAAACATGCATAAATATTTTCATTATTTCAATTAAAACGGATTTTCTTAGTCTTTTTTTTAAGTTTATGAACTAAAATTGAGTAAATATTTGATAATTATGTAACGCAACACACCTTCATTGCCTACCGTGTTCCCATGCAGGGCCAGATGATAGTATAGATAAATATGGCAAATTCTTTAAGAATTCTTCTTAAACCATCTGTGAATTTTTGAAATATAATTTCTTGTTTTGGAGGTAGGCACCGAAAACAAAGCCATAAAACGTGAAGATAAAATTGTACAAAAATTACATTAAAAGTACAATTTGTCATTCTTAAAATTGCTTGGATCAAGCGAGTTGAATTTTAGTTAACATGATTCTAACGGAAACTTATATTTTCCCAATAGATTATATTAGCTAACAATTTTTCAAAATTTTTGGAATCGTCTCTCCCAAATTTCATAAGGAAAGTGTTCATACATATAATAAAATTATTTTGAATTGATAAATCCAAGACTATTGTCCGGATTGAAGCAGATCACCCGGTATAACCGGAACTGTTTTATAATTACGAAAAAATGCAAATAATTTTAAGCAGTTAATTTTTTCGAAATGATTTATACAAATTAAAAAAAATATTTTGTAGAGTTGTTTTAATTATTTGGAGGAGACAACAGCATGCTTACATTTTTTTCTAATTTTTAAATAGCCTCTTTGTGCTATTTACCCATTTTCGAAAATTGGAGTTTTAAAACTGTAAATTGTGAGAGTAACTTTTTTGCGCAGATTTCGAAATCTTATCAGCGCGTCTTCTCTGATTAGAACATTTCCGGACCTGCACGTAGCCACCGCGAAGAAAGTGCGATCGCGCTGAATTATTTTTTCGAAAACCGTTTGCTGAACAGTTTCACCGCGGAAGGAACAGCTGTTCGCGTTGCTTTTCTCAAACTAAGTGAGTGTATGTGCTATGTGAAGTGTCAGTGATGGGTTTACATGATTTAACACCGAACACGTTAATTTGATTTATTTATTCAAGCGCTAACGACTCCTACAGTATCAATTTTATTTGTTTTGAAAACAATGTTAAACCCTGTAAACTTCCTCGGTATGCAGTGTTGGTGTTTGCGAGATTTTCCGTTTCGTTCCTTTCCGAAGGAAGGTGGTAGAATGTCTTCACGGGATCTTCAGAAAACATCTTTAGCAAGTCACAAATGGAGTAAAGGTAGGTCTGATTAAAGAGTAGACACCGTTACGCCTTGATGAGTTATTTTTCTTTAGTAATATCGCGCATCGGCTTCGGTTTATTTTTTTCAGGATATAGCAAATGGTCGAATCTTATAGGGCCGGTTAGTTTAGGCAAAGGGGAACCAATAAAAATGAGATATCCCGCATTTAGATCTTTTCACCAGACTAATCTAGCGATCGGTAGAAAATTCGTCCTGCAGCCCAATAAGTTAAATGTTATCTATGTTTCGCTTATAATTTCGGGATACCGAGAGCAATGGCATTTTCAGCCAACTAGTCTAGGGGGGTAATTAAAAAAAAGATAAATAAACTGGTGCTTCCGCTCTCATATACCTGTTCCGTGAAATCTCCATATCATTTTCCAACGTTTGAAATCGTTGAAAAAATTTACCGGTTCTATTATTTGTTTCGAATATGAAATATCTATAATTTTTAATAATAAAAATTGATCAGTGAAAAATTCTTAAGGAGAGGGGGGTAATTACCCGATTACTGAGAGCTTAGCACTTTTCCAGTGTCTTAACCCTTTACACTCGTATGAAATTCAAATAGTTATCAAGTTAAGATTGTAAAAATACCACCCGACACGAACTTTTAAATAAATTGAAAATATCATTACTTGTGTCCTTAAACGAAGGCAGTCGTAAGCCACATATCAAAAAATCTTCTATACAACCCAAAACTAAAATTAAATAATTGTTTAAAAAATCTGAAATAATTCCCATATATTTTTGACTCAAATACTAAATATTATTTATGGCTATCATATGACAAAATAAACTTTTCCGCCATTCTAAACCTTGTGGGCAAAAAAAATTATAAGGAGGTGGAGGTTCAATCCCTATCGGAGGCATGTATACTACATTGTTCTCATGTGATTATCTCAAAATTTTGTAATGAGGTAATTTGATTTTTGTACTGTAGATAAAGTATACTGATTATTAAGTAAATTCAGAAAGTTTCAAGCATGTGACAATAGTTTTTAAATTGTTTTTTAATCACTTAAAAAATCGAAATTTTCAGAATGACAATTCATTCTGTTCTCATGTGATTATCGCTAAATTTTGTGATGAGATAATTTGATTTTTGTACTTAATGATAAAGTATACTGATTATTAAGTAAATTCAGAAAGTTTCAAGCATGTGACAATTGTTTTTAAATTGTTTTTTAATCCCTTAAAAAAATGGAATTTTCAGAATGACAATTAATTTTGTTCTCATGTGATTATCTCAAAATTTTGTAATGAGGTAATTTGATTTTTGTACTGAATGATAAAGTATACTGATTATTAAGTAAATTCAGAAAGTTTCAAGCATGTGACAATGTGTTTTTAATTTTTTTTAATCACTTAAAATAATTGGAATTTTCTGAATGACAAATAATTCAGTTCTCATGTGATTATCTCAAAATTTTGTGATGAGATAATTCGATTTTTATACTGAATGATAAAGTATACTGATTATTAAGTAAATTCAGAAAGTTTCAAGCATGTGACAATTGTTTTTAAATTGGTTTTAAGAAAATGGAATTTTCAGAATGACAATTAATTTTGTTCTCATGTGATTATCTCAAAAACTTGTGATGAGGTAATTTGATTTTTGTACTGAATAATAAAGTATACTGATTATTAAGTAAATTCAGAAAGTTGATCCAGTCATATATGAAGAATTTTTATTATTTGTTAGGAAATAATATTCATTCTATTATATTTATAACTTCGTAAAAAAGGGGAAATAATTTCTTGTATTTTTTTATAAATCTAAATGACCTTGAAAAAATTGGCCCTATTTGTAATTTGAGACAAAAATATAAGTGATTTTTTCAGTTTTTTTTTAATATTTCTTTAGTGATTGAAAACATAATATCGTATTCTTCAGGGATTTAATGCTCATTTCTTGGAAAAAAATGAGGCTATACATTGATAGGCCAAATAAAAATGATAATCACTTAAATATTCACAATAATTTCACAAAATGTTGTTGATATTTATATAAAAAAATGTCAAAACCTCATAAATATAAGACTTACGAATTTTTAAAGATGTCGCACCAAACATTAAAAGATGAAAAAACTCACGTATATTAGTATATATTTATAGTAATTATATGATCAAATCATTTTTACTTTCTCCGTTACGAAGTACGAGAAAGTATTGTGATCGTGATTTTTTTTTCAAAAATTTTTTTTACGGAAATATCCGTTTTGGGGTCCCTAGATGCCATTTCAACAATTTCTGGAAAAAAAATTTTTGTGTCTGAGTGTGAGTGTGTGTGTGTGTGTGTGTGTGTCTGTGTGTGTGTGTGTCTGTGTGTGTGTGTGTCTGTGTGTGTGTGTGTGTGTGTCTGTCTGTGTGCGCTGTATCTCAAAAACCAATAGAGCAATTGATATGAAATTTTGAACATAAGTCTTATTTGATAATCCGAAGAACTGAAAAGCTTTTGGTAAAATTTCGTACACCGGAAGTGGGTGTTTACCTTAACTGTTTTTTGTTTTTTGCCAATATTTTCTTAAATATAAAAAATATCACAAAAACATTTAAACAAACATCGAAGAAAACAAAGAAATGAATAGCTTTTGCTTGAAAATATTTTTCATAAAATCATTGCTATTCGAGAAAAAAATTAATTAATTTTTTTTAATTTTTGGTTTATAATTATGAAACGATAATAGTTACAGCAATTGTATGTGAATAATAATTGTAGAGAATGCCAAAATGAACAACTTCTAAAGAATAAGTTTTTTTCGAAATCTTGTTAGTTTTCGAGTAAACCTAGTTTTTTAATTTGAAGTATAATTTTTCCATCTTTCATAATTTTGACGTTTTAAACGTCAGTTTCATCCGAGTTCACATAACGCTCGATGTACATTTAAAATATGATTTCAATTGAAAATAAACCCATGAAAACGTAAATATAAAGTCGGAGAAAGTAACATGATGGCCACATCACCATTTTTTACTTTCTCCGTTACGAAGTACGAGAAAGTATTGTGATCGTGATTTTTTTTTCAAAAATTTTTTTTACGGAAATATCCGTTTTGGGGTCCCTAGATGCCATTTCAACAATTTCTGGAAAAATTTTTTTGTGTCTGTGTGTGTGTCTGTGTGTGTGTGTGTGTCTGTGTGTGTGTGTGTCTGTGTGTGTGTGTGTGTGTGTGTGTGTGTGTGTGTGTGTGTGTGTGTCTGTCTGTGTGCGCTGTATCTCAAAAACTAATACAGCAATTGATATGAAACTTTGAACATACGTCTTATTTGATAATCTGAAGAACTGAAAAGCTTTTGGTGAAATTTCGTACACCGGAAGTGGGTGTTTACCTTAACTGTTTTTTGTTTTTTGCCAATATTTTCTTAAATATGAAAAATATCAGAAAAACATTTAAACAAACATCAAAGACAACAAAGAAATGAACATCTTTTGCTTGAAAATATTTTTCATAAAATCATTGCTATTCGAGAAAAAAATTTATTATTTTTCTTAAATTTTTGGTCTATAATTATGAAACGATAATAGTTACAACAAATGTATGTGAATAATAATTGTAGAGAATGCCAAAATGAACAACTTCTAAAGAGTAAGTTTTTTTCGAAATCTCGTTAGTTTTTGAGTAAACCGAGATTTTGAATTTGAAGTATAATTTTTCCATATTTCATGATTTTGACGTTTTAAACGTCAGTTTCATTCGAGTTTACGCAACGCTCGATGTACATTTAAAATATGATTTCAATTGAAAATAAACCCATGAAAACGTAAATATAAAGTCGGAGAAAGTAACATGATGGCCACATCACCATTTTTTTTCTAAACCTTGTGAGCAAAAACAAAAATTAAGTTTAAATAGAAAAATTATCCCAAATGAAATTTAAATACCATGAAAAAATTCACCCTATTTTGTGTTTGGCTAAAAAAATATATGTGATTTTTTTCAAATTTTTTAAACAATTCTTCAATGGTTAAAAAAATATTTTTATAAAACTTTTTTTGGGATTTTAGGGCCGTGTAGGGTTTTTCTATGTAATGCGGCTTACGGCTGCCTTCTTTTAAGAGCACAAGTTATTATATTTTCATTTTTATTTGAAAATAAAAAAAAAAAGTTCTGATTGTGAAAATTACAAAACAAATGTTTTTTTTTATCAGAAATGTTCATTTTGAGGTAACGACACTTTCTCAGGTTTAATGCTACAATGGTTATTTAATTTTTAAGGGTTAAAAGTGGTACTTTATTAGTGGTATGGATAAAATAATGACATTTTTACCACGAGCATCATACAATATTTTTTTCTACTGCAATAAAAATATTTATATTTTCATAGTTTATTTTCAATTTAAATGATATTTTAAATGTTTCGCAATATCGGATTTTACTATTTGACGAAAGATTAAAACGACAAATTATACTTCAGATTCGAATAATTTTTATAGTAAGTTTTCTCAAAAGCTAATGGAATTTTGAAAATAAAAACGTATTCTTTATGAATTGCTCATTTAGGCATTCTCTGCAGTTATTTTAAATGTAAAGATGTAAATATCAACGTTTCATAATTATTGGACGAAAATGGCGATAATTCGAAAAAAAAATTTTTTTCTGAAAACTAGGATTTTATGGGAAATATTTATATCTAAATAACTCGTTTGTTATTCGGCAATTAATAATTTGTATCGTTAATAAAAATCATTTCTGTGGAAATTTTTAATAATCCATCCCTAAATTTTGGAATAACCTAATGTTAACAGAAAGTTGTTTTGAAAATATGTAATAATTTTAGAGAATTAAAAAAATATATAAAAACAATCTTCATCGACTTGAAACTTCTCAAATTTGCTTACAATGAATGATAAATTATGTTTCTGTAAAAACTATCAACACGTCATCCCTTAATTTTGGAATAATTTGGCGAGAACTGAGCACGAAGTTTTGAAAAATGTAATAACATAGATGACTTGAGAAAAATATAAAAACAATTGCCATCGACTTAAAACTTCTCATACTTGCTTACAAAGAATAATAAGTTATGTTTCCGTATTATTAATACTTCATTCCTAAATTTTGTAATGATTTAATGAGAACAAAGCGAGAAGTTTTGAAAAAATGTAATAATTTTGGTGACTTGGAAAAAATATAAAAACAATTGCCATCGACTTAAGACTTCTCAAATATACTTATAAGGCAATCCTAAAAAAACATTCATGTGGAAACTGTTAACACTTCATCCTTAAATTTTGGAATAATTTTTAAAGTTTTTAAAGAATGTGATCATTGTGATGACTGAAAAATATAAAGACAATTGCCATTGACTTAAAACTTCTCATATTTGCTTGTAATGAATGCCAAATTACGTTTCAATGAAAACTATTAATACTTCATACCTGAATTTTCGAATAATTTAATGTGAACATTACATGAAGTTTATAAAAAATAATTTTGATGACTCGGGAAAAATATAAAGACAATTGCCATTGACTGTAAACTTCTCACATTTGCATATAATGAATTCCAAATTATGTTTCCATTAAATCTATTAATACTTCATCCCTAAATTTTTGAATAATTTACTGTAGACAGAGCGAGAAGTTTTGAAAAAATGTAATAATTTTGATAACTTGGGAAAAATATAAAAACAATTGTCATTGACTTGAAACTTCTCACATTTGCTAATAATGAATGCCAAATTACGTTTCCATGAAAAATATTAATATTTCATTCCTAATTTTTGGAATAATTTAATTTGAACAAAGCGTGAAGTTTTGAAAAATGTAATAATTTTGATGACTGGAGAAAATATAAAGACAATTGTCATTGACTTGAAACTTCTCACATTTGCTAATAATGAATGCCAAATTATGTTTCCATGAACACTATTAATGCTTCATCCCTAAAATTTGGAATAACTTAATGTGAAGAGAGCGTGAAGTTTTGAAAAAATGTAATAAGTTTGATGACTGGGGAAAAATATAAAGACAATTGCCATTAACTTGAAACTTCTCACATTTACTTATAATGAATGCCAAATTATGTTTCCATTAAAACTATTAATACTTCATCCCTACATTTTGGAATAATTTACTATAGACAGAGCGAAAAGTTATGAAAAAATGTAATAATTTTGATAACCTGGGAAAAATATAAAAACAATTTCCATTGACTTGAAACTTTTCACATTTGCTTATATTAAATGCCAAATTACGATTCCATGAAAACAATTAATGCTTCATCCCTAAATTTTGGAATAATTTAATGTGAAGAGAGCGTGAAGTTTTGAAAAATGTAATAATTTTGATGACTTGGGAAAAATATAAAGACAATTTCCATTGACTTAAAACTTCTCACATTTGCTTATAATGAATGTCAAATTACGTTTCTGTGAAAACTATTAACACTTCATCGAGATAATCATAGAAATAAAATTGTTAAAATATGAACACAGAATGAATAAACACTTAAATTATATCTTGAATCTTGGAGGCGTTCACTTCGTGGTACATTTTCAATTTCGATATAAAGAAAACACTTAACTTTTTTATACCACTTTTATTTTACTATACGTGACTAGTTTCAATTACACGGTAATCATTATCAAACTGAGTACTTAAAATACGAAATACAAAGGTATATATACTAAAACTAGAATGCTTCAAAAAGAGGGGTGTACATCAGGTCAATCTGGTCGGTGAGGATGGAAATTCCCGGATTAATTTTTGCCTTGTGAATTTCAAGGGCTTCCAGTAAATCCATTGTTCTACCTTTTTCGGTGAGATGGATTACTGAAAGTACATCCTTGCCGAAATTATGATTTAATTCTAACAGATGATTTGAAAAGGTTGAATTATTATGTTTTAAATTGTATGATCTAAGATGTTCTTTTAATCTAATTTGAAAATTACGACCTGATTGTCCTATGTACAATCCTCCACAATCTGGACATGTTAAACTGTAAATTCCTGACTTGTACATACTATCTATTGGTGTTTTTGCATTAAAAATTAAATTAGAGAGTTTGGTGTTGGATCTAAACACAATGTCAACGTCTCGTTTTTTTAAAATATTTTTAATTTTTGAACTTATTGTTCCAAAGAAAGTTAATATTTTATATGATTTGTTTTCTGTGGCTGGATTGGTAGCATATATGTAATTTTGAATTTGTTTTAATTGAAATTTATTAATTAATTTGGATATAAGTGATTCTGGATAGCCATTATTAGTAGCAATTTGTTTTATTGTATTGATTTCTTTCTTAAGGGATTCGGAGCTAAGTGGAATTTTGAATGCACGGGTTATCATTGAGTAGAAACTTGCTATTTTATGTTTATATGGGTGGCGGGAGGAATTTGGGATAATTGAACATTTAGATAGTAACAATGTTAACCCAGTAGTCAAATCAGATTTTATTGATTTAATAGATCTAATTCTAAAACATAATCACTTTTCATTTAATAATAAATTCTACATACAGAAAGAAGGTCTAGCAATGGGTTCACCCCTGAGCCCGCTTCTAGCAGAACTTTTTATGGATAACCTTACAAAACAAATATTAAACTCACCCCAAGGTAAAAAACACATAAAATGGTGGTATAGATACGTCGACGATATTCTTGCATGCTTCGTTAGTACTGACAGACAAGTTAACCAGTTTCTAACTTTTCTTAACTCCCTTCATCCATCCATTAAGTTCACAGTAGAAACAGAATGCAATAACAAAATTAATTTCTTAGACCTAACATTAACTAGAACTAATAATAAACTTAGATTCGACATATACCGTAAACCTACTTTCACAGATACAATTATCCCAAATTCCTCCCGCCACCCATATAAACATAAAATAGCAAGTTTCTACTCAATGATAACCCGTGCATTCAAAATTCCACTTAGCTCCGAATCCCTTAAGAAAGAAATCAATACAATAAAACAAATTGCTACTAATAATGGCTATCCAGAATCACTTATATCCAAATTAATTAATAAATTTCAATTAAAACAAATTCAAAATTACATATATGCTACCAATCCAGCCACAGAAAACAAATCATATAAAATATTAACTTTCTTTGGAACAATAAGTTCAAAAATTAAAAATATTTTTAAAAAACGAGACGTTGACATTGTGTTTAGATCCAACACCAAACTCTCTAATTTAATTTTTAATGCAAAAACACCAATAGATAGTATGTACAAGTCAGGAATTTACAGTTTAACATGTCCAGATTGTGGAGGATTGTACATAGGACAATCAGGTCGTAATTTTCAAATTAGATTAAAAGAACATCTTAGATCATACAATTTAAAACATAATAATTCAACCTTTTCAAATCATCTGTTAGAATTAAATCATAATTTCGGCAAGGATGTACTTTCAGTAATCCATCTCACCGAAAAAGGTAGAACAATGGATTTACTGGAAGCCCTTGAAATTCACAAGGCAAAAATTAATCCGGGAATTTCCATCCTCAACGACCAGATTGACCTGATGTACACCCCTCTTTTTGAAGCATTCTAGTTTTAGTATATATACCTTTGTATTTCGTATTTTAAGTACTCAGTTTGATAATGATTACCGTGTAATTGAAACTAGTCACGTATAGTAAAATAAAAGTGGTATAAAAAAGTTAAGTATACTGAATACTTGTTGTGCTACTTTCTTGATGGAACCATATTTTCAAATTGGGTAAAGTAAAACGCTTGTTTTGTTCCATAATTTTATTTTCAGTTGCCTGACACGTGTTTCGATCGGTTAGGATCATTTTCAAAGTTAAACTGTTTAAAGTTTAACTTTGAAAATGATCCTAACCGATCGAAACACGTGTCAGGCAACTGAAAATAAAATTATGGAACAAAACAAGCGTTTTACTTTACCCAATTAGAAAAAGTTAAGTGTTTTCTTTATATCGAAACTTAAATTATAATTTTAATTTTAGATAAGACAAATTTCTAGCTTAAAAATCTGAATCATACGTATTTTACATTGATTTATTACATATTATTTTTTCATATACAATAATAGAAATTAAATAACGTCATTTTGGATAGATAGAGTTTTATGTCATTTATCTATATCATTTTATTATTATAACTATTTTGTTAACTACAAAGGAACATATAATTATTAATCCAAATTCCACTAGTCCCCTATCGCAGTTACATGGATGACTTAGTATAAGATCCGATAAATTATCTCTGGAGGTAATTTAGTGATTTATGTGCACCGACGAAAACTTTAATATTTGACTGCATGGTCTAACCTTTGCATAACTTATCTAAATCCTTGGCCTGGACGATACGTAACTTTACGTGAACTGATCAGAATACAAACAGCCGAATTTGTGCTGCTCGGTTTCCAAAACCAGAGGATCATCTTTAATTCCCCGCAGGTTTCAAGAGGGAAAAAGCCCCTCCTTTGTTAAAGACATTCACGACGACGATGGCTCGGAACCCCCGGTTACCCGTTAAACCGGTTTAATAGAAATGTTGTTTAGACTATTTCGCAGCTTTATTCACATTTACTTTAGACCTTTAAATTAAATAAACCCTGACACGATGCGGAGATATCTCCGCCATTGTTTAATTATTTCTATTATTCAGGCGGAACTCGCGGTAACCTTTAACAATTACCGAAGCCCTCACGGAATATGTTCACAAATACTTATCTTCAGCGTTATGTAATTACTTTATATTTATTTTATTTTGATATTAAATATTACAAGCATTTTTTTCTCTTATCTATATATGTTAAATCAGGCCACTAAACCAAAGTTTAATTTTAGTTTTTAACTATTTACCGCTGATACTACACACGGTTATAGGAGAATTAGTTCGAGTTGTGAAATCGCGAATGGTATGTGAATTTACCTTGTTCTAGAACTACTCCTTGATGACTAGTGAATAAATTATGAAGTTCAGAATAGGATAAATCTTAAAATACTTGACGTCAAGGTATAAACCAATACTCACAAAAATTACGTTAACACTAGTATAAAGTCCATCTACTATATTGACGACAATGACCATGTAGGTGATGCGAATTCATGAAAACCACAAAAAGAGTTGCATCTGGTAAGTGAAATCTACTGCAGACAACCATTAAACGACGCGTGGGACTAGCACGAATGTCGAATAAATAGGAAAAACTGAAGCCTCTAAATACATTCGGCCCGTAAAATCGTTAGCACTGTAAATTACTACAGAAAAAGCGAGCACCCTACTTTCAAGTGATTAAATTTAATCGGAGAATATTCGATGTAAATGATGAGGTGCGGAAACGCACAAACGCGTTTAATTAATGGATGAATGTTATTAAAATCCATTTAGCAAATTTGATACGAAGGAGTTATTGTTTCCGATCGAGCGATATGTCATAAATTTCCTAAAGGTTATAGAAAAATGCTTAAGATTAAATTCTAATTAATTTTGACGCGAGAATTTATGATCTTTTAATCTCCCCAAATTACTGAATCCCCGCAAGATAATTTTTCTTGCATTAGGCTTACAATGTTGCGTCGGCATCTCTGGATCGCTAATTAAATTAACATTTTTCACTTCCAAAATTACGAAAACACCAGCCATTATACTATACTTAACAATTTTAATAAACGCATTCAGAAAGTTCACATAGAATTTAAATGAAAAATGCGATGCTTTTCGTCTTTTACAATCTAAGAGTCTTAAAAAACTACAATATACAACTACTTTCCTGGCTATTACCACGACGAGTATTGATTGATAAATAGATAATTTATGTGCTAAACAATATCAATGATTTCAAAATAACACAAGTATCATTTTTATGTCTTGATATTCTGATATATGTCATCGGCGTGTGACGTGAAGTTAGTTGTTCTGGTTTTTATCTCAATTGCAACGTGAGATTTTGGTTGCTACTTTGAGAAATATACATTAAACGTGATATATTAGGTTGTTTTCAATTTGTGGTTGTTATTTTATTTTCCAATAATAATCTTAGGTAGAGGCCCGGCCGAAGGCACGATGTAATTGATGCATAGCATCAGGGGGTGTCTTATTATTATTTTTTTATCAAACATTTGCTGTTTTTATGAGCAATTTTGCCACTAAATAAATTAGGACTCGAATGATTTCTCAAATCAATACATGTCACATATGACTCGGCAGTCTCACGACAGTTTCACAAATTTATGCATAACTTATTCAGGATTATGATCCTATTAAAATCTATAAACACCACATTCCAAACTTTTAATCCCAATCGAACTAAGCATGGTACTGTGGAAAAATACAACTTCAATGGCTTGAGGGAAAACAATTGCCATCAATTTAAAATTTCTCTAATCTATTCAAAATTCATTCAGGATTACCTTTCCGCAAAAAACTGAAAGCACTCCATTTCCTAATTTTGACATAATCCCATTTGAACCGAACGCGAAATTATCAACAAAATGTAATTATTTCGGCGCCATAAAAAATATGATAACCATTGCCACCGACTTAAAATTTCACAAATCTATTCAAAATTTATTCGGGATTAAGTTACTATAATAACCTGTAAACCCGTGTAACCTGTAACCTGTAACCTGTAAAGAGCGTAGAATTGTGGAAACGTAGAATTCTATTACTTGTAAAAAATATAAAAACGATTGCCTGCGACTTGAAATTTTACAAATTTATTGAAAGGTCATTGTGATTACGGTTTTTTCAAGACCTATAAACACTCCATCCCCACATTTTTCACATATTCCAATTCGAAGAGAGCGTAGAATTGTGAAGAAAAATGTAATAAATTCGGCGTCATAAAATTTTTTTAAACTATTGCAATCGACTTGAAATTTGACAAATTTATACAAAGTTAATTCCTAATTACTCTACCACAAAAATCTGTAAACACCCCGTCCCTAAACTTTGAGATCATCTCGTTCGAATTGTGGAAAATCACAATAATTTCGACGACTTGAAAAACATTTAAAAACAATTGTCATCGACTTGAAATTTTGCAAATTTGTTGGAAGGTCATTTGTGATTACGATTCTTTAAAAACCTATAAACACCCTATACCTACACTTTTTATAAAACCCCATTCGAATAGAGTGTAAAATTGTGAAGAAAAAATTTAATAAATTCGGCGTCGTAAAAAAATTGAAAACTATTGCAATCGACTTGAAATTGGACAAGTTAATTCAGAATTACTCTACTACAAAAATCTGTAAACACCCCGTCCCTAAACTTCGAGATGATCTCATTCGAATTGTGAAAAATCACAATAATTTCGATGACTTGAAAAAAATTTGAAAACGATTGTCATCGACTTGAAATTTTACAAATTTATTGAAGGGTCATTTGTGATTACGATTCTTTAAAAACCTATAAACACCCTATACCTACATTTTTTACAAAATCCCATTCGAATAGAGCGTAAAATTGTTAAAATGTAATAAATTCGGCGTCGTAAAAAAATTTGAAAACTATTGCAATCGACTTGAAATTGGACAAATTTATTCGAAATTACTCTACCACAAAAACCTGTAAATACCCCGTACCTAAACTTGGAGATCATCTCAGTTGAATTGTGGAAAATAACAATAATTTCGACGACTTGAAAAAAAATTAAAAACGATTGTCATCGACTTGAAATTTCACAAGTTTATTCAAAATTTATTCGGAATTATGATTTTATAAAAAAAGCTCTAAACATATTCCTGAATTTTGACATAATTCCATGCAAACAGAATGCGAAATTGTAAAAAAAAAGCAAAGGTTTTGGCGTTCTAATAAATTATGAAAATAATTGTCATCGATTTAAACATCTATTCAGAATTCGCTTAGAATTACACCCCGTTACTTAACTTTGAAATAATCTCATTCTAACAGAGTGTAGAGTTGTTAAAAAAATACAATCATTTCTATGACTTGAAAACAATTGCCATCGACTTGGAATTGCACAAATCCATTCAAAATTCATTTGCAATTACGATTCCACAAAAATCTGTACACCTTACTTAAATTTTGAGATAATTGAACGAAGCGTGTAATTCTGGAAAAGCACAATCATTTCGTCGACTTGGTCGATTTGAAAAAATGTAAAAACAATTGCTATCGAATGGAATTTTTACAAATCTATTTAAAATTTATTCGAGATTACGATTCCATAAAAAAAACCTCACCCTAAATTTCCAGATAATATAACATAGCTTTAAATTGCAAAAAAAATACAATAATTTTGTGACAAAATACAATTTATCGAGATGTAAAAATATAATTTTTGACAACAAAGAATACAATTTTTGAGGTGGAAAAATACTATTCTTCCCAGTAAAAAACAATTTTGACAGTTAAAAATAAATAATTTTTGATAGGGGCAAAATCCAATTTTTGTAAAAAAATTTTTTTTTGTAAAAGTTTTAACGAACAATATAATTGTTGTGCTGAAAAATACCGTTCTTCACAGTAAAAAAAAAACATTTTTGACAGTTAAAAAATCACAAGTTTTGACAGTGGGAAAATACAATTTTTGCCAGTGGCAGAATACAATTTTGAGCGATGTAAAAATATAATTTTTGACAAGGAAGAATACAATTTTTGTGGTGGAAAAATATCGTGCTTCCCAGTGAAAATAAAAATCCATTTTTGACAGTTAAAAAACACAAGTTTCAACAGTGGCAAAATACAATTTTTGACAGTGGCAGAATACAATTTTTGGCGATGTGAAAATATAGTTTTTAACAACGTTCATATTCTAATTTTTGTGGTGGAAAAATCCAATTTTTGAAAAGAAAAAAAAATTGTAAAAATATAAGTTTTAATAACGAACAATACAATTTTTGTGATGAAAAAATACCGTTCTTTACAGTAAAAAAGAACATTTTTGACAGTTAAAAAATAAATAATAAAGTTTTGACAGTGGGAAAATACAAGTTTTGACAGTGGCAGAATAAAATTTTGAGCGATGTAAAAATATAATTTTTGACAAGGAAGAATACAATTTTTGTGGTGGAAAAATATCATTCTTCCCAGTGAAAAAAATCCATTTTTGACAGTTGAAAAACACAAGTTTCGACAATGGCAAAATACAATTTTTGACATTGGCAGAATACAATTTTTGGCGATGTGAAAATATAGTTTTTGACAACGATTATATTCTAATTTTTGTAGTGGAAAATACCGTTTTTCGCAGTGGAAATAATACCATTTTTTGACAGTTAAAAACGCGATATTTGACAATGGCAGAATACTGCTTTTGGCGATAGAGAAAACGAATTTTACAGAATATAAAAATACAATTTTAAGGGTGGTCAAATACTATTTTTGATTTGACAAAGGAATAATACAATTTGAGGGTGGTAAAATACTATTTTTAGCCGTGGAAAAACATAGCTTTTGACAGGAGAGAAAAATTATAGTTGGCAGTGTAAAAATACAAGTTTTAACTGTATATATCATTTTGGCGATATAAAATTGAATTTTGGACAAAGAAAACAAACAATTTTTGGCGACGGAAAAATACCGTTCCTTCCAGTGAAAAAATGTTCGACAGTGAAAAAACATGATTTTTGGTGGTGGCAGAATACTGTTTCTGGGAAATTGAAGAATTTGACATGCAATTTTGACGGTGCTGAAGTACTATGTTTGATAGTGGAAACGTACGATTTTTAAAAGGAAATAAAATCCATTTTGACCGTTAAGAAACATAATTTTTGACAGGGAAGAAAAACCATTTCTGACAATTAAAAACATAATTTTTGACATTAACAAAATTCCATTTTTGGCGATAAATTTTCATAATGAAAACATGCAATTTTTGACAATGAATAATGATAGTTTTTGACAGCAAAAAAATATTCTTGATCAAGGAGAAATACTTATTTTGACAGTAGTAAAATACCTTTCTTTCCACTTTTAATAGCGAGAAAACACAATGTTTGATAGTGGTATACCATTATTTTTAGTAATGAAAAAAATATAATTTTTGACAGTTCTTCCCCATGTGTCCAATACTATATTTAACAATTCTTCGCGATTTTCCCAATACAAGTTTTGACAGCGTAGAAACATAATTTTTAACAATGATAGAATAAAATTATTGGAGATGGAAAAGCTAAAGTGTTAACTCATTGAATGCATTTTTTTAAGTTCACGAACTCGGCTTCGTATCGTTTGGTAAATTGTTCTCTCGCTTAAAAAAATGTAACTTTCATCGCTCGTTGAACAATATACTATTTTTGTCAAGTTTTAACAGTAGAAAATAAAAGCAATCTTTACAGATATAAATTACAATTTTTGTTAGTTCAAAATGTTATCTTTTTTGGTAGATAAGGGCCATCTTTATTGGTTGAAAAATACAACCTTTGATAGTACAAACATGTTGTTTTGACAGGATCATAATTTAAAGTAGAAAGCGTAATTTTTGACAGGTGAAATTATCCTTTCTAACATTACTAGAATTCAAAAACGGTAACGTGGCCATCATGTTACTTTCTCCGATTTTAAGGTTTAATAGTTATTTATATTCATAATTTCGTCATGCATTTTCAATTGAAACGATATTTTAAATGTACAACAAGTGTATTGAAGGATCGAATGAAACTGTTATTTGAAACGTTAAAATTATGAAATGACAAATTATACTTCAAATTTTAATCATGTTTACCGTCAGTTTACTCAAAAACTAAAAAAATATCGAAAGAAACGTATTCTTTATAAGTTGTTAATTTCGGAATTATCAACAATTATTATTGATATAAATTTTATGTAACTATTATCGTTTCCCAATTATAAACCAAAAATGTAAAAAAAATTATATTATAAAAAATTTTACGAAAAATATATTCAAATAAAAAATGCTTCTTTCTTTGTTCCCCTCAAAATTTGTTTGAATATTCTCGTAGTATTTTTTAATTTTAAAAAATTATCGGTGAAAAACAAAAAATGGTTGAGTTAAAACACCCACTTTCGGTGTACGAAATTTTACCAAAAGCTTTTCAATTCTTTGGATTATCAAATAAGACTTATGTTTAAAGTTTGATGTAAATTCATGTTTTTGAGAAACAGCGCGAACAGACAGACACACATAGATATTGAAAAATGGTGATGTGGCCATCATGTTACTTTCTTCGACTAGAAAAATATTTATATTTACGCTTTCATGGTTTATTTTCAATTTAAATCATATTTTAAATGTACATCGAAGGTTTCGTGGACTCGGATGAAACTGACGTTTAAAACGTCAAAACTATGAAACATGGAAAAATTATACTTCAAATTCAAAAACTCGGTTTACTTAAAAACTAACGAGATTTCGAAAAAAACTTATTCTTTAGAAGTTGTTCATTTTTGCATTATCTACAATTATTATTCACATAAATTTGCTGTAACTATTATCGTTTCATAATTATAAACCAGATATGAAGAAAAAATCAATTTTTTTTTTATAAAATATATTTTCAAACAAACGATGTTAATTTTTTTGTTGTCTTCAATATTTGTTTAAATGTTTTTGTGATATTTTTCATATTTAAGAAGATATTGGAAAAGAAAAAACAAAAAACGGTTAAGGTAAACACCCACTTACGGTGTACGAAATTTTACCAAATTTTTTTTTTCAGTTCTTTGGATTATCAAATAAGACTTATGTTCAAAGTTTCAAATAAATTGCTCTATTAGTTTTTGAGATACAGCGCGCACTGACACACACTCAGGCGCGCGCACACACAGACACAGAGACACACACCCAGACACACATGTAGACGCAAACATTTTTTTTCCAGAAATTGTTGAAATGGCAAGGACCCCAAAACGGAAATTTCCGTAAAAAGAATTTTTGAAAAAAAAATCACGATCACAATACTTTCTCGTATTTCGTAACGGAGAAAGTAAAAATATGCTGTGTGTTAAAATGCCAAAATCCAGTATGGCGCCCAAACGAGAAACTAAATTTTGTGTTGTTTCTCGGCCATATGTTTTTATGTCTGGGCAAATACGATCGCATATTTTAATTTGTCGAAAAAAATGCCGTTGGGTCCAAAATACCTATTTTTGTCAAAAATACTTTGTTTTTATTTTGTTTGATTTTGAATTTATAAATTGTATATAAAAATGCACCACACCCATTTATTGTAAAATATTATTATTTTACCGTGACATTTGTATACAGGGTGTAGTGGAACAAAACGGAACATAGGATTTTCAATGTTAATTTCTTTATATTGGAATATTATCTTCCCTGATCATTTTAGAAGGAAACATGTAAATACATTTTTTGTAGAGTAAAATTTTTGATGCAGTCTTGCTGTTATTTATTTTTTTGCAATTACAAGAACCCGAAAAAAATAATAAAATAAAAATTATCATTTTCGCGAAAATAATGAGTGCCATGAAATTAAAAAAAAATGATGCGCTGTTGATCTGTTGGCTTCTGTCAAGTTGATTGAATACTTTATAACTGTTTACAAGTTTTTGTGCAAATTGTGAAGTGGTGGCAGTTTTCGTGAAGTGCAGCATATGTTTGCCATTAAATGTTCTGCTTGGATTTATATTGTTATTTCTATTTTCATTCATAAAAACCAAACAGATCCACTACGCATCTTTTTTTTTTAATTCCATGGTAACCATTATTTTCGTGAAAATGATCATTTTTATTTTATTATTTTTTCGGGTTCTTATAATTGCAAAAAAATAAATAACAGCATGACTGCATGCAGAAATTTTTACTCTACAAAAAATGCATGTACATGTTTCCTTCTAAAATGATCAGGGAAGATAATATTCCAATATAAAGAAATTAACATTGAAAATCCAATGTTCCATTTTGTTCCACTACACCTTGTAGATCTAAACAAATATTCACGACTAGAGTTAAATGTTATATTTTTTCCGTCATTATCAATGATACAATTTATAACAAATTCATCATTTTGCAATACACAATGTTGTTTTACAAAATAATTTTGTATCTTACCCCATTAGGGAAACATTTTATAATTCGGATGTCGGTGTTTTTCTGGGATTCGTTTGTCTTTTATGATTATTAAAAAAAACGTGACTTTATGCCTTTAAATAAAGTTACATATCACAATGTTAAGCGAATTAGCGTAAAATTTTCGCTTACAAAAGAATTTTTATTTTACATATATGTTGCATTTTACAAAAGCAGATTGTAATAATGTAAAATATTTATCTAAAAAAATGTATATATGCATGCACAAACTGATTCTATATAAAGGTAATCTCATTAAACTTAATTATTAAAACACTATATTCACGTTTATATACATTAATTATCACTTAATTTTTTTATGGTCAAATTTAGCTATTCAAAAAACGCAAATTATTATGTATATTTTGAAAATATGCCCGGGGTAACGCACGTAATGGAAATATTATTTACGCATTATTGCCACTAAATAAATTAAATATTTAAATTTCATGAAAGCGAATTATATCCTGAATATATGAATATTAAACCTGTTCGTCAATATACGAAAATACGTCTTATAGAGACTTAAAGACAAATAAATTATTGAAACATGTACTTCTCTTCCTAACGCCGTATAAGCTTATTATAAATAGTATTACTATTGGTTTATTTTAAGGTATTTTGTTCTACATACAACTAACTTACAAAAAAATGTATTCATGACACCTTAAGAAGTATAAGTAAGGAAGAAACTTTTTCTGTATATTACAGGGTTATGTGTGGTACGAGTTTGGCTACCGCGTAGATGTTTGCCGTACAGCTAACGGTGGCCACATTGAACACTTATAATGTATGGAAAGAAACTTTGAAACTTCCTTTTCTTCCTTGGTAGAAACATTGTTAACTTTGGATTTGTACTTCAATAAATACGAATTTTTAAAAATGGGTCCATCATTTAGAATAACCCTGCATTATAAGATAATTTGCTCAGAATAAATGACCTAAAAACACAATCATTACTTTAACATCCGTAAATGCTTTACAGTCACGGATAGTAAATCCAAGTAAACGGTAACTTCTCTGTACACTACATGAACTTGTTCAAAACTCGCTTACAACTAATAGAATTATGAAATAGTTCACACTTTTTATACCCGAGTATAAGGTAATTAGTTATTAGTGTAAGTGCATAGAAATAATTATTTTTGTGTAAAGGCATGAATTACAATTAAAAAACGAAAACGATTTTTGTAGATTTGCGAGCGTATCAAGTTTTTTCGTTCTTATGAATTTTTTTTTAATTCATCAACCACAAATCAAGGGCTTCCATGCCTAATTTAATAACTAGTTAAAACCTAGAACGTTTAGATTGATCATCAATCATTTATTAATTAAAATACGTGATGATGTAAGATTAAGACGTACGCGGACGTGAATGCTACAGCATTCATTTTCATTGTGAAGCAGAATGACGATTGCTATAGCATTTAGAATCAATTATTATTCATTTAAAATGTGATACTTTAACTACTCTTACAAAATATGTCAGATTTCGGATATCACAATTAATTTTAATTTTTTTTTTTGCAGCTCACTGAAATTTTTACTCTCTGCGAACGTGTAAACGTGAACCTTTAAAGCAACGTGATGTCCTCATTGGGTAGTAAAGATAGCAAAGGACTGTCTTTCTCAATTTTATTGTAACAATTTAATAGCTTTTCTAGTAACCTAATAGACAAGTCGTTGAAACCTACATAGCAGTGTAATTCATTTAAAAAACTAGTCGTGCATGAAATCGGACCTAAGAGCATCGTATCCATCCCTTAATCCTGTTAGGGATGCGGTTTCTATTCCGGGACGAAGACTGACCTTACATTTGTCACAAGATCCGGGTGCAACCGCATGCCCTGTGGCCTGGGATGCTGCTACACTACCTGCACCCCCTTGCCCTTGCAGCTTATCCCATTCCCTAACTAAATATACACTTTTACTTCAGGTAAATATGCATACTAAATACACTACTAATTAGAGCTTTTTTTAACATGATTATCTCAGCCACGCCGCATGACCTTGCCCTTTTCACCTTCAACTATAACCGGAATTACGGCCAATTCCGTATAAGCCCTATAAATTAATGGTTTAATCGATGCGGCTTTATAAGTTATTCCATGCGAAGATACCGTCATATTATTTGGAATTGGTTATAACTCTCTATTAAATAATTAAATGCTGTCGTTCATTATTATCATCAATTAATTTAATACAACGAGTTTATACTTATATAATAATTTCACAACATACGACATTTTAGTGTTTTAATCTGCAAATAATTTGTAATCAAATCGATACAGGTTGTACTCAGTTAACTAATTGCATTAAATAGTAACGAAAACTAGGCTGAATATATGAATATTCAACCTGTTTGTAATTCTGTAAAATTAATCTCACTAAAACAGACTTGGGAACGGATTGACCTCTTTTCATCTTTATTTAATTTATTTAATGCTTCTGCAAAAAACGAGGGTTTTCAATTTTTAAATTAACTAGACATAGTTATTAATATTTTCGAAATTCTTAAGAAGTTTAGTTCTTTTAATAAAATGCTTTCGTCGTTATTGAAATAAGGTGGCAGGGTCAATTAGCTAATGGAAATTTGTAATAACATTATCTTTTTTTTAATATGACAGGGCAATATGCATACCAATCAAAAATACTGTTTCTGAGAACTACTAATTAATCAAATGGTATAATAATAATAATAATACCAATCTTTATTTACGTTACATGCTGTTATATAAATATGTATAAAAATATACTGAAGGAAAAAAAAATGAAACACTTGAAATTCCTGAAATTTCAACCATTTTCAAACCGCCATAACTTGGCGTATTTTCAATCGATTTTGATGAATCTTTGAGGGCTAAAAGCTTTGAAGTGTCTTCTTTGAAGTCATGCATGCGAACTTAAGCGTAACCCCTTCCACCCCCTCTAGCGCCCTTTTTTCAGGAAACCATGTCCAATTTTGACGATGTATAAGGAGTTGTAAAATTTTTGTCGACTCGGTCCACCATACAGGCATTAAAATTTGATCAACTCCCTATGCAGAACTCAAAGAACGAAGTTCCTATGACGATTTGGCACAAAGTTATTGGTGTTTGAAAAAAAGTGCATTTTGAGGTTTTTCGCACATAACTCAGTGACATTTCAACCAAATTTGATGATTATTTTGGCTCTACTTTAAGAGGGTAAACTCAGATTGGAATGATCCCTTTTCGAACCGTTCAATCCCCGAACAAAAAAACACGTTTTTGAACAAAAAACGTCCTACTTTGGCAACTTGTACTGAGTTGGAACAAATGTGTCGACTCGATCCACCAAAAGGGTATTAAAATGTGTTCAATTGAAAAAACGAAGTTCCTACGACGATTTGGCAGAAAGTTATGGGTGAAGTGAATTTTGTGTTTTTTTTTTATTTTTTCGTTTGGAGGGGGTAGAGCCCTCTCTTTGAGTGGAGGATAAACCTACTCAAAGAAAACACATTTTGCGTTTGATTTCTCAAAAGATCGTCGCAATCGGTTGGATAGAAGCCGAGTTGAAAAATTACCTAAATTTTTACAAATCTCAAATGTTTTTTTTAATTTTTTCCGTCTGTGTAATTTGTTTGTTATTATTGGACGAATGAAAAAAACGGACGAATGGTGGTGAGTTAGGCCCACATGTTTTCCGACGCTACGGAGATCGTTAAAGTGAGCCTTTGAACCTAAAATAAAGTTTTTTGTTAATGGAGTTCTGAGGTACAAAATGCGATATTCATGATTTCGCGCAAACCATAAATTTTTGCGCATACCTCAAAGAACATGCAAAGAAAATTTCAGTCGTGAAAATGAAAACAATTTCGACGAAAAACTTCGGACTTATGAGTCAAAAAACCACAAAATTCACCTTTTTTAAAACACCCATAACTTTGTGCCAAATCGTCGTAGGAATTTCGTTTTTTGAGTTCCGTACAGGTAATTGAACACATTTCAATGCTCTTTTGGTGGATTGAGTCGACCCACTTTTTCCAACTCGGTACACGTTGCCAAAGTTGGGCTTTTGTTTGCCCAAAAACGTATTTTTTTTTTGTTCGCGGGTTGAAGGGTTCGAAAAGGGATCATTCCAATCTGAGTTTACCCCCTTAAAGTAGAGCTAAAATGAGACTTTTTGCCCGAAAGAATGATCAAATTTGGTAGACACTAAGTTATGTGCGAAAAACCTTAAAATGTTCTTTTTTCAAACACCTACAACTTGGTGCCAAATCTTCGTAGGAACTTCGTTCTTTGAGCCCTGCATAGGGAATTGATCAAATTTTAATGTCTTTATGGTGGATGGAGTCGACAAAATTTTTCCAACTCCGTACACATCGTCAAAGTTGGACATGGTTTCCTGAAAAAAAACATTTCACAGGGGCGCTAGATGGGGGCGGAAGGGGTTACGCTTAAGTTCGCATGCATGACTTTAAAGAAGACACATTAAAATTTTTCGCGATCAAAGATTTATCACAATCGAATTAAAACACGCCGAGTTGTGGCGGTTTGAAAATGGTACAAATTTCACGAGTTTCAAGTGATTATTTTTTTTTCACCAGTGTAGATGTTTACAAAAAAACAACCAAAAACGAGAAAAAAAATGATTTCACGCAAATCAGTATGTGGGATTCAGTTGAGTTTGACCTCTAACTTGTCTTCCATCCAAACTTACAAAACTAAATTATCAATTATGAATTATAAATAGAAAAAATCTTCCTTTGCAAATAAAATGAATAATCAGATTCATATTTATTCGCTTATTTTCGAAAAAAGCATTCGTAAGGGACTGCAAAATTTAATACATTTTAAGGTCCTTATTTTGTTTTTCATTTCAGATAACCGGAATTCCAGATTCATCTGGTACCGAAAAACGCTGCAGCATTCGCACGCCATGATTGGATGACCGCTGAAGGATAAAAATAATTTACTAATTTCATGAATAAAAAATAATTTGAATCCTACAATATATGCCCTTTAATTGCCAGAAAGTCCTATTATCCTCAGTATAAAATGTAATGTTAAAAAAATCACAAAAAAGTGTAATTTTTTTTTAAGTACTAACTCGCCTTAATTTGAATAAATTCAATAACTTTAACACACAGTATCACTGCATAAATTAACATTTGTTTAAAGTCTTTCATACACTTTATTTTAGCGCTCATGTTTTTATCTTCATCCAGAGGGGTGCTTTCGCCTCTAACTTTTTTTTTAAATATTAGAGTCTGCCAAATGATTTATTTCAAGTGAAATACATTTCGGGTTAAGTTCTACATAAGCAACATAAAGTGTGCATCAGGAAAATTTCAGTATTTTGATTTTAGATACTTGTATGTTAAACAATAACATGTTTAATGAAACAGCTATTCTTGTTATCAGGTTAACATGGCTTTTGTCTTGGTTGGTTCAAATTAAAGATGAATTTTGTAGGGGTTCGAGTTTAAAATGAGAAGGGTAAAGTTCCTTAGAGCTCTTTTATGCATTAAGGGGTACTTACACCTTGTAGGACAATTTTGGAGCCAATTTTCAAGAATTTATTGTAAAAAAACAAGAAAAGATTTCGATACGAAACTTTTTTATTTTATTGTAAATGAATTGAATTTCACACATGATTTGTTTTACATGTCAATGATGACTTCGAAGACCTGGAGATGGCATTTACAGCGCCCCTGTCAGAAGTGAAGGGTCAAACGGTGTACAGGATTGGGTCAACCCTAGTGATCTCAAAAATAATTTTCAACAAGACTTTTAATTGTTGTTATGTCAGCAAGGTCCCGATCGTTCACTCTTTCAAAATTCCGATTTTTCACAAAATGGCTGACATTTTTCCAAAAAAGTCATTTTTTACCATGTTTTTTGTCCTCCTTGAAGCTCTCAAAATACACAGCTTCTGATTTTGTGATTTAAAAATTTAGCAAATTTCAGTAATTAATAAAGAAATAGCCAAAACCGTAGCTTTTCGAAGTCATAAGCTAGGAAAACTACTATCTGACGTTTATCTGACTCACATACGTATTGCAAATAAAATTGTGTTTATAAATTTTAAATACATCTGTCGAATGCATTGTCATTTGATTATTCAAACATTTTATATAGGAAACTTGGTGCGATTGAAAATGAAAAATATATCAAAACATTTCAATGTGAAATAAACTTAAAATTCGAAATTCGAAAGTTGTCTTTGTCTTCAGTCATCAAAAGTTCGGGTTTTATTTTACAAATATGTTAATTTATTGTAATAATTAACCAAAAGAGCCAATTTAAATTTAAAAATACGTTCAAAAGTTGTTATGAAAAATTAATAAAAGCTGCCGACACCACAGTTTTTTTTTTTACTTTCTCCGTTACGAAGTACGAGAGTGTATTGTGATCGTGATTTTTTTTTTTAATTTTTTTTTTACGGAAATATCCGTTTTGGGGCCCCTAGATGCCATTTCAACAATTTCTGGAAATTTTTTTGTTGTGTCTGTGTGGCTGTGTGTGTGTGTGTGTGTGTGTGTGTGTGTGTGTGTGTGTGGCTGTGTGCGCTGTATCTCAAAAACTAATAGAGCAATTGATATGAAACTGTATACATCCATCTTATTTGATAATCTGAAGAACTGAAAAGCTTTTGGTAAAATTTCGTACACCGGAAGTGGGCGTTTACTTTAACTGTTTTTTGTTTTTTGCCAATATTTTCTTAAATCTGAAAAATATCACAAAAGCATTTAAACAAACTTTGAAGACAACAAAGAAATTAACATCTTTTGCTTGAAAACATTTTTCATAAAATCATTTTTATTCGAGAAAAAAATGTATTATTATTTTCTTAATTTTTGGTTTATAATTATAAAACGATAATAGTTACAGCAAATTTATGTTAATAATAATTGCAGAGAATGCTAAAATGAACAACTTATAAAGAATGAGTTTTTTTTTAAATCACTTTAGTTTTTGAGTAAACTGAGTTTTTGAATTTGAAGTATAATTTTTTCATGTTTCATAATTTTGACGTTTTAAACGTCAGTTTCATCCGAGTTTACACAACGCTCGATGCATATTTAAAATATGATTTCAATTGAAAATAAACCGTGAAAACGTAAATATAAATGGCTATGTTACCATCAAGTCGGAGAAAGTAACCTGATGGCCACATCACCATTTTTAAGTTAATAATCAATAAAATCGCCGTACTGAAGTTCAGAGGTTGCACAGCTGCCAAATATGTTGTTGTATTTTAACGTCTAAGTTTGGTACAGTTTAAAAAACGCTTTAAAAAAATTAAATGCGATTTGCCAGACTTGATGGTATTTTAATCCAAAAAGGCAAAGCCTATTTTTTACTTTCTCCGTTACGAAGTACGAGAAAATATTGTGATCGTGATTTTTTTTCAAAAATTTTTTTTACGGAAATATCCGTTTTGGGGTCCCTAGATGCCATTTCAACAATTTCTGGAATTTTTTTTTGTCTGTGTGTGTGTATGTGTGATGGTGTGTGCGTGTGTGTATGGCTGTCTGCGCTGTATCTCAGAAACTAATAGAGCAATTGATATGAAACTGTGAACATACGTCTTATTTGATAATCCGAAGAACTGAAAAGCTTTTGCTAAAATTTCGTATACCGGAAGTGGGTGTTTACCTAACTGTTTTTTGTTTTCTGTCAATATAAAAAATATCACAAAAACATTTAAACAAATATCGAAGACAACAAATAAACATCTTTTGCTTAAAAATATTTTTTTATAAAATCATTGCTAATCGAGAAGAAAAAAATTATTATTTTTTTTTAATTTTTGGTTTATAATTATGAAACAATAACAGTTACAGCAAATTTAAGTGAATAATAATTTTTGAGAATGCCAAAATGAACAAGTTTTTTTTCGAAATCTCGTTAGTTTTTGAGTAAACCGAGTTTTTGAATTTGAAGTATAATTTTTTCATCTTTCATGATTTTGACGTTTTAACGTCAGTTTCATCCCAGTTTTATGAACATTTAAAATATGATTTCAATTGCAAATAAACCCATGAAAACGTAAATATAAAGTCGGAGAAAGTAACATGACGGCCACATCACAATTTTTTCAATTGTAATCTGCAAAGCTGCCAATGTGTTTTTCGATTTTGGAGATTTGAACGATAAAATATATCAAATTTTGTAAAATTATAATAACATTATAAAATTTATTTATTTGAAAACTTTTGAAAATCGCATGTTTTGTTGTAAGTCAACAAAATCGCATTTGTGTCTTATTTATCATAATTTGAAAAAGTGCTGCGAATTATTTAAGTGAAATCTATAAAAATTGCGACATCTTCCAAAATCGCTCGAGTTGGATTTTTAGACGTTAAAATATAACTAGTTTTGTATAATTTGAAAATGTGTCACGAGTTTGTCTTGTGAAATATTCAGATATTGAGAAAGTAGCACAGCTAACAAAATCGCGTTTCCGAATTTTAAAAGTTGAATAATTATCGAATGCATGGTTGATTTCGAAAGAGGGAGAGAGAGAGAGATTTATACATTTATTCAGGCAATTTTACAAATGACCTCAACAGGAAATTGACCAGAGGTGTTCCAGCCTAGCCATCGATTTCGATTTTTTCAATATTTAATGCTAATTTAGTAAATTTTGGAAATTTGTTAGGAACGGTTCAGGAGAAATGTACGGAAATTGTAGTTAAAAATGTGTTGAGAAACCTTTATTTAAAATCGACGTAAATTGCTAATGTCGCAAAACCAAAACATCATTTTCAAAGCATTGCGCCATTTTAATTTTTTAAACGTTTAAATATAACTGATTTAGTATGATTTAAAAATGTATTATAGATTTCTTAGCGAAATCTATGTAAATTGTAAAACTAGCAAACTAATCCGCTTTTTTTTAAATTTTATAAGTTGCAAATAACTACCGAATGTGTTGGATGACTTAAATAATTAAATCCTCAATTAGTATTACTACTACTAAATAATCTTTTTTATCACGTATTTGCAAATTAATTATACTACCCACAATACATTTAGGTACAACACTTGATAAAGGGCTATCGATCGTGGGTCTTTCTGCGCGATTAGTATTATTTAGAGAAAAATAAGTAAATTGCTAAAATCGGTTTTTGAACTCCAAGACAAAAAATAACGCTTTTTGAATTATCAAGAAATATGTAAAATCCCATTGGTACCACCACATCGGTGAAAGTTATATGATGACCACATCCATATTTTTTGGTTATACAAGTCGATAATGATCACATTATATAATGACAACTTATTTTTAGAGAATCGGGGTAAATATCTTCTTTAGTACCACCTGTCAATTTACAATAAATTAATGCGTTAAGAGACACCAAGGCTTATAATAAGTGCTTAGTTTTATCCCAACCATTAAGAATATTATTGAAACCACTTAAGATATAATCTGTGAAGGCGCAAAAATAATTTAATTCATATTGCATGTGGATTGTTTATATAACTGACGTAGTTACAACTGTAATCATAGTTGTTTACTTAGTTAATTAGTTACGCAACATGTATATGATCAACACAGGCAAACAGTATACATCAATGATGTAAATTCCTTTAAATACCGCAAATAATACAGAATCGCCCTTTACGAAAACTTGCCATAAACTTAATTTAATAGGCAAGTTGCTAAAAGTGTTTTGTCATGACAAGCCGCATATAGGTAACTTTATGATATGCTGATATGTAAGAGTATTTTCTCTGTCATCCTTAGTTCAGTGCGAGGTTGATCGGCAAATAATAATATTTATGTAAGTGGTTGCCCTCAGAATATTTTGGCGGTTCTCGTTGCTTCGTTTGGTATTAAGTTCCTCTCGCCTCATTTGACTAATAATAATAATAACATTTATTTCCTAAGGATATACATTAACATTTAAATGACATAAACTCGACTATACGTAGTATTTAATTTTGACCGTAAATTCATTTAAACCAATAAAAAACTCCATTTAATTTATTACAATAAATACTCGCCTGTGAATATAAAACCCAAAATCCAATCATTTATCACAAATAAATAACGAATTGTGAAGATTGTATCACTCTCATCGCGCCCCTAATCGAATAGCTTAAATATGTACCAGCACTAATGTCTGATACTGATGGCCGTTAATTCAATCAGTCAATTATCAAATTGCATATTCATTACGTTTCATCGAGGATATCGTTATGTATTTATGTACATGAGCGTGTTATCACCGTGTGTAATTTGTAATACTGTATTCAAGAATGCAATGCGGAGGGTGCGGGATATACATCGCGTGGAAAGAATCCATAATTTCATTCGCAACTTTGATAGCGATATTTTCTCTTTAAATTATAGCATAATTTTGTTTTATTTGAGCACATGTATAATGTGTAACGTAATGATGGTCTAACGATTTCAGCTATAAAAACCAATCATATAATTAAGTGGCATGCACATCATGGATGTGTACAAATAATAATTCTAATGAAAATTACAGGTGATTAAATAAATAAGAATCGGAAATATACAGGGTGGTTCATTAGTTAGTTATGAAAATATAACTGAGGCTTTGAAACAATCCACCGCATTAAAAAAAAACAAAATAGGTGCACAAACAACAAACGCAAATAAAAATTACAAGTATCAATATTCGAAGATTTCAGCCGTAAGAAGATAAAGAAAATCAAAAGTGAGAATTGAACTTATGGTCTTCTACAGTTTGCATTTCACGAATGTTTAAGGGGGACTTGTAGGACAATTTCGGAGCCGATTTTTAAGAATATATCGTAAAAAAGACTAGAGAAGATTTCGATACGAAACTTTTTTTTATGTTATTGTAGATCAATTGAATTTCACACATGATTGTTTTCTACATGTCAATGTTGACTTCGAAGACCTGGAGATGGCATTAACACCGCCCCTGTCAGAAGTGAAGAGTCAAACGGTGTACAGGATTGGGTCAACCCTAGTGATCTCAAATATAATTTTCAACAAGACTTTTAATGGTTGTTATGTCAGCCAGGTTCCGATCATTCACTTTTTCTAAATTCCGATTTTCCGCAAAATAGCGGACATTTTTCCAAAAAAATATTTTTTTTATTTTACCATGTTTTTTGTCCTTCTCGAAGCTGTCGAAAATCAGAAAAATGGAATTTTCAAAAAATTAACGATCGGGATCTTACTGAGTGTTGACTGTAGATTATTAAAAAGAAATATCGCGATACGTTCAGTTGTTCTCCCGTAATCGTGTACACCAGTTTTGGAACATTACAACGTGTAAATAGCGGGACTTGCGAATAATCTGCAATGCCAGGTCCATATAGTTAGCCTTCCTGATGAAGACGAACTCTTCGATGGGTCACCTGCTCTTCTCTTTGTTGAATTATTGCTCGTTTTGCCACGTCGCTCACCTTTTGCTCGGCACGGTCGATTCGAAACGCAGCCCCATTGTGGTCCACAAGGTGTCTGTTACTTTCAATATTCCCTTCTGTCCTTCATTGAAAGTTATTACAGCCTAATGAGTTGTGATTTCAACCACACTCTTCACGGAATGCAAATGTTTAGGCGTGATCCACCACATGCAACTATTCAAAGACTCATTGCTGTTTCCAATGTGAGCTCCAAAATATCGATCTAGCAAATCATCTGACGATAAGTGCTTATGATTTTCACAGGATTGACAAAAATTTGATTTTACCATCGAATCGACAACTTTCTTACTAAAATATCTGAGTGTTCATACTCCAAACAATGTAAAACTTACTGTACTCTACCTTTTCTTGTGAAAAACTGATGTTGCTGTTTTACAAACAATGAATTGAGAGATTGCAGTTAAAACTGAAACAAACTCTAGGATGCAATAAACGAATTCAGGAGTGACTGGGGCTTCTAGTAGATGCCTGTTCTTGAGCTTCTGGGTTGATGTGCTGACGTACATCTTCTTCTCCAACAGTTTTTGGATTCGAGGGCTTGTGTTTTTTTTGGGTCGAAACACTCGGTAATTACGTTCACGTCATCATTTACGGCCCATTTCACAATAAAAAACTCACAAACAAGCATGGACACGCAGGCGCGACCCAGGAGGGCGCAAATCGGCCATGCGCCGACATGTTTAACCAGCTATAACTCTCGAACTAGAGAGAAATCTAACAAACCCTTTTACAGGCTCATTTCTAAAACCCTTTAGATCAGAAAAATTAAGAAAAAACAATTCGATGTTTTGAAACCGACAAGGTGTAAGTCCCCCTTAAAGATATATTAAAATATTTGCAATTGAAACTTTCCAAAGTGAATGAAATAATCCACCGAATCTACCATGAAGAAACAATATATATGCACAAACGTTTGTTATTTAAAATAAAAATTACAAGTATCAAAATTCGAAGTTTTCAGTCGTAAGAAGGTCGTTTGAAGTTTGCATTTCTCGAATGTTTAAAAATATATTAAAATATTTGAAATTAACACTTATCAAATTGACTAACTTTATAGAATTTTTGAACATTCTTTAAGATGCACCTTGCGCACTTGCTGTAATTTACTTTAATTGTACTTGCTTTTATTTTATACTGAATTTTTTTTTTGTATGTAGTTATTTTTCTATTATATTTTATATTTTACCTTCAAAAAGTTTTAGCCATGAGTGAATAAATAAATAAATAATTTAATCAAAATCTCAAAACACATCTACAGTGGGTTTTGACAAATCACGCGAGATCTATCTTCGGTCATTTCTGGTTTGATCATTTTTGAAAATCTAAGAAAATATAAAAGCATTGCTATTTACTTCCCAAATTTACTCAAAATCGATTTTCCTCAATGTTTGAATCAAAATCTCATAATCTCAAAACACCCAGTTACTAAATTTCGAAATAATAACGCAATAATACGACTCATATGCATTTGCAGCTTAATTAATCATTTTAAATTGATTTTAAAAAATATAACAATTGCTATCGATCTGAAACTTTCCAAATTTACCAAAAATATATTCTCCTTTATGTTTCATTCAAAATCTCAAAATACCCTATTACAACATTTCGAAATAATAACGCAAGAATACGATTCATAGGCATTTGCTGCCTTCTCATTTTAAACTGATCGAAGAAAATATTACAACAATCGCTATCGACCTGAAACTTTTCAAATTTACTTAAAATCGATTCTCCTTTATGTTTCAATCAAAATCTCAAAAATACTTTTACTACATTTCGAAATAATAACTCAAGAATACGACTCATGGGCTTTTGGAACTTTCTCATTTTGAACAAAACATCAATTGCTACCGATCGGAAACTTTCTAGATTTACTTTAATTACTAATTTAATCAAAATCTCAAAACATCTTAACACTGGATTACTAAATAATCACGCAATATGGATTGACAATGTGCTCATTTGAAACTGGTTGAAAAAATATAAAAACAAATGCAATCGACTTGAAATTTTCTAAAGTTGATTGATTTAAAAATATAAAAACTGTTTTCAACGTGAAACTTTCCAAATTTACGCACAATCGATTGACTTTTATGATGCTATCAAAATCTCAAAATATGCTTTTTGCATATTTCTAAATTATCAAGCGATGTGCATTTACAGTGTGTTCATTTCATCAAACTGGTTGAAAAAAATATAAAAACAAATGTAATCGACTTGAAACTTTTTAATGTTATTCAAAATCATTCTGCTTAGTGATTTAATGAAAATCTCCAAACGGCGCATCACTAGATTTCGAAATAATCACGGGAGATCACGGCTTATGGCGCTTTGCAATTTGTTTATTTCCTGATTGTTCCAAAAATATAAAAACAACTGCTTTCAACGTGAAACTTTCCAAATTTAAGCAAAATCGATTGAGTTTTATGATACTATCAAAATCTTAAAATATGCGATGAATTATCGTTCAAGAAGACGACTGCAACTTGCTCACTTCAAATTAACTGAAAAACAAATAGACAGACAGTTCCTATCGACCAGCAGCTTTTTAAATGTAGTCAAAATCGGTGCAACTTTATGATTCCAAAATCTCAAAACACTCCATAATCATACTAGAATACAGTGTATGGTTCTTTGTAGTTTGCTCATTTCAAGATCATCTAAGAAAACATATAAAAATATTTGATGAGGACTTTAAGATTTCCAAATATATTTAAAATCGATTTTGCTTCACAACACAACGAATATTTCAAAACACCACTACATTAAATTTCGAAATAATCGTACGAGAATACAGATTATTTTTAATTTGGTCATTTCTCGGAAGTTAAAACAAAAAACAATAATATTTGGTCTAAAACTTTTCAAATTTACACAAAATCGATTCTGCTTTGCCAATCATTCGAATCTTTAAACACTCTAACACTGGATTTAGAAATAATCACGTAAGAACGCGACTAATGGGTATTTGCTGTTTGGTCATTGGTCAAACTGGTTGAAAATAAATAAAACAAATGCAATTAAATTTGTAAAGTTACTTAAAAATCGTTCTGCTTGATAACTTAATAAAAATCTCAAAACATTGAATAACTAGGCGTATGCAACTTGCACACTTCACGATTGTTCAAAAAATATAAAAACTTCTGCTATCGACTTGAAACTTACCAAATTAACTCAACATCGATTCGGCTTGACTAACAACAAAAATTATTTATTATTGCTATACTCAAGCCATACTCGAGGCATTCAATAAGTTCTTAACTTAAATCACATCAATTGATTTTTCGTTATACCGTGTCCTGCTACCCACCTCCCGTCTTCTATAGCTCAGTTACTAATTAAGTTAGGATTTCGATATTTTGCAGAAATATTTGGTTCCTAGGATGCATTTCAGGAACATATTTTTTATTATACAGGGTGTCCCAAAAAAGTGTGACGTCATGATAATATATTTTTTTAAATTACATGCTATATATTTTATCACTTATTTGGGTACCTTTTATTATTGCCTACATACTCCTATAATTTTATTGAAATCCATTCAGTGAAATCAGCAAAATTTAAATTGAAACTAATCAGTTTTGCACTATTGGTTTAGCCCTTAGCTACACTTAGGGGTCCTAGGGGACCCCACTTTTTTTTAAAGTTATTTGAATCATTATAAACTTTAAAATATCGTAAAACTAACGCGCTGATTTAGAAGTCATCAGCTTGAACTGAGTAGTGAAGGTGTTCTAATGACCTTGCGTGTATATAATTTACATCTGTGCTCCTTCGAATAACGAGGTCCTCAAAGACCCCAGTAGTACGTATACGTTCAATCGAGTGCGACGTTAAAAACAATTTGTTACGTTAAAATCAATTGTGTCGTGCATACACCGTCCCAAGAAGAACTAACAATTGGCCTTTGCGAATTTTCTTTAGAATGGTGGATCAAGCCGTGGTGAATGCTAGAATCCTGTGGAAATTAAAGCTTGGGAAAGTGTGCAACAGGAAAGGCACTACTGCCGTTATTTCTATTAAGAAAGTAATTCTCCATTTGATCTCTCCAGTGTTGAAGCGAAGATTACAGAAAGAATTGCTCCAAGAAGATTTAAAAATGAATCTTCAATCATTAATCAATCAATCAATGCGGAGGCTCAACTAATCTTTAAAAAAATTCAAAAAATAGAATTCGACCGGAAGCAACGATGTGCGATGTGTCCTAGAAAAGTCGATACAAGATCAAAATATGGATGCTGTTCATGCAAACGATCGATTTGCGAAGAACATCGCTTCTATTTATGTCTTCGTTGCTGTGGGATGTAATTTCTTCTTGTAAAAATACCATTTTTTATGTAAGAGATTTTTTACAATTTAAGCTGTAGTTTTTTGTCAGAATAAATTTATTTTTTTCAAGTAACCCCTGTCCTGTTGTTATTTTCCTTAAATGTAATATGAAATGAACCATTACCTATAATTTTAAGTTTCAATATAACGAAATAAGAGTTGTATGAATTTAAAAAAAGAAAATGCATTTTCCCATTTCCTCCGCTTATTTCTTCAATCCTAAGAAAATGCAAAAGTGAGTCCCTAGTATAATTGATTTTTTAGGTCAATAATAATCCAATGAACACTTATACACAGTTCTGCATTCACATATAATGGATGAAGGCATTTTTTAAGAATGTTTTACCGTGGGGTCCTGACCCCATGAATTATACAGAGTGTCCAATATTTAGTGTCAAACATTCCAAACTTTATATTTACGTTATTTTTCTTATTTGAAATTGGAGCCCCTATATATTTTCATGTCATTCTATGCGGAATTAAAAAACAAATATTTTTCTTGATTACAACCCTTTTGAAATTCCTAACGCATTAAAAGTTAATTGCATAAAACTCGTTTTATCAACCATTTCAATAGCCATTTTATTGAATGAAAATCGAAGAAGGCTTTAAAAACAATTTATTGACATTCAAATTTAACAAAGTAACAAGAGACTATTTTGACTTTTATAATGTAAAAGTTTAAAGCACTGTTAGCTTAAGCTCTTTATACTCAAGAATTATATTTTGTCATGGAAAAGAATAATAAAACGAGTTCTCTGCAAATAACTTTTAATGCGTTAGGAATTGGGATAGGGTTGTTATTGGGAAAAATGTTTGTTTTTTTTAATTCCGCACGGAATGAAATGAAAATATATAGGGGCTCCAATTTAAAATAAGAAAAATAAAGTGCTTTCAAGTTTGGATGGTTTGAAACTAAATTTTTGTACACCGTGTATAATTCATATCAATCAAACTTGGTTAACGGGACTATCAGACCTTATTTAATACGTACCTTGTATAATTTTACTAACAAGGTATTGTTTTTATTTTTTTATTAATTTTTTAAACAATGGTGCAAATTTGTTTCTTTTTTAGTTTTTATTTTTTTGCTGATATCACTAAATCAATTTTAATAAAATTATAGGAGTGTGTAGGCAAGCGCCATTCGAAGTTTACCTCCCATCAGTATAGCTTGCCTTTGAAATGATTTTAGGAGAACATTAACAATATGTAAAAAGCAAAGAATAGAAAATGGTAGAAACGATCAGAAATTTTCTCTGAAAATATTAAGGCAGTTAACCTTTGATACCTTTAAGAGCATTTTCAAACCTGATTTTATCTATACCGGGTGTTGACTTGGCGGACGCATGTTAATTTTGAAGTGTTTAAATATTCGCTCCATTATATATTTTAGAGACAAAATTTATTTAACTTTTTTGTTGAGGGAAAAATTCTGAATTTACTAGTGTTCATACTTAACAATTTACATTTCTCTAAGTTAAAATAATTTAAAAAAAAGTAATGTTTTTTTTTTTATAAAAATGACAAGCCATGGAATTGAAACAACAATTGCCGTTATCAAAATGGCACAACATATCGCTCTGTCATTTGAGTAAAGTAAATATTTTTGAAATTATTTACACTACACAAAAAATCATCCTCCTAATTAAGTTGTATTATGCAGACCACAGTTATCAGAGTCTTTGCGATATGCTTTCTATCCAGTTTCCAGACAAACAGATCCTTGATTCCACTGTTCGATGCCTAGCTAGTACGACGCTAATTAATTTAAAAAAAAAACGATTATACAAGACAAATAGAAGTTGTATTTTTGCTTTCTTTTAAAAAATTGAAACAATAATTATGTGATTCAAATTAAGTGTTCAAATAATCCGCCATTAAGCCCCAAATAATATCCTAAGCGATTGCAAAATTTATTTCGGACTTTAGAGATATTCTTACATTCTGTCGAAATTGAGTTTATTAATTCTTGTAAGTTCTGAAAACGTGTATTTGTGTATATTTTTGATTTTAAATTGCCCCAAAGAAAAAAAACTGGCGATTTGGCTGGCCAAGCAATGGTGTGACCTGGACCAATAACCTTTATTTGAAACGTGGCCACTAGATACTCTTTAACCATACGAGTGTTATTTATGCGCTGGGCAACCATCTAACTGGAACCAGATCTCCTGGTCTTCACTTGCAACATCGTCCAAAGTAGGTCCAACTTTTCCACCAATATTTCCAACAATCTTTGCCCGGTCAAATTTCCACCGAGAAAAAATATGATGAGTTAGAATTCCAGTCCACACGTTGACTTTTTGTGGGTACTGGGTTGTGATAAAGCAATGTTAATTTTCCCTGCTCCAGTATCTACAATTCTGCCCATTGGGTTCATTAGAGTAAAAATACACTCGTCACTAAAATAAATATTCTTTATGAACTGTCTATCAGCATTAGCTCATCCCATTATCTTATAACAAAATTCAGCCCTTCTTTCTTCATCACCCTCTCTTAATTCTTGACGGCGCACTCGTACTTGAAAGAAATAAATGTGTGTTTCGTTAAAACCTTGACAGCAGTTGTATGGTTTATATTCAACTAGACTCCTATTTTTCTCGTACTCATATCCGCATTTTCTTCGACGGACAGCAAAATATCTAATTCCTTTTGATTTTGTCTTGCTGAATCTCGTTCTTGTATGTCCTCATTTCACACTTGCTGTTCCCCTAGCTTACTAGTCGTCGAACTGTAGATTTAGCAGGTATCGGTCTGTCTGGAAACTGGATAGAATCCATATCGCAAACATCCTGATAACAGTGACCCGCGTAATACCTCTTAATTAGAAGGATATTTTCTTGTGTAGTGTAATTCATTTGGAAAACGTTTAATCAAATGACAGTGAAATCTTGTGCCATTTTGATATCCGCAATTATTATTTCAATTCCATGGCATGCCATTATTATTATAAAATCCCATTACTTTTTACTTTCTCCGTTACGAAGTACGAGAAAGTATTGTGATCGTGATTTTTTTTCCAAACATTTTTTTTACGGAAATATCCGTTTTGGGGTCCCTAGATGCCATTTCAACAATTTCTGGAATTTTTTTTTGTGTCTGTGTGTGTGTGTGTGTCTGTCTGTGTGCGCTGTATCTCAAAAACTAATAGAGCAATTGATATGAAACTTTGAACATACGTCTTATTTGATAATTCAAAGAACTGAAAAGCTTTTGGTAAAATTTCGTACACCGGAAGTGGGTGTTTACCTTAACTATTTTTTGTTTTTTGCCAATATTTTCTTGAATATGAAAAATATCATAAAAACATTTAAACAAACTTTGAAGACGACAAAGAAATGAATATCTTTTGCTTGAAAATATTTTTCATAAAATCATTGCTATTCGAAAAAAAAATGTATTAATACTTTTTTTTAATTTTTGATTTATAATTATGAAATTATAATAGTTACAGCAAATTTATATGAATAATAATTGTAGAGAATGCCAAAATGAACAACTTCTAAAGAATAAGTTTTTTTTTTCGAAATCTCGTTAGTTTTTGAGTAAACCGAGTTTTTGAATTTGAAGTATAATTTTTCCATGTTTAATCATTTTGACGTTTTAAACGTCAGTCTCATCCGAGTTTACGCAACGCTCAATGTACATTTAAAATATGATTTCAATAAACCATGAAAATGTAAATATAAATGGCTATGATACCATCAAGCCGGAGAAAGTAACATGATGGCCACATCACCATTTTTATTATTATTTTAACTTCAGGAAACGTAAAGTTTTAAGTGTGAACATTAATAAATGTTTCCCTCTACAAAAAAGTTAAATACACTTTAAAATTAACATGCGATTTCCTATGTTGCCTTCACCAAGTGTATAGCAATCTTATAAACAAATAATAAAGGTAACTAACGTTCGGTTTCCATTACCCCAACGATTAATTAATATTCATACAAGCTAATTACAAATCATAATATTTCTACTACAATTTATCTATACTGTAGAGGTTTCGTTTAATAATAATTTATGGTCAGGAACACGCTGTCCTGTGTCCACCCTTAAAAGCCGGAGGCAACCGTGTCGAGATAGTCGAGTATCCCTTTACCAGTAAATTACAGAAAGCTATTAAGCTATATTGTGATGTATAGGGCAGCTTGTTAACCAATTTACACTTAGATGCAACACTAATTATCGAGATTATCACATGCTGCAGTTTTTTTTTGCCATTTGAAATCGTCCTACTTCTTGGTATCTGCGAAAATGGATCTGCATCAAAAGGGATTACACAATGAGATATCGCATGATTAATTATAGTTTGTGCTATAACCCGGCAGCTATTAATTAGTTTGCAATTTAAACTGTACAACTACATCGTAAGTTTATTGTTATGTAAAGACAAGATCTGCGTATATAATTAGAATATTAATAAATGGGTTGATTTATAGTCTTGGTGTAGTAACTGTCAGTTATTCGCCGTCAACATGAGTCTATAATATTTAATTAAATACCATTTATAGTGGAGTAAATTGTGATAAAACTGTTCACAGTAATTCATTATTTATTTCTGCAAATCGCGAACGCAAATTTAATGTAGGGATATAAAGCGAAACATGAAAGTGGGCAGTATATAATTTTTCCCATTTTTAACGTAAAAAAGGATTTTATAATTTCATTTACTATGTTATTAATTTTACAGATTGAGTGAAGATAAAATTTTATAAGACTAAACTAAAAAAATGTATTCTTATTCAAATTATCCATTTAGGTATTCAATACAATTATTATTATACTTAATTTTATTTTAACCACAGTTCATTACAAGTTATACATAAGTGCATGTATTATAATTTTGATAGAAGTAACAATAAATAATGAAAAACTTGACCCACAGGATCGGTACCAGTAATTTTAACATTACAATTTTTGAGTAGATCATCTATTTAACAGTTAGTTCTTTCAGAGATCCGCATTATAATAAACAAACAAAAGCAATTTATTTGCGGTCAACAAGATTGTTTAGGCCAGGTCACTGTCTTTTGTCACCTAGTTAAATAAATACCAAGTATGGATTCTCTATGGGTGTCGGTGTAGTGGGTAAGAGCGCAAGCAACTACTTGCTGCATCACGAGTCAAGTGGCTTCGATTCTCCATCCGGGCAGAACATTTTTCTGACCGAGAAATATCTGCTCGCGTCCGTCCATTATTCATTTCATTTCGAAGTTATTTAAATACAATACAAAGAATTTCGTGTTAGCGGCCAATCGCCTACGCCAATAAAACTAGACAAAAATATCTACGTGATAGACGCGGTTAACTAAACATGGTTTGAAACTAAATTTACAAAAGAGCTACAAATTGACCGTAGAACTAAACATATTTTAGTGGTCTATTAAGTTTAAAGTAGTAATCTGTTATTATTTGTATTTCGCTTTAAATTTGCTTTGAATATTATTTATATATAATGATTAAATTTAAATTAAAATAAATACGCAAGTCAAATAAAAGCCAAAATATTTACACTGTAATAAATTAAACTCATCAATTTTATCAATTTATTGGGAGGAAAATTAATGATTTAAATAAAAACTGGCCCGTCATACATAATATAATTTTAATTAAATTTGTATGTTGTTCGATGCCCATAGCTACACATATATATAATTATAAATTTGAATTTATAATACACAATAAACATCACGCAAGCCTAGATCCGTACATAGTGATGAATACGCAAATGCAATCGATCACATTTGAAATGTTTATTATCGTTATGTGTACTTACAAATTTTATTGCACTGTAAAGTTTTATTTGAAGCAAGAACATATAATATGAATAGGTATGTAAAAATATACGCAATACAATTTCACAGGTTCCCGATTTTATAGTGAAGTTTGTGCACTTCAATATATGCCTTGTTGTAAAAATACGCATTGTACATATAGACCAAACAAATAATAATAACAATACAATGGAATCCCTCAACTTGTATTTGAGCTAAACACGTATAAAATGTAAAATAGTTGATCATGCAAGTAATCCAGATCATGCACGTTACAAAAAAAAAGTGAAATACGATGTATTCGTAGAATCTTAAAAGTAAGTTTAAAACAATAAAAGAAATAATCTGTTTAATATATTTTGTTCACGAAAATGTTATAATGTGCGCATTATTTAATTCTATGGGCAATATTATTGGGGTACATTTAACACTCAATTTCTTAAACACGCATTTGCGTGTTTAATATGGTCATTAAACATGCTAATTCGCGCTTTAATTCACAGAACGCGATTTATGATAATATTTTGTTTACCTTGTTTATTACTGGTTTAATTTTTTTTTTCAATTATAATTGTAATTATAACTTTAGTTTCGATTTTGATTTTGATTTTAATTTTGTTTTTGTTTTTGTTTTTTTTTTATTTTGATTTTGATTTTAATTTTGATTTTAATTTTCGTGAACAAAGTATAGTGTACAACTCGCATATAATGGCTATTAATCACTCAAACGATTTGCTCCACTCGCCTACGGCTCGTTCCGCAAACATCGTTCTCGTGATTAATAGCCATCATTATATGCTCGTTGTACAATATACTATTTTTAATCTTACTAATATTAGTTAATGCCCTTGCTTAAGTCCTATCATTTTTCTTACCGGATATGGCATTTTAAGTATGCAACCAATAGCTTTATTTTTAAGTTTAACTGCATGAAAATTTGTTGTCAGCTGGTGCATACTATTTAATATTCAAATGCCCAAAAAACAAACAAAAATAAAATTAATTTTGGTAAGATTTAATATGCATTAAGGCACCATTAAGAATAATATTTCATGCTTATATTATTGCTCAGACGAATTTCATTTTAAGTATAAAATTGGATAGGTATATATCATTATCATCATCATCATCATCAACAGCCTCATGACTCTAGTGTAAACCTTTCCTTAGGTCTACTCCTGTTTTATATATTGCGAAGGCCAGTGGCGTATGGATACCACCGCGAGTCTGGGTTCCAAATATTCTCGCGCGTTATGCTATCAAATTTGCGTATTTTATAACTTATAAGAAAAACACACTTATTAATGTTATTAATTTAATCACACAAAAAAACTACAAAAAATCAAACATGTAAACCTATACACAATATATGTGCTCAGTGGCGGCTCGTGGAACATGTTGATGGTAGATCCACTTATACAATATACCTCCTCCTTTTTTGAAGAAAGAAAGAACGATTTATCTTAATAAACTAACGTAACTAGCGAAAAAGTGTTTTAAGAGTTAATTAAAAATTCTTGCTGAGCTTGAAACTACAGGTAGTGCCAGGGCTCCTTGGCTCTATATAACGAGCCATCCCAGCATGTACTCGTACTTAAAAAAAAATATTTTTTCGCGCCTGCAGTATCAAACTTTGTTATTAAATTCTCTAAATCCAAATCTTTTCTTGTTGCGTTTTTTATTGAAATTATAGCTAGATTAGATGGTATTAGTTCATATTATTGTGTAAGTACATCAAAAAGGGTATTCAGTATGTCTTAAAAACTGCTACACGATGAATTATTTTTTACCAAAATAAATTTTAACTGATTGGGGATAATCCAGACAGCCCCATAATTAATGAGCAAACCAACCTAATGTTCTCGCCTCTGTTCAACGCGGTATAAATAAGATGTTACTCTGTATTTACGTTACTTATAGTTTGATAATGATCATTGTTTGATCGAAACTGCAGTAACTAAGTAAAAGTGTGTTTTATTAAAAATACATTTTGTTGATTCCTTTATAGAACGTATGCCACTTAGTTCATTTTCAAAACATTGTCGAAAACAGACCCCTTGTTGGAAAATTAAATCACCAATATCATAGGTTACATGTAATTTGTATCCTGATTCATACAATTCGTCGTCAGAGCTATTGATTCAAATTTTCAATATTTTAAATGAGTCCTTAATGTTCTTTTTCTATTTTGCGTCAAAAACGGAGTCATTAATGCGCTCATATAGGTTCGTTAAGGGCAGCTTGCTCAGTGCGGTAATATCAATGTTTCAAGGTTGGCGCCGTTGAAATTCAGAGCTGTCTACCTGTGCTAAATTTTCGCCAAGATAGTTTTGAGGTTATGTGATGTGTGGAAATCGGAAAATAATTTCAAATTGAAATGTCAATTACTAGTGTTTTTTAAATATGTATGGGCGATTTCTTAAATTTAGAAATGGACTAAAAGGGACAAAATAGAAAAAATACAGTAAAAAACTTAAAGCCTTTTTCGCACTTGTCCATTAAAAAACTCCTCACTACGCTTGTCGTTTTCTAAACTTGGACGCGTGCGAAAAAATCGCGGTTATTCAACTCGTTTTTTAATACACTATTAAACTTTCTATTTTTTTTCTTTAACTGTGATATTATTATGTCTAATATTTTAAAATGAAATAAACAAACAAAAAACAATTTTGGTTTGTCTCTTTTTTTGCAAAATTTGTAGACGTACCTTACGATTTTGTCAGTTCTATGAACTCGATTTTGACCACATTTACAATTAAAAACACTTTCATCATTTTGTTTTTTGAAAAAACTTTCTATTTTTGGAAACTTTATATTTTTTTCAGCGGCATCTTTGTTTGTTTGCGTTTAGCAGCGCTTGCTTGTTACTACTCATGTTAAAATTAATTGTAGCTCAATGTACAACCAATTTTCAAACGCGAATGAAAGTGATTAGTGCGTAAAACAGTAAATCCACGCCTAAAGCCGATTTTTTTCCAGTTATCAATATTAACTTTTTATTTGTTTATATTTTTGTTGCGCATTTGGGCCCTAAGGGCCCCTAAAGCCCCCGCGGAACCCACTGTCGAAGGCCATGACGACCTTCATCGGCAAATATTCCTATCTTTTGTCCCTGTGCCTCATTCATAAGTCGTATTTTGATTTTTATGGAAAATACATATATTTCAAAAAATGCCTCATTTGTAAGTTATATTTCAGTTTTTAAGGAAAATATTAATTTTAAAAAAATCCTCATTCATAAGTTATATTTTAGTTTGAAGGAAAATATGAATTTAAAAAAAGCCTTATTCATAAGTCATATTTTAGTTTTTAAGAAAAATACATATTTAAAAAAAATGCTTGATTCATAAGTCATATTTTCGTTTTTAAGAAAAATACATATATTAAAAAAATTACTTATTCATAAGTCATATTTTGGTTTTCGAAGAAGATACAAATATTAAAAATTAAGCCTCATAAGTCATGTTTTAGTTTATTAAGGAAAGTACATATATTTGAAAAAATGCCCCATTCATTAGTCATGTTTTAGTTTTTAAGGAAAATACATACAGGGGTCCCATTTTAAATTGCCACCCAAATTATCTCGAAACTTGGGCAACATAGCAAAAAAAATTCAGATTAAAGTTGTAGGATTTGGAGGGGGACATATGCTGTTGACCTTGAAAATGACCTTGGAGTAAGTTTTCAAGGTCAAACAAAGGTCAACTTTAATTTTTAAAATAGAATCCCCCATTTTTTTTTATTACGGGATCGTATTCTACGGATGAAAATACAATTTTTTTGTAGGAAACGTTTTTTTCTTAATGCATTTTTAAAGAGTTTTTTCACGAATTTTGTCCGTCATGTTGTTTGAAATCTCAGATGAATCCAGGCTGTGATTCATGCATTAGCATCAAAGCAACGCGACAAGCCATCAGGTGTTCCGCGCGACGTCTGATGGCATTAAGTTTCATCAATATTCAAACTTTTCAATTAATTAGTACGACAACAGTGCAGAACATGGAGGAGAGGATTAGGGCTGCATTTTGAGCAATTTCCATCCAAACCCTTCGAAATGTTCAAGTAAAGTTTTGCCGCAGGGTACAGAAATGCATTGACGAGGATGGATACTTGATCGAGCATTTGATCTAAGAACGAGATCGAACCTCCAGCCACTGAAACCCTTTTTAGGGCCAATGATGTGCAAAATCCCATTGGAAACCTCCATGTGGTGGACATCGGGTGACGCTAATACTGACGGTAATACATGACAGCTGAGATTCATCTGAGGTTTCAAACAACATGACCTTCAAAATTCGTAAAGAAACTCTTAAAAAAAGCATTTAAAAAACATTTTCTACAAAAAGTTTGTATTTTTCCCGTAGAAAACGATCCCGCAATAAAAAATAGAGGATGCCATTTGAAAAATCAAAGTTGACCTTTGTTTGACCATAAAAATTAACGCCAAGGTCATTTTCAAGGTCACTAGAATATGTCCCCCTCCGAACCGTACAACTGTCATCTAAAACATTTTTTGCCATGTTGCAATTTAAAATGGGACACCCTGTATATTAAAAAAATTACTAATGCATAAGTCATATTTTAGTTTTCGAAGAAAAAACAAATATTAAAAATGAAGCCTCATTCACGTCATGTTTGAGTTTTTTAAGGAAAATACATATATTTGAAAAAATGCCCGATTCATTAGTCATATTTTAGTTTTTAAGGAAAATATGAATATTAAGAAAACCTTATTCATAAGTCATATTTCAGTTTTTAAGGAAAATACAGATATTAAAGAAAATGCCTCATTCATAAGTCATATTTTAGTTTTTAAGGAAAATATAAATATTTTAAAAATATGCCCCATCCATAAGTTATATTTTTGTTTCTAAAGAAAATACATATATTAAAAAAGCCTCATTATTCATACGCCCTATCTTAGTTTTTACAGAAAATACAAATATTAAAAAAATGCCTCATTCATGTCATATATTGGTTTTTAAGGAAAATACAAATTTTTGAAAAATGCCTCATTCGAAACCGATATTTTAGTTTAATCCAGGAAAATACGTATATTTGAAAAATACTTCATTCATAAGTCATGTCTTAGTTTTTAGGACAAATTCCTATATTAAAAAAAGCTTAAAATTCATAAATGATATTTATTTTCAGTTCTTGTGGAAAATACAAATATTTAAAAAATGCCTCATTCATAAGTCATATTTTAGTTTTTAAGGAAAATACATATATTTAGAAATGTCTCATTCATAAGTCATAAGTTAGTTTTTTAAAAGAAATACAAATATTTAAAAAAATCCTCATTCATAAGTCATTTTTTAGTTTTTAAGGAAAATACAAATATTGAAAAAATGCCTTATTCATAAGTCATGTTTTAGTTTTTAGGACAAATTCAAATATTTAATAAAATGCCTGATTCATAAATCATTTTTATTTTTTAGTTCTTAAAGAAAATACAAATATTAAAAAAATAGCCTCATTCATAAGTCATATTATATTTTAGTTTTTAAGGAAAATACATATATTTAAAAAATGCCTCATTCATATGTCAAATGTTGGTTTTTGAGGAAAATACAAAGAAAATGCCTTATTTATCAAGTCAAAGTTGTTTTCAAGGAAAATACCGGTATTTTAAAAAATGCCTCATTTATGAGTCATATTTCAGTTTTTAAGGAAGTGCAGATATTAAAAGAAAAATCGGTAGCGGCAGATTTCCAAGTAGCTCCAAAAATTTATAAAATTATACTGTTTATAATTAAAATTTCAGAAATAAATATTATAACAATGAAACCAAACAAATATTTCTACCTTGTGCCCTTGTACCTCATTCATAAATATTTGGGTTTTTAAGGAAAATGCAAACATTTAAAAAAAATGCCTCATTCATGAGTCATAGTTTGGTTTTTAAGGAAAATGCATACAGTGCGACCTTTTTAATCTCTGAACATGTTAATACGAGCATGTAAGATTTCATATGTTCAATTAAAAAAAAACACACTTCAATTACAGGGTGCCTTGACAGTTCGCAACGAGCGGTGCAGTAAAGCTTTGCGTGTTGCCTATAATAACAACAAATCAGTTTGTCATATTTGACTATTTAAAAGTCGTATTATTTCGTAAATAATATAATTTCGTTTATTTCAAAAGAATAATGTATACAAAGAAAGAAAAAATAGAAATTCCACATAAATAGTTCGCGGAATGTAAGAAATCTATTTGATGTTAAATATTCTGATCGGCAAATTCCATCGATTGGAAGGGTTCATAATATTCTTAAAACATTAGAGACCCAAGGCTGTGCAAATGAGCACAATAAATGGAAAGAACTTGCCAAGTTTTTCTTGAAGAGATGGAGTCGTATTTTTTAAAATGAACACCCAGTATTTTGTTTAATATTTGGATAGACCACTCCAAAAACAACAAATTAAAATAACGTATTAGGATATTTTAATTGTCAATTGTTTAGTTACTCTTTTATGTAAAAGAGACCCCAAGCTTAAAGTCACACCTCCGCCATTATTTGGTTAGGATATTTTCTATTTCTTCAGCTTTTAATGAGTTGTAATTTTGTAGCCAAATTTTGATTAAACATTTAATTTAATACCCCGTTTGTATGAGTTTTCTCAAAAAATAAAACATAATAACTGTAATACTAAATAGTAAAAAAAAATTAAGAAAAATTCTCGTACCAGAGAATCCGACCAAAAGAGGGGGTATTCTCCAACAAGTACGACCTTACTTCCCTCCTGCATGTAATACTAAATTAATACAAACTTGATATTAAATGAAAGCTAATAGAAAACTTAATCTAAAATCGCAAAAATATACAGAGTAAGATAAAAAATATATATTTTGCGTTTTGGAACACCCTGTATAAATAGATCACTATCTCGCTACAAAATGACAATGTGTGCATAGAGATAAATATATGATTGAATATTTATATCATTACCAAAAAAAATTAATGCAATATTTAAAACTGTATTTTCGGGTGTAATCTACATTTTCTTTATAAAATTAAATGCACTTAATATTCACGTCGCGACACGTCCCCGTTTTAAGCAACGATTCTCTCGTGTACGCGAGGAACAACTCCTTGTTTACAAATGTTATAATTTTGGCTGCGGGGCGCGCGGTGAAATTTCAATTTGAATTTCGTTTATGAAACTGTTCTAATTGAATTAGAAAGATGATTGAGTATTCACATCTCATATATAGCATTGTTAGTAAGAGAAAACCCCTTCACTGCAGATAGATATCTTAACCGAGAGTGGTTTGTCGGATATCGGGGGCCCCGAATCTAATATCTGGTTTGAAGTTTCAAGAACTTGTATCCCTTAGAATCTATTAACTAAAATTATCCCGGTACAAAGGTTATTTATCATGAATATGGGATGGCTTGAATTCCAATTAGCCCTCGACTGCAGCTAATCCAGATGTTCCTAGCTGGTGGTCAAGTGGTGCGTAACCAACGAGGGCTTCGTTATAGAGGAAGCTACACATGATTTTATATTGCATTATGTGAAGATAAACAATATTCGTGTATCAGTAAAGTTTACATGTAAAAGCAGTTGTTTTATAATACTGTTATGATATGGTGGCGGCGCCGGGACAACCCGTTTGTACTGATTGTATCTTTAACTGATATGAACATATTTAAAATAATATAAACGGCATAATTAAGAAAAAATCCGATGTAAGTAAATTTTCATCCAAACTGTAAAATCAGATTAACATTAAATTATATTTTGAATTCTAGAATACAAATGAGTGCTACTTCACTAATTCATAAAACAGAAGTGTAAATCGAATTATGAATAATAACTATGATTCATATACTGTAACGGTAACTTTATTATTTCTAAATAATAAAATGTTATCACAAATTTATATACAACACTAATTTCTAGACCATTCTTGCAAGTGGGGTTTCTTTACGTTTACACTGGAATAGTAAAGAGTAAACTCCGCGCTTAAAAATATCAAAATAAATTTTATGTTTAATATTGCAGGGCGGATCCCGAAGGTTTCTGAGGAGAAGGGGGTACTTGAAACAAAGGTTTACAAGAATTTAATGAACTTTTCATTTTCTAACACAAAATAAACTACAATTTTGTAAATGGCACTACTGACTCTTTCGTGAACTATACAAGAAATTAAAAAAACTAGTGGGGGGGGGGAGTGCAACATTATCCCAGTCTTGGAACCTACATGTATTAACTGCAATTTCGCCAAAAAATTATTATAATGAAAGTGGCCAAAAAAAACATTGCTGGAGATAAGTTTCAACTTCTAAAGTAAAGTGAAGGCGAAAGAATAAACTTTTTCCTGTAAAAAAAAAGATAACGTTAACGTGGCTCAACGAAATTGTACAAACATGATCTCGTTGAAAAGGGTTTTTCTTGCACCACTTTGTAGAATATTTATTTCGCCATTGCAGTTACTAGATAGGGCTTTTTGCCACATAGCAAAAAAAAAAAGTGGCCAAAACCGCCGGAAATAAGCTTCAACTTCTCAGATTGGCCGCAAGAAGGCGTAGCATGCATCATTAGTTAAGATGTTAGTTAAAAAACATAGATTTTCTCTAGAATTTGCTTGTTAAATAAGATTCTAAAGTATATAGGTATATGCATTTTTTTTTGGTTTTAACTTTTTTCTGCATTTCAAAGTAAAGCAAAGGCAAAAGAATAAACTTTTGTCTGTAAAAAAAAATTGATAACGTTGACGTGGCTCAACGGAATTGTACAAACATGATCTCGTTGAAAAGGGCTTTTCTTGATCACTCGCCGCCTTAATTCGATTACCGCGAAAGAAACGAATTCTAGTCGCAATTGTGTTTCAGTTTTTCAGCGGCAAGTTTTGAATAATTGAAGATATTTCAAAAATGCCTTCACCACCTTACGTAACTCTTCAAGCTCTTTTAATTTACAGTACAATTTTTGGAAGATGAGTGAATTTCGGTTATTAAAATGAGCAGTTATAAAGTTAAATATGTGAATATATTTGTGAAATATCTCTCTTACAAATTTGTATTAATAGGATCCTGAAATGTTAAACTATTTAAACATTGAATCTTTAGAAAAGCGACGAAGAAATGCTGACATAACTACGGGCTTTAAACTTTTTGACAGTTTGGTACGTTCTTTTCGTTTTTTGAAGATAAACGTTATCGAACAGATTATGCAGGGAACTTTGGCATTGCAAGAATTGCTCGTAATTTTAACAGATTTAGCGCTGATATTTGCAAAATCAGTATCTATAAACCACGCTCACTACTGCGCAATTATGAGTAATTTATTTATTTTGATAGGTACATCTGCATATAGCTGACTTTGTAAGTTTTAATTAGTCATAGTTAGTTATAGTTGCATACGTGCATTTAATTTTTTTTTATAATTTCATAATTTTTTTTTCTTTTTTTAGTTTTTTTTTTTAATTTTTTTAAGAGCGTTGGCCTCCATAGGAAGGCTCAAGTAGCTCTCCTAAATAATCTGATCGCGTGTGCCTCCTTCAGATCTTAAACAACAGTTCAAGATCTGGTATTGGAGACTTCCGTTAGTTTTATATTCCTTCAGATTTAACTTGACATATATATTTGTATTTTAATTTGTAATGGCCTTACGTAAATAAATAAATGAAAAATAAAAAAATAAAAAATAAACGCACAACGAAAGAAAAGGAAAATTTACCTTGCAATTTCTGGATAAAGTGAAATTTTGCTTTTCAGGGCAAGTTTTTTGTTACTGCAACTTTGGGTTGATTTTTAAGCATTTATAGATACGTAATTCAAGTGTAATTTTTAAAAATTTCAAGTATCTGTCGAAAGAAATAAAAAAAAATACAATGAAATTTCTGGAAAAAATCAAATTGATATATAACCCTGGTACGAACACTCAGTGCTCCAGTGTTATATGTGATTTTGTGGCGTAAATATCGGACTCTATCTTATCTGGTCTTATCCGCCGATTGACCCCTCTAGCACGATACCGTTATCCGCTGGTTGACCCCAGTCAGTGACCCCTGCCTTGACGTGGTGCTGGGGATCAAGTAAGTACAACAACTGTGAAACTGTTTAATCGATCCCCTGGATGTTAATCGACTAGGTGCGTTGCCGCGAGCGCACCCATGTGCCTCGCAATCAGCCTATCCACCCAAACGGTCCAGAAAATTTATACTCAGTTGCCAAAGTCGATCACAAGGTCGCCTTGGCACGTCGGAGTCGTTTACTAATACCTGTGTCTCTCTGTTTCAGAACCCAATTGTTTACTACCCTTCTGGGTTCCGCCGGTAACAAAATATTGATTATTACATTTTTTGTTACTGTAACGTTAGGATAATTTTCTTGACACAATTTTAAAGATACATTAGTCAAGTGTTAAATGTCAAAATTTAAAGTATCTTGCGAAATAAATGTAAAATTTACAGTGAAATTTTGATTGAAAAAGTGAAATATTGATTATTAAATTTTTTGTTACCGGAATGTGATACTCTTGAAACATTTGTAAAGAAACCTTATTCAAGTGTAATTTGCCAAAATTTCAAGCATCTGTTGAAAGAAATGTAAAATTTACAGCGAATTATCTTGAGAATATAATGATAATCCATTGCAAAATTTTTTGTTACTACAACGTTAAGATAATTTTGTTTATATAATTATAAAGACAATTTATTCAACAATTAATTTGCAAAAATTTCAAGTATCTGTCAAAATAAATGTAAAATTTTCAGTGAAATTTTGATTACCAAATTTTGCTTTCCAGTGAAAAGTTTTTTGTTACAGTGACGTTAGAATGATTTTCTTTAAACAATTTGTTTTTCAAGTGTAATTTGCCAAAATTTTAAATATCTATTGAAAGAATTACAGTGAAATTTCAGGAAAAAGTGAAAAACGGCTAAATGTTATTTACGTGTAATATGCAAAATTTTAAAGTTTCCAGGGAAATGTGATTTGTTACTGTCACGTTATAATGATATTCTTTAAACATTTGTAAAGAAACGTTATTCAAGTGTAATTTGCCAAGTATCTGTCAAAAAAAATGTGAAATTTACAGTGAAATTTCTTGAAAATATCAAATTTTGCTTTCCAGGGAAAAATGTTTTGTTACTACAACGTAAAGATGATTTTCTTTATGTAATTATAAAGACATATTGTTTAAGTATAATTTGTAAAAATTTCAAGTATCTGTCAAAATAAACATTAAATTGTCACACAGCCACAATTAACGGTTCGATCAAAGTAATTGAATAGAACGATATATCTTTTTTAGACTAGTTTTCAGAAAGGTGATTTAAACAATTACTAGGACATATTAACTGGGGTTAATCTGTCAAAATTTGAGACATCTGCTGTAATAAGTGTGGAATTCCTTGAGCTATTTTAGGAAAAAGTTTATTTTTCGTCTTCAAAATTTGTTTTCGAGCGTTGAAATTTTTGTTTTTTCGAAAGATTTTTTTTTTAATTGCAGACACATTGTCGGGAGTTAATCAGTTAAAATTTGAGACATCTGCCGTAATAAATATGGAATTCCTAGAGCAATTTTAGAAAATAGTTCAATTGTCGTCTTCAAAATTTGCTTTCGAGCGTTGCAATTTTTATTCATTTGAAGTAGGTTACTTTTTTTGAACAATTGCAAAGACATATTGAAAAGGGTTGATCTGTCAACATTTGACACATCTACTGCAATAAGTGTGGAATTCCTAGAGCACTTTCAGGAAAAAGTTCATTTTTCGTCTTCAAAATTTCCTTTCGAGCGCAGCCATTTTTGTTATGGATATCTTTATTAGTTCTCGACTCCCCAAAAATCTCGTACATATATAAACATTTATCAAAATTACATACTTACATCGAACAAATATTTCATTGAAATTTGACTCGTTGATTCATGTATCAAACTTTTGAATCTTCCGCAGGAGATGAAAAGATTATTTCCGTCTTCGCGGCTCTTAAGTGATCGTGCCTGCATTAATTCTTCTGTTGGTCTGTCCATTATAAACTTAGTTACAGTGTAGGTAGATTAATTCCTTCGAGTCCTTGGAAGAATTGAGAAAAAAATTGGCCAGTTCAACCGATTTCAATTATGATCACACTGTTGGATTGATTATTAAGTTACCTTTTATTGAAAGTATCGAAATGACATTTAAAAAGAACGGGCAGAGGGAGCATAATTTAAACTTTTAATAGTGTATTCGTATTTTCTTTTTCTATATCCAAAATCGAATCGAATCGTGTGATTGTGATTGAGAATTTTCTTTCATCTTTTCAAATATTATAGTCTTTTATAACTTATATGTGTGAAGTGTAACTCAAATTTTATTATTTGAGATATATTGAAATTTGGTAGATTTATACTAAAAGTGAATTTGAGTTTACAGAAGATTCAAAAACTCTTATGACATAGGTCACTAGATTTAATATACGCTGATCTTGATACATGTTGAACCGACCCCGTATTACCATTACGATCGTATAAAGCTCTTCTTGTCTATATATATATATATAAATAAATATAAACCACAACTACTCATGCACGTATATATTAAATGTTACTTACAAGCAACGTGTATTTGCCGTTTGTCTTCAAGAAATCCCCTAGGAAATCTCGGGTTATCAGCTCTGCATATAAGATCTTTACCATCATCCTCGGCTTCGAATCGGAGAGATAGTATACTGCTTGAGAAATGTTCCGTTTCCTCCTCCTAAAGAAATAAAACACAATTCGGATCATACAAATCAAACTGTTATAATGTTTCTCTGTGGCAACTGAAAATAGCTTAAGATTATTACCGTGAGCAAGGCATTCCTTATCGGTTTTCCTTCAAGTGACCAACTTATTTTCGCAGGTGGGTAAGAGCCGGAAGTTTCACACCGCACCGTTTGAACTTTAGCCGAGGAGAGGAGCTCGTTCGGTGATACGATTTTCACTTTATTCGGTTTCACTTGAAATAAAAGAAACATTTATTATCGCACTCGTAAATCCGTGTTTTAAAGAATTAATTTAACTTTTACATATAATGTTTTTTATTAAAAAAAAAAAATACAGACAGAATCCACGCCTGATTTCATAAGTGCTTGGAACATTTAAATTTTCGAACTAATTAAAAATTTGAAAGTATAATTATTTATTAATAAAAATAACGCTTTGGGTAAAAGAATTTTAATAAATTTATTAGGTTTAGCCCGGAAACAGAATCAGCCTCTTTAGCAATCGTTCAAAGTTTTGTATGGAAACTACTTGATCCTATGAGAATATCTTTTCACATCGGACTCATTCTGGAGACCATTTGTTATGTTGTTTATTGCAGGGCTGCTCTCCCGAGAATCATCGAAATGCATAATTTATGTTTATGCTTCAAGCACAAACTCCCCGCTTTAAATAACGTTTCGGATTTAAAAACAAAAATATATGAATTTATTGTTTTAATATTCACGTATTGGTAGTTCATATTATTAAGGACATAGAAATTAATTCTCCCAAATAAAACTCAGTTTAGATTTTAAATGTTAATGATTAATTAGTTTGTTACCTAACCCGTGGTGAATCATTTCTGTATTATTTTGATTGATTAAAATTAAGTTTTTCTTATTTTTCTCTCCGACTAGACATTCTGAAAGGGATATTTTTAAACATTCATTCAGAATTTTAATTGAGTTTTTATTCAGTAGAATTTATTTAGATTTTATTTTACTATTCTTAAAACTATTTTCATAGCAGATCAAATTTCGAAAAAAGTATTTTTGTATTACATATATTTTATACACTTGGCAGAACATTTTGAATAGTAATGCTTTTATTTATTTTTTTATTTATTTATTTATTTGTATATAAACCCAACAGCCATTTTATGATAAATGGCACTTGGTTGTTTTACAAATAATATTAGAATTTATTTAGTTATTACAATCCTGCCATATTTCGGTCTCATGACCATTTTCAAGGAACATTCCCTTCTCTATGCATTCCTTAAAAAATGGTCGTGGGACCGAAACACGTCGAGGTTATAATAACTTAACAAAATCTAATAGAATTTATAAAACAAGTTTTGTAATCATAACTGAATCATATTTTATTAAACCAATATTTACATTTAGAACAATTAAATAAGTGAAGTCTATTTACCCTAAGATTTTTAGTTAAGTCGGTACCATTGAATGCAATTACTGAGAGTAATCTCCGATAAAGTAGGATTTTTACCAGAGTAAAGTATTTCCGTAATAGGCACTTACAGTAAACGATGATAGGGACTTCCCTGATGATATCTCCAGCCATCTCTAAGGACGTTGCCCGGCATTCCAGTGTGTTACCCCGCAGAGTTCGGGACACCTTGCTAATCAGTAACTGGTTGACAGTTGTGAATGCTTCTCTGCTTGTATCCACCACACTATCCAGAATCGTTCCATTGTTCCACCAAATGAGATTTGGACGAGGTATACCTGTAAATAAAATCGAAAATAAAATAACGAAACGTCTTATAAAGTAATATAAATTGGAGCCCTAAAAGCGACTCCAATACGATGCAAAAGTTTTGAATCGATGTGAACAAATAAAAGTTTGCCTTAATTAATTTTTAAGCATCTTTCGTAAAGCTTCAAGAGTCAGGTGTAGTTTAATAGGTTTTCTTCAAGAGAAATGATGGATGATCCCATTTTATAATCATTTAAATGTTATGAGGAAATTTTAATAATCATAGCTTAATTATTCAAATTGAAAACCATCGCTTGTTGCAGAACTTTTAATTGTTTTCAAGAGAGTAGTACGTAAAATAAATTAAGTAACAATTAAAATTTCCTCAGGAAAATTATGGCAATGAAACATATTTCATATATGATATATATATATATATATATATATATACCGGGTGACCCAGGGTTCTGTATAAGCCCCATAACTTATTTGCTATTTGAGATATCGACTTCTAGTTTTCTTGAACTGGTTTCGACACTTATTCTACATATTTTAAAAATATGTATGTTTTTGTACAGGGTGTCCCAATATACATAACAGAACAAAGTTATGTTTTTTTAAATGGAACACCCTATATTTTATACTTTATTTTCAACCCTCTTGAGAAGCTGATAAAAATAGTATAAGATAGTGTGGGTCTATTATGGACGATTGGTTAGTTATGGGCAAATTTGTGGCAAAAACAAGGACACGTTGAAAAAGTTGCAGAAGCGCTCCTAGCAATGCTAGCATCGTTTTTTATACACTAAAGAATTTTCCACATCATGAAGAATAATACAAAGCGGCTTTGGTTCTTTTTTGTTCATACTGCTATACAGGGTGTCAACATACGCAAAATAATGGATAACTATTTTTTTTCAAATGGAACACCCTATATATCTTGCAACCAATGCATGGAATTTTTCATAAGCTTTCTAATGATGTACAATTTGTATAATGAAATATTAAGGATTCTTAAGATTTATCCATAGAAACATTTTTCTTTTGTCACCTCCTGCTCATTTTTGGATTTTCAGCCAAAACTATGCATTTTTTTAAAAAATAATAAAAGACCAAAGTTGTAGGGCGGAAAATTTTAGATCGATATAGGTCTTTCGACTTTTCCAATAATGCGTGCATTGCCCGCCAGAGTGCGCAAAATCGTGACCGTATATGCAATTTAGCGTTTTTCTCAAATTTTTTGTTAATTAATTGCACTATACTTTATATTCCACGTCCTCTAGCAGAAAAATGGGTAATTATAGAAATATTCAAATGACCTACATCGATTAAAAATATTCCGCTCTACAAGTCTTAAAAGAAGCAATTTTTGCCCAAAATGCATAGTTTTCGCTAAAAATGCAAAAAACCATTGAAAAACGCAAAAATTGATATATACATTTTTAATTTGCATTTTTAGGGAAAACTATGCATTTTTGGGAAAAATTGCATCTATTAAGAGTTGTACAGCGGAACATTTTCAATCGATATGGACCATTTTAATTTTCCTATAATTTCCCGTTTTTCCGCTAGAGGGTGCGGAAAATAAAGTATAGTGCAATTTATTATTAAAAAATTTGAAAAGAAAACGCTAAATGCATAGACGGTCATGATTTTGCGCGCTGTGGCGGGCAATGCACGCATTATTGGAAAAGTTTAAAGACCTATGTCGACCGGAAATTTTTCGCTCTACAACTTTGGTCTCGTATAATTTTTTCTGAAAATGCATAGTTTTGGCTGAAAATCCAAAAATCAGCAGAAATTGACAAAAGAAATATGTTTTTATTGATAAATCTCAAGAATCCTTAATATTTTGTTATACAAACTATATATCATTGGAAAGCTTATTAAAAATGCCATAGATTGGTGGCAAATAATATAGGGTGTTCCATTTGAAAAAAAATAGTTATCCATTGTTTTGCGTATGTCGACACCCTGTATAGCACAATGAATAAAAGAGAACCAAAGCCGATGTGTATTATTCTTTATGATGTGGGAAATTTTTTAGTGTATAAATAATGATGCTATCTTTGCTAGGAATGCTTCTGCAATGTTTTCAATGTGTACATGTTTTTGCCACAAATTTGCCCATAACTAACCAACCGTCCATAATAGACCCATACTATCTTATACTATTTTTATCAGCTTCTCAAGAGGGTTGAAAATAAAGTATAAAATATAGGGTGTTCCATTTAAAAAAAACGTAACTTTGGTCTCTTATGTATATTGGGACACCCTGTACAAAAACATACATATTTTTAAAATATGTAGAATAAGTGTCAGTACCAGTTCATGAAAACTAGAAGTCGATATCTCAAATAGCAAATAAGTTATGGAGCTTTTACAGATCCCTGGGTCACCCGGTATATAATATTTGTGGATAAAAATGATTAATCACTGAATCAAGCAAGCTTACCTCCATTAGTTTGACAGGATAAAAAAAGTTCATCCCCTTCGAGAAAAGGTCCCACTTCAGCAATAATTTCTCTTCCCTCAGCATCGAAGACTTTGGGCGGCGACGGCTGCACTGCATGGAACAAAATACCGTCGACGATTACACATTACAGATAACTTTATTTAAACATGTAAATACGTTAGGATACTTGGTCGAATTAGTGAAACAAACGAGAATTAACCGTCCTGACCTACTAAAGTTAAGTTGACTTTAAAGTTCCTGGTGGGCGAGTTAATGAAATCAACTCGACATCTGAATACTCCCTCGTCTGTGGTGTGGACTTGATGGATCTTAAGGCGAGCTCCGGCCGGATTTTGTTCGGTGATGAAGTATGAACGCTTTCCCAAGTCATCACTCATGGCGAGATGTAAAGATTCATTCAGAGGACCTCCCCGTGCATCCAGACTGGAAATAAGAAAAACAAGTGCACTTATTGATTTTTCATTACGAGAAAATATCGCATGGTAATTTCTAACCGTTTCCAAGATGACTAATATTATGTGTTTTGCATTTTGATATTAAAATAGTTACAATGTGTACAATTGGCACGTTTGTCAACGGCGTAATAATTAAACTAAAATTACAATGGAACGTGCGGCATTAAAACTTGCTATTATTTTAGATCATGAGTCACTAAATGTATATGAGGAACATCTTACTAAGTGAGCGTAACACTTTCAATTTTCCTAATAACACACTGGTGAAGTTAGTAAAACTAATAAATTTAAGTTTATGTATCTGAAGGTATTTTATGCAATGACTTTTTAATTTAAATTTAAATTTCACAATTTTTCCCTTTTGGCTATAAAATTCTGCACCAACATAAAAGATTTGTGGAATCCAATATAAATTATATGGTAATTTAGAGCAGACACACCTTTAAATATTCACTAAAACGCCTTTTAATGCAAAAAACAACGACACTAGGGTAGGTGTCAGTAGGAGGAGACTTATTTATCCAATTTATTATTTGTAACGTCTTCGATAATTCAATTAAATGAACTTATTAGAACCCAGAAATACGACGAAATTAATAAGTTTCCACACATTCTTTAAAATACCATTCATGGAGTTCATAGAGAAGGAGTAAAAAGTGTTATAAACAGACAGTAATGGTAATACTAGTTTATATGTGTTGATACAGAAGCTTACACAGGTCAATTTTAAATATTATACTTGGATTAAATATCATAATCACATTAGTGCAGTTAAAGACAGAAAAAAGATAAATTGTAATTTAAAAGTAAAAGTAAAATTTATGCACATATTATAATAACAAATTAAAATATAAACATTAAAAATAAAGTTGTATTTGTATTTCATTTATTTATTTATTAGCTTACATATCATTTATTCATTTACTTTCAAATGTACAGTGTGTCCCATTTTAAATTGCCACCCCAAATATCTCGAAACCTGAGCAACATGGAAAAAAATGTTTCAGATAAAAGTTGTATGGTTCGGAGGGAGACATATGCTAGTGACCTTGAAAATGCCCTTGGGGTCATTTGTTCATCATTGCATAGTTTTTGGCGCGCTCAAAATTATTGTAACGTTACGTTGACGTGTGACGTCATTGGCATTTTTTAAAAAGAAATTCGATGTTTTTTTTATTTGGCCACTTTGGTAGAACTTTTAATACTTTTTAAAGTCACTTTTCTAAACACCTGTTAAATAATCTAAAAGAAAATGGAAAAATAGTGATACATATCCGCAAACCTTACCTAAATTCCTATCAACGAACTAAAAAAAATTAGAATATAATTAGAAAATGCAAACTTTTATTAAATTTAATTACCAGTAAATATAATAGCGTTAAGTTAATAAGAGACTACATTAGATATTTATAATCTTTAGAAGAGCATCCGTATAAGCTATAGAATGTTTTCTTGAACAAATATTTTAAAGCTTGCCTAAGCTTTATTATCAGCAGCTGTCTAATTAAATCTGGTAATGAATTCACGAATTTTGGACTGTAATAATTTACAGATTTTTTCATTCAGATAAGTGCAAAAAATTTAGGCATATGTAAAGTAAGTATGCATGTCGTTATATGACGTACATTATGATGTATTCGTGCGTACGTATGATACACATTCAATAAAGTAAACGTATGGCACTGTAAGAATTTTCACAGCAATAAATGTTTCACAATTATCCCTGTAATATCCCAAAATTATTATTGCTCTAGTAGTTCTTCTTTGTATTACAAATAAGCATGTTAATGTGCCAATTGACAGTAACGAAAAAAAAAATATTAGACGAGATCCATATTCGGGTATTTGATTTTCTTTCGATTGGCATGACTAAAAAATCATAGAAACCTCATAAAAGCATTATTTTTTTAGTTTTAAGTTCAAAAATCGATTTTTTTTTTGTTCAGTGATTTTTATTTTGCAATCCCTTTCATAATTACATAAAAGCTGTAAAAAGCGTGTAACTGGACCTAGAACTTGAAATGTACCTAAAAAAATGAATTTCAACATGGCGGATTCAAAATGGCACCCGAAATGATGCATTGGCAAGGTAAAAATTCATGATTTTGTTACTCCAAAACGGTGAACTTTGAGAAGAAATTGTATAGAAAAAAAAGTGTTCGGAATCATTTAAGGAGTACATGTGAACTTACATTTTTTGATTTTCCAGATAATAGCTCCAATAAAAAAATAAACATGTGCCCTTGCTCAAAGATGTAAACTCGGTGGTTTTCGGGGTCGCTGATTACAAAAATGTCAATCAAATTGTAAAACTCCAAGATGGTGGCCAAGTATCGCGCATGCGCACTTGCGAAATACATGTAAACTTGACAAACTGACCTGAACTTTGTTATTTGGGGGTTTTCGGGGTCGTCGATCACAACTATGCCAACAGATTTCTAAAATTCCATGTTGGCAATCCAGTAGCGTGCATGCGCACTTCCAAATACATGTTTCTGTCAAAATTTGACAAAATAACTTCAGCATGCCGGAATAAATGAATTTTACTCTGTCATCCGATTTTCAGAGCGTGGAGGTTGATATGAAGAAAATCTTATCTTTATTTTTTAGTTTGTGAATTTTTTTCATTTTTTGTAAGTTTTTGTAATTTTTTTTTACTTTTTTTGTAAGTTTTTATAATTTTTTCATTTTTTTCTGCATTGTTTTTGGCCAAGTGCTCAAAAAATTAAAACGAAAATTTTCAAAAATCCATATCTCTATTGGTTAATGCTTTTATTTCAAAATAATCCTTCGAGCAAATAATCTTTAGAAAGATGCATTATTTCACCAACCAAAATAGGAAACCATTTGCCACATACCTAAAACTTTCCAACTTTTCAAATTTACCGGACAAACATTCTGTTTTTCTGCAAAAATCTCCAAATACTTCTCGAATTTTGAACTGAATCAAGGATAGTCGTATTTTTATTTGATATAGTAGATAATATAGCCAAAATATGACCTTCAGTCACAGGTATAATATCAAAAGGAATACATGGACAAATACTAGCAGAATCATATCAAAAACATTTTTGAGAAACCACTAGCAATTTCAGAAGGTGTTACGACGTTTACTAACCGTGATCACAGTCACAGTTTAAAATCACTGATATTAGAAAGTAGCAGTCACAGGTATCAACGTGATTCAAATGTAGCAGTTTTGCCCATCTCTATTATTTATTGTACGAATGTGGAATGTACGTAATTAGTCCCGCAAGAAAAAGTTATTTTCTTAAAGGACTAATGAGTAATTCCACATGAGTATAATATATAATTTTATCGAAAATTGCCTTCATCTACATAGTAACCAATGAAATCGAATAACGTTGATGACATGATCCAATAAAACTCAAATTACGATGCGTAACAGACCACGCTCCATGTTATGCATGACAATTCAGATAATCCATCATGTTGGTATTGCCTAGCAACGCGTTAGTACATGTTCTATAACATATAAAACGTCAGTTATTGCTGGACTTTTAAGCAGTTTGCTCCTGAATTCGATCTGTTTGTATTTTCGGATGAAGTGTTAATGCTTTCATCAGTAATAGTATTCATAGGCATTTCTCAAAATCTTGGTAAGCTCATTTTTACTACAATTATTGTGGAGCAGATTAATACACGTCTGACACTTAGTGTCACTGAATTTAACTTTTCAAATCATGAAGTGTGAACTTTTTGTTCGGCCAATTGTCTTCTCAAATCTAACTCGTGACTGATTTTTCCTAGGCAATTATTAGCGTCTGGATCTCTCTTGCTTGTTGCTTCTAGAAAATCGGCAATCGTCGCAACAAGCAATCCTGCCGCTAATAATTGTCGGCAAAATCATAGGCACTCGTTATAGTACTGTTGAAAATCGTCTGTGATTGCAATAAATATTAAAATAATGTTTATGAAATTGTGACAAGAAATTTTGACGTACGTGGTGCCAATTTGAATGATTTCAAAATTCCGTGAGACCGAGTTATTCTCTCACTAGGAGGTAATGAGCAACATTACATGGCTTAAATGACCACAGTAATTCAATTATTACACCCGATTTTGTATAAAATACTTTTTCCTTCTACACTTAGTCATTATTGAAATAGACCTTCATCACTTGGCTACACGACACACTTCACTGACTTGACCATTTGAGTTGGCTCCTTAAAGAGTTACCTAATCTCTAATTGAAACATGCATCAATCCTTAGTATAATAATTTTTTCGTAGATCTATACTATCCAATACTTGTTACTATAGCTATAAAAAATATCAAAATTCCTATCGGGACAGCGATATATTGTAAAACTTAATAGATTATAGCGTGGTAGGAATAAAGCCTATATTTCACAGTTATTCTCTTGTGAAAGATTATTTAAATAGAATTATTTTTAATTATTCGCATTACTCCACCATGTAAGAATGAACTCCGGCAGAAAATGGACCCTTCCGTTAGATCATTTACGTATAAGAACTCTGCTTCTTGGTATTTAAGCCAATGCTCTGTTTATTATGACATGGTAATAGTTTTATTTCAAGCAAGTAAGCTTCAAATGCGTAAGCTTTGGATGTTGAGAAAAAAATGCAGAATTCATAAACTTCAACTTTTCGAGGGGTTTGAGACTTGTTCGCCTCAAACTATACCTATTGAGAATTGCGCCACTGGCCCCATCAGCAGAATTTATTAAGATATTATGGTGTATAAAATCAGCACCAATTTTGAAAGCAGTGTTTAATTCGCTAAAATTGTTTTTGTGAATTAAACACTGCTCTCAAAATTGGTGCAGATTTTTTATACCATAATATCTTAACAGATGCTGGTAATTGAACCAGTGACGCAATATTTAATAGATTTAGTAGAGTCGTTGATCCTTCATATATACTTTATTCTTCTAATGAGAAGCCAAGTTTTCTTCCGTGAAGCTTGTAATTTGGTGATTAAACTTTAATTCACTTTTGCGTTGGGAATATTTCCTTTTATATTAAATAGTGTGTAGTTCTCTAAACTTTAATTTAGTTTATTTTAGCAATGTTGTTGGAGAAGTTTGCTGATTTCCCTTCGGCCAACTTCGGTCCTCATCTAGAGCTTCTAGATCTCAAGGATTGGTGTCGTGATTGCAGCTATTTGCATCTTATCTTAAGGATTGTTTTTTTGGGTGGATGTCATGTAATGTTTCGGATTGATTAACCTCAGGGCTACTGATGGTTCCTGCATTCTCTTTGATTTGTTCTCCGGCTCGAATAGAGATGCCGTAATTATAGATTCTTGTCTTTTTGTTAAATTATAATTTTTTTTCTTTTAATAAAGAAGAATTTTCGAGTAGGCTGCCATTTCAGGATGAGTCTATTTTGTAAACGATCTATTATTTTAACAGAATTTGAATACGAGGATTATTTTCCTTGTTCTTACTAACCTCAAATATTTCATCTTCTAAAGTTGTAACTGATTTCCTTGTCAGTCAGGTAAAAAAATATAACAGAGGACAGAAAGACCTATGATCGACAGCCCAGACAGATTAACCAAACTAAATTTATAGTACACGCAAACAATTTAAAATTGGTCTGAATAAAGATGTATGTGTAAACAGGGTGTTTCAAATTCGAGTCTCACCATGGCTTTTGCAGAATTTTATGGTGATTAATAATCCATTGAAAAAAATTACTTAAATTGTTTTGTTATCGAGTTAAGTCAAAAAAAATGGTGATGTGGCCATCATGTTACTTTCTCCGACTTGATGCTATCATAGCCATTTATATTTACGTTTTCATTGTTTATTTTCAATTGAAATCATATTTTAAATGTACATCGAGCATTTCGTAAACTCGGATGAAACTGACGTTTAAAACGTCAAAATTATGAAAGATGTAAAAAATACCCTACAAATTATACTTCAAATTCAAAAACTCGGTTTACTCAAAAACTAACGAGATTTCGAAGAAAACTTATTCTTTATAAGTTGTTCATTTTGCCATTCTCCACAATTATTATTCAAATAAATTTGCTGTAACTATTATCGTTTTATAATTATAAACCAAAAATTAAAAAAATAATAATCATTTTTTTCTCGAATAAAAATGATTTTATTAAAAATATTTTCAAGCAAAAGATGTGCATTTCTTTGTTGTGTTCAAAGTTTGTTTAAATGTTTTTGTGATATTTTTCATATTTAAAAAAATATTGGCAAAAAACAAAAAACAGTTAAGGTAAACGCCCACTTCCGGTATACGAAATTTTACCAAAAGCTTTTCAGTTCTTCAGATTATCAAATAAGATGGATGTATAAACTTTCATATCAATTGCTCTATTAGTTTTTGAGATACAGCGCACACAGACAGACACACACACACACACACACACACACAGACACAAAATTTTTTTTTCCAGAAATTGTTGAAATGGCATCTAGGGACCCCAAAACGGATATTTCCGTAAAAAAAATTTTTGAAAAAAAAATCACGATCACAATACTTTCTCGTACTTCGTAACGGAGAAAGTAAAAAATGGTGATGTGACCATCATGTTACTTTCTCCGACTTGATGGTATCATTTATATTCACGCTTTCATGGTTTATTTTTAATTGAAATCATATTTTAAATGTACATCGAGCGTTGCGTAAACTGACGTTTAAAACGTCAAAATTATGAAACGGAAAAATTATAATTCAAATTCAAAAACTCGGTTTACTCAAAAACTAACGAGATTTAGAAAAAAACTTATTCTTTAGAAGTTGTTAATTTTGGTATTCTCTACAATTATTATTCAAACAAATTTGCTGTAACTATTATCGTTTCATACTTATAAACCAAAATTAGAGAAAAAGTTAATAAATTTTTTTCTCGAATAGCAATGATTTTATGAAAAATATTTTTAAGCAAAATTTGTTTATTTCTTTGTTATCTTCAATGTTTGTTTAAATATTTTTGTGATATTTTTCATATTTAAGAAAATATTGGCAAAAAACAAAAAACAGTTAAGGTAAACACCCACTTCCGGTGTACGAAATTTTACCAAAAGCTTTTCAGTTCTTCAGATTATCAGATAAGACGTATGTTGAAAGTTTCATATCAATTGCTCTATTAGTTTTAGAGGTACAGCGCACACAGACAGACACACACACACACACAGACAGACACACACACACACACACACACACACAGACACAAAAAATTTTTTTCTAGAAATTGTTGAAATGGCATCTAAGGACCCCAAAACGGATATTTCCGTAAAAAAAAATTTTGAAAAAAAAATCACGATCACAATACTTTCTCGTACTTCGTAACGGAGAAAGTAAAATCTGAAAACAATGATTTTCGTTTTTTCTTTATATCTCCGTTATTTAAGGTGATATTTCAAAACGATAATAGATGGCATACGGTTTTTAGTTGCAACATGTTTCGTTTCTTTTGAACCATCATCAACTTTCTTATTTCTTATTGACGCCATTTTTATTTTTACAGCTCCTCAATTCTCATTTTTTGTGATGCGATAAAAATAAATATCGCATCACAAAAAATGAGCATTGAGGAGCTGTAAAAATAAAAATGGCGTCAATAAGAAATAAGAAAGTTGATGATGGTTCAAAAGAAACGACACATGTTACAACTAAAAATCGTATGCCATCTATTAGATAATAAAAAGTGCTATAAGAATATCTTTACCATTTTTAAATATCTCTTCAAATAACGAAGATATAAAGTAAAACGAAAATCAGTTTTTTTTTTCAGTTTTTTGCAACAAAAGAATTTAATTAATTTTTTCCGATGGATTATTAATCAGCATAAAATTCTGCAAAAGTGCCAAATTTAAACATACCCTCCATCTCTTCAAATAAGCGAGAGAAAAAAATCCATCTCTACAGTACTGAATAAGCTTAGTCAACAGCCCGTTGCAACGGATGGATATTTAAGCCGATCTAAAGCTCTCGTTGAAAGTTCAGCTTGGTTTCAACCATCTATAATTAAATCACCACGCGTTGTATTAAACGTGATAATTTAACCAAAATCGTAGCTTAAATAATAACGAGATGAACAAGAAATACTCTATATGATTATATATAAAGGTGAATTTAATATGATACGATTAAATATTAATTTTGTCACAGAATTTATATTTTGTTTTAATTAACTAATACGGATAGAAGTTAAATCCATACATCCAACATGCATCATACATTAATTAACGAAGCTTATAGCTGTAGACTGATGGGACATAATTGGCAGACAATGAATTGTCTCGCACGTTCAGCAAATTATCGCATAGTATATGCGACAGCCGTCACTATTAACGAATATTTTATGAGCTCAATAAAATGCCAGGCAAACTTTTCAATAAATTCATTATTACCCAGGCTTCCTGATTCATCGATAAGCGGCGGTGCATTTTGCATGATTGCCAGATTTGATTTATCACGAGGGGTATAAAAATGGAAATTTAATTCCGGAGCATTTGCGAAATTGCGAAAATTGTCCCGTGGAAATGGAAACATTGTACAATTAAATAAGTAAAATTTAATCAATCGTAGTGTACATATAGCAGTCGTAACAGAATACATCAAAAACGTAGAAATGGATCGAAGTAATAAAAGTTTGGTTGAGAATTTCAATTTGCATTCGTTCGACTTATAAAGGCTAATAAAAAATTTCATTGCACAGAGTCTGGCACTTTCCTACTAGTAATACTTGTGCACTGTGCCCGGAAAAGTAATGTTAATAAAATGCAATAACTTGTAATAAAGTAGATTAAATCTGTTTATGGGCAGTAGGACCTCCACGTATCGCGTCCGTGATGCAAACATAAAAATCCTAGCTGACATTTTATACCAAATTGGCGTAAAATCTTACCCTTGGCTCTCTTTAACCGTTGATTACCTTCGGCCTGTAATAAACGTCGTACGCATCAAAACTATTCTATTAATATAACAGCCGTAACTCTGCGATAGTTTCTAAACAGTCTCAAAGTTAGAAACGAGCGTGTGGAAAGGGTATTTTTAGAGAAGCACTCCTGTCACAGCTTTGCAACTTCCCGAACTTGTTCCCTCCTTAATGCCCGCTAACAAGATAGTGTCATCTTTGGTAGATTCGCATTTCTTTTCATTCTTAACCTTCCTTCAAAAAAATCGGACCCGGCTTATTGGATTTAGCTCCTCGTCTGCATGCGTCTACTACTTTGTATCTCGTTAGCGCTTTCGAGTGAATCGAACGATAATTGAAATTTCTTAAATAGCATTACCATCCGCACGTGCATTAGTTTTAAATTACTCGGAAAAGGCTACTACAATGCACTAAATTAAAAGTTTGATTTCGTGTTACTCGTACTTTTATTTCCGACATTAAAGTGGATAATTAGTTTCCGTTCCATCTGCCCTTTAATGAAAGAGACGCTGCTGGAATACATTATTCTGCTGCTGCAATTATATATTACGTAGCATATAAACGGAATTTAAAAATTGGCTATGTTTCAAGCGCCAATAATTATTTTTATATATAAAGCAATTCTATGCAAATCTATGCAAAAAAATCGTCTCAAGTTTAGATGAGTTATCCTCAGTACCGTCAAACGGGGTAATATGGAATCCGGGGGTTTTTATGGAACAAAATGACAAAATTGATAAGATGCGCCATCTCTCCTTTGTTAGATGAACTTACTATTTTTTTATGGAAGATTCCTTCACTTGAATTGTTGGGCGATAGTTCTGTATTACCGACTGCTCATACATAAAATGAACTCATAACCTAAAAATCGATACGTTTTGCGACGTTTTGTTATCCTCAAGAGTTTGTACTGGTACAGGTGAGTTTGAAAGTTTAAATGAAATATACCAGGAATCATGACCACCTTGAATATATTCCTTTCAGAGAATGTGAACAGATTTGATGAAAAATAATTCATAGAAAATTGTGGGCTTCATAAGTGATTTCTTGTTTTCCCAGGGGTAATTTGGAACGATGCCAAAAAAATACGTGAGAAAACCAGGCGCCCATATACGCTGTGACTACGATCCAGAAAATCTAGAAAAAGCCCCGAGTGACTTTTTAAATGGTCGTCGGTCTTTGTCCAAGGCATCCAAGCATTATGGTGTGCCAAAAACAACTTTGTATAGAGGGTACAAGGGACAAAATTCCACAAAATTGGGAAGGCCAACGGTATTATCAACTGTCGAGGAAGTCGCGATATGCAAAGCACTGATTACAGCAGCCACCTATGGATATCCGTTCACAAGAGAAATATTAAAAGGCTTTATTCAACGATATCTCAATCGTAGAGGGGTAACCACTGTCTTTAAAGACAATTCTCCAGGAACTGACTGGATCAAAGACTTCTTAAAGCGAAATAGACAGCTTTCTGAAAGATTCTCTGAAAACATAAAACGTTCTCGCGCTGGAGTGTCTCAAGAAGTCGTTAATGAATACTTTGACCATCTCGAGAATACATTGAGAGGTATTCCTGCAGAAAATACCGTCAACTATGACGAATTCAACGTAACCGATGACCCTGGCAAAGAGAAGGTCTTTGCAGAAAAAGGAAGTAAGCAAGCGCATCGAGTACTGGACACTTCAAAAACGTCTGCATCCGTAATGTTCGCGATATCGGCCAGCGGAGATTTGTTGCCGCCCCTTGTGGTCTACAAGGCTGTTCATTTTTATCCCGAGTGGATAGAAGATGGCCCCGAGGGCGCTGCCTATAACAGAAGAGCGGTTGGTTTGACGCTGAAATTTTTGAAGACTGGTTTTCGAAAATCGCATATCCATATCTCAAGAGGAAAGAAGGAACGAAAGTGCTCATTGGGGATAACTTCGCCAGTCATTTGTCAATGAATATAATTTAAAAATGCGAGGAGTCCAATATAGAATGTATTTTTTTGCCTCCCAACACAACTCACTTTACCCAACCACTTGATGTCGCATTTTTTCGGCCTCTGAAGGGCGCTTGGCGCCAACTATTTTTGGAATGGAAACAAAAAAACCGTGGCGTCCTACCAAAGAGTGTCTTTCCACAACTCCTCAAGAAGACTTTGGATTCTATTTCTCCCAGAACAAGAGAAACTTGTCAAGCTGGATTCAAAGCATGTGGGATCGTTCTAGTCGACCGCAATAAAGTTCTCAAAGGCCAACTTGGACAAAAAGAAAATATTGATAACACTGCTCTAGTTGAGAGTTTCCAAGAAATAATGTCGCAAGCTACTTAGAACCACGAAAATCAAACTAAATCAAAGAAACAGAAGAAAATAAACGTTCCTCCTGGAAAGTCTGTGACAATGGCTGACTTTAGAGGAATCCAAAATTCACAAAAGCAACCTGACGTACAACAATCTGAATCCGATGAAGAAAATGAAGGAAACGAGCCCGAAAATCAACCAGATGATGATTTTGATAGCGATCTTGAACCCCTGTCATCCTTCGCCCACCATAGCTAAAGCACTTTTGGGCAGTCAGTCATCAGACGTGGAACCGTAAATAGAGTCCCAGGAAATACTGACGATATTGTACTCAACACTTTTATCTTAGTCACATTCGTCTAAAATAAAGAATCAAAGAAAGAGACTGAAAAAAACTATGTGGCAAAAGTTCTGGAAAATACTAACGACAACAGATTCAAAATCAGCTGTCTAAGGCAATATGGTCAAAATAGTAACGCGTTAATTTTTCCACAAGTAGAAGACTTGTAGAAATTAAGTTTGAACAAATAAGGTTCGTTTTGGGCAACCCCGCTATTTCTCGTGGTAGGCATGTTTTCGACGAAATTTAAGATTAAAGTTGACCCGTTGGATAAGTTTTGTATTTTCTCACATGAAAATGTGAAATCAATAGTTTTTCAATTTTTTTTTGATGATTTTAGGAAATAAAATCTGATGAAAATCTATTGGTGTTTTCCTACCCCTGTTTCTCCCAGAATTTATTTATTTTTTCAGTTACTGAAACCAATTGTTCCATATTATACCTGCAGCGTTTAAAACGGTTCAATGTCGTTTCAAGCGAGATAATACCAGAAAACTAACAATGTTCCATATTTTCCCTCGGCAGGTTAATATGGAACACTGCTCAATTTTTTTTTCTGGTATGGAAAAAGTGATTCAATTTTTCTTTTCACTTAACATGAAACTCTATCATCAATGTCATTCTGTGTTTATTTTTCAGGCAAATAAGAATCTAAGACAAAAAAGTTACAAGCAAATATTCAGAGATTTTGTTCCATATAACCCCGTTTGACAGTACCAAGTGAGGTAACACGACGAGTATGTGGATTAATAATAAACAAAACAAATGGAAAACGTGTGATTGTTTTACGTGGTGGAACAAGATGATAAAAGAAGGGATGAATGAAAACAAATTAAATGGAAAAAAATATCTAAGCACACAGAAAGAAGAGGACAACAAACCAACGAGGCGGTCGAAAGGGCAAAAGAAAATTTTTGTTTACCTTGAAAGGAAATCAGAAGTTATTTTACAGAACGATTATAAATCAGATAAAAGATCGAAATGTAATAGTCATGAATGATGATATTAAAAAAAATGCAAACATGGGAGGAACACTTCAAAGAACTACTGGGAAAAGACAGACACTCTGAAGAAATAGAAGAAGAAGAAGAAGAGAAAGAAGAAGAAAAGGACGGATCGGAGAAGAGGAAGAGATGAAAATATTATTAAAAAAAATTAAAAAAATGGTAAGCCGGAACAAATAAAATACATGAGTAACGAAGAAGAAGGACTTATACGAGGAATATTCAAAATAATATGAAAACAACGAAGAACACGAAAGGAATGAGAAAAGCAATCATATTCTCAAAATACAAGAAAGGAGATTCCAAAGAATGCAATAACCACAAACAATTTATAATATGCACAACAGCCAAACTATACGAGGCAATTCTTAAGAAAGGTAAGGGAAATAAAAGAAGATATAAGAAAGTGGAATCCTTTATATTAACGAGGATTTAAATATCAGAATCAACTCTTCGAATATAATTAATGTTCATAATAAAGTGTATTACATCGTACGAATTATACAAGGCAACGCCTCATTCCACATAATTACACTTTACTTAATTAATGCATGCATTTTTTTTTCTATGCATTAGAAGTTAAGATTTCGGTTCTCTGTCGTTAATAAATGTCTCAAGGGGAAATTGTTTCTTATTTTAAAAACATTATTTATTTGATAAGCTATTATATTAGATACGGAATGACAAGGCAAGTAAAGGAACTGAGAAAACTAAAGGCGCTTGTAACGTCTTGTCAGAAAAGAAAAGAATATATAGGCAGAAACAAGGGGAAATAATTATTATAATACTTAGAGCCGTCGGCATTGGGACGGCCCACGCTCTAGCAAGGGACAAATGATTATTTAATAAATCTTTTTTGGAGGAAACAGTGTATCTTCATTAAGGTTTTTAAATACATTTTATAGTTCTGTAACAAAAATAAAATATGGCATCATGGACAAACTTATTGTCTTCCAAATTTACACAAATAGGAAATATAATTTGATTGTTATTTCATCTAACATATTTGTTTCTCTGAAATGAAAACACTAATTATACAGGGTTAGCGTAAACACACTCAAAATTTTAAAAAATAAATAAAATTAACCCGGTCATTTTGACATATTGAAATGTGACATTTATCAAGAATATGTATTAACACCATCAAATGCCAGACTTAAGCTCAGCCTGGGGTTCTTCTCTATTCAAATGTACTTTACGTTTGTACTTACATTTTTTGTCACTTTTGTATCATTTTATAAACCTCACGAGCAATGTAGTAATCTGCTAATACACTAAAATAAGACGAAGATAGTGACAATTGATAAAGTAGATAAAAATTTGAGCTGTTAGCTTTTAGAGTGCATGTGTGTGTGTATATAAACAAACAAAGAAAAATTCAAGGTCGCCATAAACTTATTATTACTGCTAGCTCTGTTTTGCCCACGCAAATGTTTATGTATATATATTTATGTCACTGTCATTCAATATTATCATATTTACTGACCATCGGGCACGTGGTTCTTAGTAGTGGGAATTTTGGTGTGTCGTCGTTAATTGCTATAACCCTTTCTTTCCCATAGATGCCATATGTCGTCATATCTTTTATCCTGTCCCCGTAATATATGTTTTAATTTTTTTGGTACCATTTTCCCAAGGACTCATGAGTCATGATTTTTTTTTCTGCCAAAATGGGGAAACTTTTTTTATTCAACTTTTTTGAGTTAGAATATGGCATTAAATCAAGAATTTCACAAAAAACATTAATGTTTATTTCAAAAATTAATTAGGGAAAGAGAGGGTTAAGAAAAAGAAAATTGTTTTTTTAGATAACAGATCCGCCCCATGCATAAATTCTCGCGGTTTATTTCTACCAATTCGCATATATGTGTAGGTGAAATGATATAAGGTGCTAGTCGACCGCAAATAGCGGTAACCCGAGATTTACGAGGAAAGGTATATACGAGTTACATGTTACCAGTCGCGACATCTATCGTTATATTGCTTCTATTCTTACACGTAAGTAAAAAGTGGGGAGCCTTAAAGTGGCGGTTGAATTGAATAAAATTGCATTCAGGTTAAAATATGCAACCACGTTAACACAAGACCATTTTCGTAACACTGATGTTGCTTACAATATAATTCGGGAATTATTTCTGCCTTGTAAATAAATAAACTTTTATTTCATACTGTCCGGTAGATGTTCGTTTACAATGTCAATTTAAGTCCGGTAGGTGAGTTATAACAGCATCAGAGCCGGTAAGTGTTGCTTAGCAAAACAGTTTGTATTCTTTTTCATACCTTGCCGCAGACTTCGAAGGAATTAATTTTTCATTTGCTTCATGCGATTTCGCCATTGTGTCCGGAAGAGTCGAGGAAAGAGAAGAAGAACCGCTAGCAAAGTTCATGGCGTCCATTTTAAAATGACAATGATTGAATGTAATACAATAACAACAACCGTTGCCACGGGAAAAAAGGTAATGAGATTTTTAAAATCTCTCATATTTTAATTTTTGAATTAAAATAATAAAACAGAACAAACTTACAGTATGAAATAAAATTTATTACGACACACATCCGGTAGTACTTGTAACAGGACGAGTCAGACAGAATGTCAAGACGGACTTATGACGTTAATTACTATTTCAGTATTGTTTGTGCACGAAACTAGATGCGTATGACATGTGAGTTTACTGAGATAAAAATGTCGAAAATAGTTGGCAGCCCTTAAAACATAACCTAACTAACAGAAGTTCAGTGGCGTCACACAAAATGGGAAGTTTGGAATGGAAAACCCTTAAATTTAAATAATACAGCCAGGTTATGAATCCTTAATGTATTATTAATAGTGATGATCAGTTCTAGAAATAACTGCTAATGTTTAAAATAGGCAAAATCGGCAGATAAAAACACGCAATACTATTTTTAAAACGAGTAATCTTAAAAAAATCACAAGACGTCAAAATTCACAAAAAGTACACTGGACTGCGTTGGAAATTTTCAGACAGCCAATATAATTTTACTTGAATTATTTTGGAGATTTTCAGAAAATGTGACTGTACTGGCGACGATGTCGGCTACTACTCAACAGATATCATCCCGAAAAACACCAAATTTAATTTCTTGCTTATTTTTTATTACTAGCAGCACTTAATTTGACTCATTTATATAACGGATATCCGGTTAATAAAGAATGGATCATTATTTACCAAATTATGATTTTTAAAATCAAATCTGACGCTTTAAATTTTCAGCAGGAACTTACATTCCTTAGCGCCGATCATTTATTTATCATCAATTTTTATAAAGTATTTTAAATAACCACTATTATGCTTAAACGTCATCAATTCAACCGCAATCCAAATGCTGATGAATTTGGTTGAGTAAACTAACGTTCAATTTTACTGAATACATACTTAATATTTTAACAGATGGGGCAAGAATAAAATATATTTCTCGAGGAAACTGCAATTGACTTTGAAACTAAAATAAAATTAACTAGGGAAAGACTTGCAAAAACAATTCTTAAGTCACTCCTTTACTGGAGATTTTGTTTTGTTAGATTTTTAATGTTATCCTAGGGGAGTTATAAAGATCAACTTATTTTTTTTTAAGAGGCATATACTGTGTGGTCGTCCGTTCTTTTTATGCGGACCAGAATAGAAACACATTGAAAATTGGATTTGGTTATACAGATTCAAATAACTATCCACAGTGGGTCAAAAAAAATGATACAAATTTTAAATATTCATATTTTCAATAATAATTAACGCATTAAATATTGTTTTGAAACACAAAATATTTACACTTTGTAGATGACAAAAATATTTAATTGGATTTTTGAAAAGTTTTCTTATCGAAGATATTTCCATTAATGAAGGCGCTGCAAAGACGGGAGTTTATAATGCACCGCCGCGTCGCATTTGTAGGTATCAAAATTAGTGGGCCATGACCTGTTTTCGTTTTCTAATGAATCTCAGACCACGTACAGTAGGAATTCCTGAAATGTGCATTATAAACTCCCATTTTTGCAGAGCCTTCATTAATGTGAAAAATCCTCGATACAAAAAGTTTTCAAAAATGCAATTGATCATTTTTGCAATCCACAAAGTGTAGATATTTTGTTTTTCGAATCAATTGTGAATGCGTTAATTATTATTGAAAATATGAATATTTACAATTTGCACCGTTTTCTTTTTGCATTTTTCAGAAATCGGTAAAGACAACTGGAAATGTTTCATTCAATTTAACCTTTTTATTAATGAAATGGATACAATCATTTCTGCACTTAACTAAATCCAAATCGGAGATGGTCAAAACCAGATACAAGCACGTGAAATTTGAGGTTAGAATAAATAGAATGAGAAAAGACATACGTTGCACTTAGCCCTTGAATTTACATATCGACATACGTTTCGTATTTCATTTCGGTTTTCTTAAGCATGCGAACGAGTATAGATATTTATCCAGACGCGATGATTAGATCGAAAAAGCATGAGTCACTGTCACCTCTGCGCGATGGTACTATAGTTGATTCTCCAGATTAATTTAGATAGATAATTCAACTCATGTATAAAAAGGTGCATTTAAAACGGCGGACAAAAAAATTTGCAAATGGTTAAAAATTTATTTACCTTCACCATGACAACGATCTCTATATTAACAATTTTAGTAAACAGCTGACTTTAGTTGTACTCTGGCAGTTTGTGTCAGTTCTGAATACCTCTACGGTGAAATATAATTAAAATCCGTTTCGGGCACGCTTCCACTTGAAAATTATTTCAGGATTTTCATTCCGATAGATGTATAAGTTGAGTAAGTATTGTCCATTCACCAATAATACATTTAGTTACGTACATAATATTCATAATATTCCGTAGTTCGGCCTAGTGTCGTGAGATGTCGCAAGTGTACGGTAGCGCTGCCATAATACGTAAAAAAGCAGAATTGGATTGTATTTAATATCCATTTTGTTCTATCATGTTCTAATAGTATAAAATAAACATTTTTATATTTGTGCACTTGGCGTCTTCTCTTTTATGTATGTCGGAAATTAGTGCAACGGCGATTAAACGATCAGCCGTGATTGGTCTCCTAACTTGTGTGGCTTGTAGTGTGTGTGTGCATGTGTGTGAGAAAATTATAACCTATAATATAATATAAGAAACGCCAGAAATGTATGGAATGTATACTAAATGTAAGTACTAATATTTACTTATACAAAGCAATCATTATAATTATCATTTTAACGGCTAGATCTCAGTGTTTGTACCACTCGCAAACGCGCAGGTGCGAATTTCGCGATTCCCGTGGCACTCAACCATTTTCATTTTACCCATACACGATTTTGACGATCGGTGCTTCATCCAATTCCATTACAAAAAATGGTGATGTGGCCATCATGTTACTTTCTCCGAGTTTACATTAACGTTTTCATGGGTTTATTTTCAATTGAAATCATATTTTAAATGTACATCGAGCGTTGCGTAAACTCGGATGAAACTGACATTTAAAACGTCAAAATCATGAAAGATGGAAAAATTATACTTCAAATTCAAAAACTCGGTTTACTCAAAAACTAACGAGATTTCGAAAAAAACTTATTCTTTAGAAGTTGTTCATTTTGGCATTCTCTACAATTATTATTCACATAAATTTGCTGTAACTATTATCGCTTCATAATTATAAATCAAAAATTACAAAAATAATAATAAATTTTTTTCTCGAATAGCAATGATTTTATGAAAAATATTTTTAAGCAAAAGATGTTCATTTCTTGATTGTCTTCGATGTTTGTTTAAATATTTTTGTGATATTTTTCATATTTAAGAAAATATTGGCAAAAAACAAAAAACAGTTAAGGTAAACACCCACTTCCGGTGGATGAAATTTTACCAAAAGCTTTTCAGTTCTTCGGATTATCAAATAAGACGTATGTTCAAAGTTTCAAATCAATTGCTCTATTAGTTTTTGAGATACAGCGCACACAGACAGACACACACACACACACACACACACACACACACACACACACACACACACACACACACACACACACACACACACACACACACACACACACACACACACACACACACACACACACACAGACACAAAAATTGTTTTTCCAGAAATTGTTGAAATGGCATCTAGGGACCCCAAAACGGATATTTCCGTAAAAAAAAATTTTGAAAAAAAAATCACGATCACAATACTTTCTCGTACTTCGTAACGGAGAAAGTAATAAACAATGCTCTTTCACCCATTGTACTCTTAATTAACATAAATTGCTAATATATAGTTCTTATTCGTTAAATTATTTTAACAAATACCACTCGCGGTTATAATTTCGGCAGGATAAATTTTATTTTAAGCACTCGTCATTTCATCGCAAATTTCTTGAATGAATTGAGATTAGGCAAAATCCACTCGCGCTAAAGCGCTCATGGATTTTTCCATCTCAATTCATTCTCGAAATTTGTGTCGATTCAATGGCTCGTGCAAACAAATAAAATTTATCCGGCCAAATTAAACCTCTTGTGGTATTACCCCCGAAATATGTACGATGTAACTGAATTTGAGTAAATTTGGAACGTTCTCGTAATGTTCCCGTATAGTTATTTCAAAATTTAGTAAAGGGAACATATCCTGATTGAATATTAGAGCAAAATCTCTGAGTAAATTTGGAAAGTTTCAATCATGTGGGAATTTTTTCTATTTTTTTACCCAGAGGAAATTTACCAAATTTTGCATTATTGTAAACTATGTTGTTTTTTAATTATTTTCAAAATTTGTGAAGGAATCATTTCAGATTTTAATTGAATTATGGAGCTGAATCTATTTACTATAAATTATGTTCTCGTATGATTTTGTCCAAATTTGAAACAAGAATGTTTTCAGATTTTTAATTTTAATTTTAACCAGGGGAAATTTACCAAATTCTGCATTATTGTAAACTATGTTGTAATGTAATTATTTTCAAAATCAGTGAAGGGATATTTTTAGATTTTAATTAGTTATGGAGATGAATCTGTTTTGAGTAAATTTGAAAAATTTCAGGTCTGTGGCATTTTTATTTACTTTTTTTTCTAGGGAAATTTGACAAATTCTGAATTATTTGTAATTATTTTCAAAATGAGTGAAGCGATGTTTTCAGATTTTAATGAGTTATGGCCAGAATCTATTTTGAGTAAATTTGGAAAGTTTCACATCTGTTTCAGTTGTCTTTATATTTATTTTATCCATGAAAAAATGTACAAGTTCAGCATTACCATAAACTTTCTTCTCGTGTGATTATTTCCAAAATTTGTGAAGGAATGTTTTCAGATTATGATTGAATTATAGAGCAGAATTCTATTTTTTATAACCAGGGGAAATTTACCAAATTCTGCATTATTGTAAACTCTGTTGTTTTGTAATTATTTTCAAAATTAGTGAAGGGATGTTTTTTAGATTTTAATTGAATTATGGAACAGAATCTATTTTGAGTAAATTTGAAAAATTTCAAGTCTGTGGCATTTTTTTTAAACGGTTTCAAAATAGATTCTGCTCCATAATTCAATTAAAATCTAAAAACATCCCTTCATCAATTTTGAAAAACCTTTTTTTAACCAAGGAGGAGCGAGCAAATTCAACAGTATTATAAACTATGTTCTCGTATGATTTTGTCTAAATTGGATGTAAGGATATTTTCAGATTTTGATTGAATTGTAAGGCTGAATCTATTTTAAGTAAACTTTTAAGTTTCAATGGTTTTTATAATTTTTTTTAAACCAGGCTATTGTAAGCAAATTCGGTACTACTATAAACTATGTTCTCGTATGATTATTTACAAATTTGATAGATGGATGTTTTAAGATTCTGATTGAATTATAGAACAGAATTTATTTTTAGTAAATTTGGAAAGTTTCAACACTGTGGCTATTGGTTTTCAATTTTTGCAATACCTTTTGATATCATCTGAGGCTAACTAACTGAATAGAGCTATTTGCATTTAATTTAAAAGCAAAATTATTAAAACATTAACACTCAATGAATACACACTTAAATAAACATTAATTGTGGATGAGTGTTATGAGTTTCCTATTTTTATAATTAAAATTGCATTAAACCTACCAAAACTCAGTTGTTGAACAGACTTGAAGGCAAACTAGAGTTGTACCAAGCACTCGAAGCCTGTTGCGCAGTGACCATCTTAAAATCAATTTGCTTCGGATATTTGTTGTCTCGTTCTCTCGCGTTCTTTGCGCTAACTTTACCTTACACGTCTCCAGTGCTCGGTAATACTGTACATAAATGTGACAACACTTTTCACGGACTGTACTATGGCAGTGGGAGTGAGAGAAAACAACCGGGGATTCCCCGAAGCCTGCACGGCAGAAGAACTTTTTTACCTTCAGTTTCCGACATAAAATACGAAGTGTTTGTGTTTAACGAACACAGTTAGAAATTGGTAAAAACGGTAAAAACCGGTTTTAGAATAGTCTAGAATGGAAATTCAATGCAAGTGGAATTTCCATTCTTACCGAGTAGCAGACTATACTTTCTCCTCGACCAGATAAAATAGACTAATCAAATAATGAACACAAAGAACTTTATTATCACGTTTGTGGTTATGTTTATAGTATTTTGACAATTGGGTTGTCCAAGGCTAATTGTTTTATTCGAAACGGTGTGAGAATTACATGCAAAACGCATAAGCGCACAGTTTTTTGTTTCATAACAAGAGTGAGAATGTGTACGTTCTATTATTAAAATTGATTTCATAATGCTTAAATTCTACACTGGTCGTGGAGAAACATTTATTTCGTTTTCGATCTTGAACGAAAAATTTAAATTCCGTTTTCGTTCTTGTAATTATTTCGGTTAATTTCAATATTCCGTTTTCAGTCCCTGATTATTAATAATAATTTAATTACAAAAACATCGTGCAATCAAATACAAACTACAGTTTGATTTGTTTAACAGATAATAATTTAAATATGAGTAGTAATCAACAAAATGAATGAATAAATATGATGTAGGACAAACTAAATTGAAATCATAAATTTATGAAATTTATCATGTTCAATCTACAGTGCGTTTTTTTTTAAATCAATATTTGTTTACACATCACACCACGTTACCGTTTGACCAAATATATATTTTATGACCGTGTAAATGGATGCATACACAAAAGGATGGAAGAAAATCAATAATATCTGGCAGATGTGAAAGCACAATGAAAATTATCAGTTACACGCTGTGAAAATTCAACGATGTGCTTATTCCACTCTAAGCCAACCACGACCACAACCACAATCGCACTATCAAACAACACAACATATGCACAAATATTATTTCACCTCAAAAACCACTAAATTCCATTAGATCGCCGCATATGGGACAAATTGTTTACAAGAAACATCTTCACACATTCATATTCATATAGAGTAATCAAACCCACACATTGCACCAAATGTCCTTTATAGCATATGTATTCAATGTTTAGGTCAAAATCACTCTTTAATTTGCAATTGGCAATAATACCTTCTTGTGACGATCTGCCAAGGCAGTGTAAGAATCAATCATCAGGACCAATTGCTGGAATACCGAACGTCAAAATTTAGTCAATTAGCAAGAATTTCGATCTTACGAGAATATTTCTATAGTCGCGAATACAGTGCCATTCAATTTTAGGGAAATAATTTTTGTTGTCGCGAATAAGGCGGCATTCGTTGGGTAAGGGTTAAGCTTAGTTTATAGATTTTGAAAGTATATAAAATGAGTTATCAGACATTGTTTGACGAAATGAAACTATGACCTTGGTTTATTAGTAATCTAGAATTTCAATATCATGAATGTGTACTAAAAGTCGCCCTTAGGTCTTTTCAAAAACATGTATTACAGGCCAAAAAATATGTTTGTAATACAACTTATAAAAACTCCAAAATCGCCGCTAAAATAAGTCAACAATTTTCAAATTAATGATGTTAGTGATATAAAATTTGTGTTATGCGTATATGTATTCGTGTGGAAATATATTTAACAATGGAAATCACACGTATTGTAGCATTCGTATTGTGTTGAATAAGAATACGAATTCGATTGAATAAAGGGGAGGCTCCGCGTTGTTTCACGTCCAGACAGACTTTATATTAGCAATAATTCGTGACGGGGTTTATCAGACGGAACAGGTCGGAAGAGAGAGCAATATTCCCTTATATCCTTATACCTTCCATCCGTTGTTGTATAAAAGTAGTGAGCTCAGCAATTTGCCGTCCCGCATGTCGTCCTGTCTTTGATTTATATATCCGGAACGCGCTAAATATTCAGGATCTCTCCGCTCTGACCGCTCCAGAATCGATAGCACATTCTTGGGATGAGTGCGAGCACCACGAGAGCCAAAACCGGGATGAGAGGACACGCACACGCCCACTTACACCCACCCATCCGCACCCATAACGAATTTATCATTTACCTGTATAAAGGCATGCCGTTTGAGTCTTTGAACCAGAAAACCATGCTCACAGAGTCGCTAGGCACTGGGGGTGTGACGTCGCACGGTAATTCCACGTCTCGTCCTGGTACAGCCCAAATGACTTTTGTCGTAACTGAAAATAATAAATTCATTAATTAAATCGGTAATTTGATAAATTATATAAATATGTACATGTAAAGTTTCGCACAAAATTCATAATTGCTCTATTAGATGCTTTAAAAAAAATCGATTTGTGTTCATTATTACGCACTTTTTGGAGCGCTCAAAATTTTTGTTTTTGTTTTCTTTTTCAAGTCTAACAGACCATTCTGAACACTATTTGTCTAAATTTTTTTTTGTGGGACTTCCACTTGTATTTGACGTGTGAGGTCATTGTCAATTTTTTGTAAATGGAATTCGTTTTTTTTTTATTTGACAACTTTTGTAGAGCTCTTAATTTCCTAAAAATCACTGGTTGGATTCGGAGTTTCTACACGTCACTCTAAATTTACCCATCAGTAAATGTACTTGTGCAAGACCAAACGCCATTTTGAAGCCCTTGGCGCGTTTTCAAAAAAAAAACTCGAAAATGTCAAAAATCGTAAAAATTTACTCATAATAGACCATTAAAGTGTACCTTCTTTGCCATCAGAAGAACGAGAGAATTAATTGGTGTTATATAATTTCAGCCAGCTTAAACAGCAAAAAAGTCAGCATGTCAGTTTGACAATTTTAGAAAATTTAGAAAAAATCGATTTTTTCAGACGCCATAGCGTCTAAACCAAGACTCCAAATCGAACGCAGTTTGCCAATCTGTGCTCGTTAAGTGAACATCAGTAGAATGCAATTAAAATTTGCGATTTTAAATTTTTGACAAAAACGTGAAAAACTACATTACTTACTTTTGCTCAAAAATTGCATTTGAAATGATTTCATGAAAAACCCATTAATTCGATCCGGAGTTTGTACACGTCACTGTAGAGATCTTATTAAGACCCTTCGGAAAGTATACCTGCGAAAAAATAAATGTCACTTTGAAGCCCGTGGCGTGTTTAAAAAGAAAAGTCGAAAATGGAAAAAAAAAACGCAAAAATCCACTTTTTTAGTATCATCATATGCTATTTTTAAGTTGCACAACATGTATACTATTATTTTAAGTTATGAATTTTCCTGTATAAGTTTTTCTGTTGGAAAATAAATTTACTTATTATTATTATTATTATTATCATACGTGTAGACCATTCAAGTGTACCTTCTTTCATCAGAAGAACGTCTTAAAATTTCAGCTGGCTTATATAGCAAAAAAATAGCACGCCAACTTGAAAATTTTAGAAAATTCCGAAAAAAACGTTTTTTTTTACACTTTGACCAGCCGTAACAGCTAAACTAAGACTGCAAATAGAACGCAGTTTGCAAATCTGCGCTCGTTGTGTCCAATTAGTGGGATTCAATTAAAATTTGCTATTTGAAATTTTTGACAAAAACATGAAAAACTACAGAAGGGAATTTTTGCTCAAAAATTGCATATGAAATGATTTCATAAAGAAACCACCGGTTAAATTTCTATAAGTCACTGTAAATAACTCATTAAAACCTATCGGAAAATGTAGTTGCTGAAGAACTAATGTCAATTTCAAGACCGTGGCACGCTCGCAAAAAAAATCGAAAATGTAAAAAACCTAAAAAATTAACCAATCTTAATTATGAATGGGATCGGTCACCCATCCAAATTTTAGACCCCAACCAACGTTGCTTGACTCTCATAATACGATATTTTAATGTAATTAAAAAAAATCTAGTGATTTGGGATTTTCTCAAGCATTTTTAATTTCAGTGTTTAAACAGTCGGAGCTGCCATTCAAAGATTCAAACGAAATTGGAGATTCGAAATCACAAAAACCTCCTCAAAAAGAAGGCCGCAAATAATTTTTATGTAATCGAGGCCAATAAAAAAATTATATATGACTACATCACCGAAAGTTGTATTGTTCCAGAAATTGTACAGAAAAATTTCTTATATATTTTTTGGAAATTTCTCGAAAAGGCTGCGAATATATTGCAAATAAACAACCACAACTTATAGATCTAATCGTGGCCTCTAAGAAAACTAAATATAAAATGATCAAAAATTGTTGAATACAACATGTTTTGGAAATCAATTAAAAAAATTTCTAAAAATTTAACACAAAAATGTCTTATCTATTTTTTTAGAAAGTTCTTGAAGAGGCTGTGAATTTATTGCACATAAACAACCAGAACGTATAGATCTAAATGAAGCCTATACGTCACTGCAAAGATCTTATTAAGACCCTGCAGAAAGTATACCTGTGTAAAAACAAATGTCACTTTGAAGCCCGTGGCGTGTTAAAAAAAAAAACTCGAAAATGGAAAAAAATAGAAAAAAGCACTTTTTTAGTATCATCATACGTGTAGACCATTCAAGTGTACCTTTTTTTCGTCAGAAGAGAACAATCGATTATCGTCATAAAATTTCAGCTGGCTTAAATAGCAAAAAAGTTAGCACGCCAGTTTGAAAATTTTAGAAAATTTAGAAAAAAAAACGTTTTTTTTACACTTTGAACAGTCGTAACGGCTAAACTAAGCCTACAAACAGAACGCAGTTTGCAAATCTGCGCTCGTTGTGTGCAAATTAGTGGGATTCAATTAAAATTTGCCATTTGAAATTTTTGACAAAAACATGAAAAACTACAGAAGGGAATTTTTGCTCAAAAATTGCATATGAAATGATTTCATAAAGAAACCACCGGTTAAATTTCTTTGCGTCACTCATTAATTAAAACCTATCGGAAAATGTAGTTGCTGAAGAACAAATGTCAATTTCAAGACCGTGGCGCGCTCGCAAAAAAAATCGAAAATGTAAATAACCTAAAAAATGAACCAATCTTAATTGTCCTATCCAAATTTTAAACCCCAACCAACGTTGCTTGACTCTCATAATACTATATTTTAATAGAATTTCAAAAAAAATATTTAGTGATTTGGGATTTTCTCAAGCATTTTTAATTTCGGTGTTTAAACAGTCGGAGCTGCCATTCAAAGATTCAAACGAAATTGGCGATTCGAAATCACAAAAACGATTTCTTAAGTAGGCCGCAAATAATTATTATTTAATCGAGGCCAATAAGAAAATTAAATATGACTCCATCACGAAAATTTCCATTCTTCTAGAAGTTTAACACAAAAATTTCTAATTGGTTTTTTTGGAAATTTCTCGAAAAGGCCGCGAATATATTATAAATAAACAATCACAACGTATAGATCTAATCGATGCCTTTAAGAAAATTAAATATAAATTTATGATCAAAAATTGCTGAATACACCATGATTTGGAAATCACTTAAAAACCTTTCTAAAAATTTAACACAAAAATTTCTTATCTATTTTTTGGAAATTTCCCGAAAAGGCTCTGAATTTATTGCAAGTAAACAACCACAATTTATAGGTCTAATCTTGGCCTCTAAGAAATCTAAATATAAAATGATCAAATATTGCTAAATACATCATGTTTTGGAAATCATTTTAAAAATTTATCACAAAAATTTCTTATCTGTTTATTGAAAATTTCTCGAAAAGGCTGTGAATTTATTGCAAATAAACAACCACAACGGATAGATTTAATCGATGCTTTTAAGAAAATTAAATACAAATTTATGATCAAAAATTGCTAAATACAGTTACATCATGTTATAAGTCTTACACAAAATGTCCGATTTATTTTTTGAAAAGATTGCGTTGATGTAGAAGAAAATTAACCACATTTTAAATTGCACTAAACTTGACATATTTTGATTTTAGAATCATCAAAATTCGTTAACGCGATTGGTGGATGTTCAATTTCAAAAATCAAAATTACGATTTTAAAATCTTGGAAGGGGCCGCCGTGGCCCAGTGAGTAGAACTCCTGCTTACGGGCCTCGTGGTCATGGGTTCGAATCCCATCAGCGCGGTCACTTTTTCGGACCGAAAAATGGCCGTGCGGGTCCATGGATGTTTAGTGTATGTCCCTTTCATCATTATAAATGATTATTATACAAATTATCGGTTGTGGCAGAATTCCCTAATTGGCTACGTCAATTCCCAAATCATCCGCGCTTCCTCAACCCGAATTCCTGTCAACTATCCTACCTTTTAAATAAAAAAAAATCTTGGAAATTTAAACAAGTACGATTTTGCATTTTGCATTAATATTACGAACAAAACTTCAATTTTAAAATTACCCTAAAGTAGCCATATTTTGATGTTTGAATCATAAAAATCGAACGACGGCTTTGGTTGTTATGCAGTTTCACAAATCAATATTCTGATTTTTGGACTTTCGAGATTTTGCGTTGATGTCGCAAAAAAATTGACCAAATTTTAAATTACGCTAAATCTGCCATATTTTGATTTTAGAATCATCAAAATTCGAAAATAGCATCACTATTTTGCATTTTGAATTTTAAAAATATTTGGTCATAAATTTATATTTCATTTTCTTATTTTTTCGGCTTTTTCAAGATATATTAAAAAAAATTAAATAAGAATTTTGTGAAAATGACTTCTATAACATGATGTATAAAGCAATTTTTGGTCATAAAGTTATTATAAGCCTCGATTAGATCGATAATATTGTTTATAAGTCGCCAAATTTTGAGATTTGAATCATGTTATAGAAATTCTATACAAAATTTCTGATTAATTTTTTGAAAAGATCGCGAAAATATTTCAAATAAACAATCTTATCGATCTAATCGAGGCTTAAAATAACTTTATGACCAAAAATTGCTTTATACATCATGTTATAGAAGTCATTTTCACAAAATTCTTGTTTAATTTTTTTAACACTTCTTGAAAAGGCCGCAAAAATATGAATTTATGACCTAATATTTTCTATAAATCTCAAAAATTTCATATTTATTTTTTAACTTAAACACATTCTGCTGTTTGAATGATCAAATTTGGCGAACGCAAACAAATATCATTTTTTTAAAAAACAAATTGAAAATAAAGTTTTTAAAACTTAAATTCACAATTTTCTTATTTTAGATTTTTTGTTGTTATCTGTCAATTTAGAAGGTACATTTCCGAATATTTTCTTGAAAACCATAAGTTTTGCTTTATTTTTAGTCAACTAAATCGGTCGATGCGCCAGTAAGATGAATAAATTATAACCTCATTAATACTGAAATTGTTATATTTTAGAATTCTCTGTAAATTTTGTACGAAAGTTTATTATAACCTTAGCGTAAGCAAATAATTCAAATTTAAATTCTATGAATTTTTGAAAAATTCACGTATTTGGAAGCGAATTTCTAAAACTGGTTATTATTACTTAAATAATAATCCTAGACCGTAAAGAGTACATTCTTTTTCATCAGAAGAAAGAAAGAAATTTTTAGCCGTTATAAAAAGTCAGCTCGCTAAAATAGTTACAAGGTTGGCATTTTAGAAAATAATCGATTTTTCAGCTTTTGAACAGCTGTAGCAGCAGCGGCGGCTCTTGGTTTTCCGTAGGTGAGGCAAAGATGCCGCAAAGGTGCTGTACTACTCACTCTTAAAGAGGAAGCAAATATTCCGTTGCCTTTTCGGTCAAATTTCCTTCCGTTGCCTCACCGCCGAACATCCACGAGCCGCCGCTGTGTAGCAGCTAAATGAAGACTTCAAATCGAACACAGTTTGCAAATTTATGCTCCTTGTAAGCAAATTAGTCAGATTAAATTAAAATTGGCGATTTGAAAATTTTGACGAAAACATGAAAAACTACACAAGGGTTCACATCCGCGCAACTGTAAATTCTGGGATAGTTTTGTTGTCAGAAAAACTCGAAAATGAATACAATCATTGTTTCATTCTTTTCGCTGCGGAAACCGGATAATTACGCAACTAAATATCGCAATATATTAGAAAAAAACAAGTTTACGAAAGTTATGTCAATACTTTTTAGACACACTGTATAGCAATCATTAATTTGTGAAATAACTCTTAATCTGTAATAAAAATTCCTATTCATTCGAAAATAACGTTCATTTCGTACAGTTAAAACAGCCCCACGGCAAAAAAAAATATTACGAAAAAAATGATGCGCTTATTCGAAAATGATTACATCGTCAGCCTGTAAACGCGTGGGTGTTTCCAGCAGCCCTTCTCATTGTTGCCCGAAATCACCCCAATGAAAAAAACTACAGATACATTTGTTCGCATGTTGTATACGCGGCCGTAATGCGATTATTAATCCAAAAATTGCTCCGGAACGATGAGTTATTATATGTGCGGAACGCCCTTTTGGCGAAACCCTGTCGCGGTTTTCCCTTTCCCCGACCCTTACCCTATTTATTGCGTTAAAAATTTGTCGCGCTAACATTATTAAACTTTCCGAAAGTTTCGTTTTGATCGCTGTTTGTTTTTCCCTTGTTTTGCTTTCATAATTTATACTTTCGCCAAAATATACGAATATATAACGAGAATTTTAACACATATCTTAACTTTTAAATCACTTTAGCGTACATTTTATTTACAAAGTTCTAAATATTTTTTCACTGAAATTTCTTACTCATCGAAATATCATATTTGAGTGCTACATATAAATCCACTGGTTATTTAAAGGTAAATTAAAACTGATTCCATAACATTATTTTGGATAATTTATTACCATATTATACAACTAAATTTAATAAAGACGAATAGTAGCCTACGACTAAGATCTAAAAAAACACAAGAATATTATTTTTTGTTCTTCTGTCAAAGAGCAATGAATAATCACTAAACGTACTTGATAATATTCTAACTATACTTTAAATCTTTTAATTTTTAAATATATTTAAGTATTTCCTGATTTTTTTGTCTATATTTTTGTAGGGTATAATATTAAATCTCACCAAATGAAATAATTCTGTCCTTTTTCGTATTAATCTTTAACGTCTAACCTGTTTCATCATAACCCGTATTAATTGTTGGTTCCGTGCACTTGAGTCCGGTAGTTTATTAAAGATTAAACTAATTACATTTGTAGTTGTGTAGGTGGAACGGTGCTTCGCAGGTATTATTTAATTTGGATTATCTTGTTTCGACCACCACTTACTTCGCTAATTAACGAATTTGGAGATTATTTAATCTAATTTAACGCATGACCTCTAAGCCCACCCAAGACTCTGCGCCGGATTACAATTTAATATCTGCTAATTGAATTGTTCGAATGGTGACCTGGAAAAATCTTTGCTCAGCTTTGTGTGCAATAATCCTCATGCAAATTACACACACTTAAATTGCATTACCATAAATGCTTCTCCAGCACGAATGTGATTTTCAATGGTTACCGATACTTGCTTTGCTGGCGTAACAAAAATAACTGCTCATAAAATGGAACTTGATACGTGTGGCAGATGGGACAAACACTGGCACGCTTGAAACTTCTTTACCTCATTAGTTAACTGATGTTATTTTAAAAATCAAGTCATTATTTTTAATGATTCTACGAAATTTATCTAAAATTACCTGCAACCGAAATTCTTACCTCTAGTTATGTTTAGTTTAAAAAATATAACTAAAACTTAAGATGTTATCCTGAGATAATGTTTTTATTTTTTGTATGTACAGGACCGTTTTGTTAGTACTATTGAAATTCTAGTTTATATTAGCCTTTTGGGTCCGTTGAAAGCACATGTTCGAGAAACGCAATAGAGCTTGTCTTTATCGATGGCGAAGAGGCCTGACAAAAAACCTCAACAGCGCCATAGCGCTGCTAGGGACTCAAAGGGTTAAATATTGTCGGTTGTTGTAATTGAATTTTATTGTTATATTTATATTTCCTATTTTGGTTATTCTAATTATTACTTGCTAATATATCTTGTTCTAAAAAAAAATATTCAAAGCAGGTCGTTAAAAGCACTTCAAATTTCAAGTTTGACTTTATTAGTGTCATTAATTATTTTTAAATTTAGGAACTAGGAAAAGACATGTTAATATTATGAAAGATAGAAAAATTATACTTCTAATTCAAAAATTCAGTTTACTCATTTTTTTTTTCTCAAATAACAATTATTTTGTGAAAAATATTTTCAAGTAAAAGATGTTCATTTCTTCGATGTCTTCAATTTTTGTTTAAATATTTTTGTGATATTTTTCATATTTAAAAAATTATTGGAAAAAATCGAAAAGGTTAAGGTAAACACCCACTTCGCCTACCGGCGTTTAATCCAATCTTTGGATTATCAAATAAGACGTATGTTCAAAGTTTCATATCAATTTATCTATTAGTTTTTTGAGATAAAACACGCACAGACATACAGACCTACAGACCCACAGACACACACATACACAGACACAATTTTTGGACCCAAAACGGATATTTCCGTAGAAAAATTTTTGAAAAATTTTTCACGATCACAATACTTTTTCGTACTTCGTAACGGAGAAAGTAAAAATATCCATTTTGGCACTCTCTACAATTATTGTTTATGTAAATTTAATGTTATTATTATCATTTCATAACTAGAGACACAAATCTACAATTTTAATTTCTATTTTTTTTTCAAAAATCACAAAATTTGCCGAAACCTTTTTGTTAACAAAATTTGTTCAATTTGGGTAGAAAGACCTACGGTCGATAGCACAGACAGACTAACTGAATAAATAAATAATTAAATAAATTTAAAAAAAAATATAGCCTTAAATATTAATGACTTTTCAAATATTTTTTTGTAGTTATATCTATCAATCAATCAATCATCTTTATTCACACCATACAATACACTACATACATGTTGGATGAATATAAATAAACAAAAAAAGCGTGTTAGTCCGTCTGGGCAATCGACCTGCGGTCGTTCTGCCCTAGTTATATCATTTTCTAATTTTTTTTTTCTAAATACACTGGATTCGCTGTATTTAAATTATTGAAATCAAATTACGCGTTCGGATATTTTACACGTTTTTAATGTCGAAAACGCGATTTGGTTATCTTTCAACAAGTTCAATATCGGATGGCTATTTTCATCATCTCAACGAGTGAATTTATTGGTACTTTTTTAAAATACAATAAATTCCCTACCTTTTAAAATACAAATGATCGTGATAAAAAAAACGCGTTCAATGCCTCAGCAATTTCTAAAAATTGAAAACGGGAATTTTTTTAATTGTTGAACTTCTAGAATTCTGAATTTTGGCAATTTTCGTTTACATGACATAAATATTTCTTCATACTAAACATGCTATACTTTGTCATTTAAATAATCAAAATCAAATAAAGCCTTCGGAAGTTAAGCAATTTTTGAAAATCAAAAACGCGATAACGATTTCAATTTTGGATTTGGGCTACTTTCATTGTCACAACATGAGAATTTCTGGATACTTTTTAAAATAGAATAAATTCTCTACCTTTTAACATACAAATGATCATAATAAAAAAAACGCGTTCAGCACCTCAGCAATTTCTAAAAATCGAAAACGGGATTTTTTAAAATTTGTTTAACTTGGCAATTTTCCTTTACATGACATAAATATTTCTTCATACTTTTGCTACACTTTGTCATTTAAATAATCAAAATCAAATAAAGCCTTCGGAAGTTAAGCAATATTTGAAAATCAAAAACGCGATAACAATTTCAATATCGGATTTTCGCTATTTTCATCGTCTCTACATGAGAATTTTCTGATACTTTTTTTAAATTAAATAAATTCCCTACTTTCTGACATACAAATTATCGTAATCAAAAAACGCGTACGGAACCTCAGCAATTTCTAAAAATCGAAAAAGCGAATTTGTTGATGTTGAACTTGGAAAATTCCGAATTTTGGCAATTTTCGTTGACTTGACATAAATATTTTTTCATACTTTTCTAATTCACTACATTTTTTTATTTAAATCATCAAAATCAAATAAAACCTTCGGAATTTGAGCAATTTTTGACAATAAAAATCCGATAACATTTTAAATTTCGGATTTTGGCTATTTTCATCGACTCAACGTGAGAATTTCTTAATGCTTTTTCAAACTAGAACAAATTCTCTACTTTCTAACATACAAATGATGACAATCAAAAATGCGCTCAACACCTCAGCAATTTATAAAAATCGGAAACGCGAATTTATTGATGTTGAACTTGGAAAATTCCGAATTTTGTCAATTTTCGTTTACTTGACATAAATATTTGTTCAGACTTTCCCTATATACACTAATTTCACTACACTTTGACATTGAAATCATCTGAATCAAATAAGTTAAGCAATTTTTTTAAATTCAAAACGCGATATTGTTGACTTTCAACTTGGAAAATTTCGGATTTTGGCAAATTTAATTGTTCTGACAAGACACTTTATCTCAAAATATAATAAATCATCATTTTTACTTGTATATTATCATAATCAAATATCTTGTTAAACACCTCGGCAATTTCTAAAAATGGAAAACGCGATTGCGTTGACTTTGAACTTGGCAAATTACCAATGTTTCAGCATTTAAATCAAAAATCAAATCAAATAAAGTCTTCAGAAGTTAAGCAATTTTTCAAAATAAAAAACTTGATTTTCCTAAGTGAAGTTGGAATATGTCTCATTTTGGTAATTTTAGTAATTTTTAAATATCAAAAACTTGATCTTCTTGACTTTGAACCTGGAAAATTTCTTATTTTGGTAACCTTAGCAATTTTTTTAAATCAAAAACCTGATTGTCTTGACTTTGAACTTGGAATATACTGATTTTGGTAATTATAGCAATTTAAAAAAATCAAAAACTTGGTTTTCTTGACTTTAAACTTAAAGTATTTCTGATTTTCGTAATTTTAGCAAATTTTTTAAACCAAAAACTTCATGTTCTTTACTTTGAACTTGAAATATTTCTGATTTTGTTAATTTTAGCATTTTTTTTTTTAATCAAAAACTTGTTTTTTTACTTTAAACGGGGAATATTTCTGATTTTCGAAATTATAACAATTTTTAAAATTAAAAACTTCAGTTTCTTGCCTTTCAGCTCGGAATATTTCTGATTTTGGTAATTTATAACAATTTTCAAAAACAATAACTTCATGTTCTTAGCTTTGAACTTGAAATTTTTTTGATTTTGTTAATTTTAGCAATTTTTTTAAATCAAAGTCTTGATTTTCTTGACCTTGAACTCAGAATATTTCTAATTTTGGTAATTTTAGCAATTTTTCAAAAACAATAACTTCATGTTCTTAACTTTTAACTTGAAATTTTTCTGATTTTGTTAATTTTAGCAATTTTTTTAAATCAAAACCTTAATTTTCTTGACCTTGAACTTAGAATATTTCTGATTTTGGTAATTTTAGCAATTTTTTAAAATCGAAAACTTTATTTTTTGACTTTAAACGTGGAATATTTCTGAGTTTCGTAATTATAACAATTTTTAAAATTAAAAACTTCAGTTTCTTGCCTTTGAGCTTGGAATATTTCTGATTTTGGTAATTTTAGCAATTTTTCTAAATAAAAAACTTGGTTTTATTGACCTTGAACTTGGAATATTTATAATTTTAGTAATTTTGGCAATTCTTCAATACCAAAAACTTGATTGTCTTGACATTGAACTTAGAATATTTCTGATTTTGGTAATTTTACCAATTTTTCAAAATTCAAAACTTGATTTTCTTGACTTTGAACTTTGAATATTTCTGATTTTGGAAATTATAGCAATTTTTTAAAATCAAAAACTTTATTTTTTTTAAATTGAAGTTGGAATATTTCTAATTTTGCTAATTTGAGTTGATCCTACTTAAATATTTGTATTTGTGAAACCGGACATCTGACAAAAAATCGACATGGCACCTGTTTACATGTTTACTCTTTCCATGACATTTTGATAAAATTGCTTAAAAATTTCAACAATGTTGTATCGAGTTTTTAATGGCTTAAATCAGCGCTGTCCAACTGGCGGCCGCATCCGGCCCGTGAAGCTTTTTTTTACGGCCCGCGAGTTATAGTAAACTGTACATCAAATTTTGACTGACCCATTCATTGCATCTAGTGGAGCAACTGGAATACAAGTGTTCAAACATTTGGATATAGAAAAATATCCAAAAATGAGAGATTTTGGACTTCAAATTATTTCTATGTTCGCAAGTACATACATCTGCGAGCGTGCATTCTCTGACATGAAATATATAAAATCAAAATTTAGAAACAGCTTGAAAGACTCCACTCTTGAAAATATAATTAGAGTTGTCACAACAAATATTTATATGGACATTATTTACCTATCCTTTTCGGCCCGCGAAATATTTGCTCAAGAAAAAATGGCCCGCTGGCTAAGAGAAGTTGGACAGCGCTGGCTTAAATGATTTGTGGATTTTTGATGTACACTTTATCCTTAACCTAATAACTGCCAGTTTTTCTACTGAATGTTCTTCATTTTTGTTTAGAGTCTCGAATAAGTAGCAGTTAATGAGTTAAGATAAGAAAGAAGTCTGGTGGTGTTAAATCGCTTAATTCTGGCCGCTAATTCACATCACTTTGTTCCGAGATAGCAGGATTATTAGATAACTGCATGGTTTCATAAACAGTGAGACATGTTGCAGCGTTTTATTGAAATCACTTGTCTTCCGCATCTACATCAATTATCATTTCATAATATGGAATCCATTGGCGGTAACGCATTTCCCTTTTTTTTTAGCCCAAAATTCGCAATCAATCGTGATCCGCTGAGAATGCTTAGGAAGTTCTTCGAACACTTTTGGATTTTCGCATCCTCAAATTTGACAATTATTTTTATTTACAAAGCCAGTAAGAAGTAAATGAGCCTCATGATAATTTTGTTAAACTTGTTGATTTTGCAGATGGTGCCCGAATGAAAGGTTCTGATAGTTTTGAGCTCTTAATTCATTTTGATGGATCTAGAATGGAAAAACTCAGATTCCGAACTTGTTACAAAAATAACTAATAATTAGGTTATTTATTGCAAAATATGTTCCCTAGTACTAAATGAGAACATATTCGAACGTAATTTCCGATTTTAATTATGACAACAATTAAATTAAATTAAATTTAAAAAAGGTTAGCGTTTTAACAACATAAGGGTCAATAGGTTAGATCGTATTTTAGTGTTATAACTTGATGCTAAATAGGGTATTATACTCTAGCTTATATAATACAATGCAGACGTTTTCCTCATTGTCTCGGCGATGACTTATGACGTTTTAACATACGTTCTTGGGTCTTGCAAACAAAAACGGTCTAACAGAGATAATACGTGCACGGCAAGTTCAAACTGGTGTAAAGGAAGAGCAAGGCTAACGCAAATATCTCTATTGCGCGCGAGAGCGGACTATACTGTTGACGACGACGGCGCATTCTTGTCACCTCTTTAAATATGCATATAAAAAGTTCATGCTTTTAAGCGTTAACACGATATTCCAAGCCTCATTAAAGTGCAGTTTTGTTAGGAAATGATAAAGAAATTATTCGTTTGTGTAAAACTGCCGCAGCTTCTTAATTATTATGGTTGGATGAACTTTTAGAAGTCATATGAAGCGCAGGATATTTTTTTAGTTTAGTTCAGTTTAGTTATTTATTCACGGATTCACCATTTTACTTATACATACAAAAAAAATACATACTTAATTCAAGACAAGAAGAAGACAAGATTTTGATTGACTGTGCACTTTTTTATACATATTATGGAGGATCAAAAGTTTGAAATGAAAATCTTCAGAATTGAGAACGTGGTGTATGTGAAAATACGTGAGCGAGTAAAAAAATTATTTGAAGTTAAGAATTGGACAATCAAATAATTCTCTATAGGAAAAAACTTTCAAAATTAAAGAAATATATGATATATTCACTTTACAGTAACATATTATTACCAAATTATTTAATTTGGAAAGTTTCTACCGTTGAAATGAGAATTGTAGGTTGATTTCTCTACTCAGGTAAGGAATTTGTGAGACATTAAGACTATAGATGTCGCTTTAATATAAGAAGTTATGCAATTAATTAATGTGACTGAGATTTAGTTTCTTTTCTAACGCAATCAATTCTGAGTAGAATTATTATAGTTCTATCAATTGTGAAATTTGCAAAGCTTGAATCATTCCATACACCTTATCTAAGATATCTAAATTAAACAAGGAATAGGAGTAGTATTAATTGCAAAAGAAATTAACAAGTATGTGAGTGGGTGAGAAACTATGACCTTCGTGACGTACCTGCATCGTAAATTTAGTGGCGTTTAACCCCAACAAGTTCCGGCAGCCCGCAAGACGACTAGCGCGGTAAATTGATTTTAATTAGCATAATACAGTGAACACGAGATATGACCAATGAAGATGGATCGTTATTTCACTCAAGTGCGAAAATGGACACAGAATTAGGTATTATTAATAGTCCACGAGGGGGATACGCAGCCGAATGGTATAGGGGTTGTTGAAATCCGTTCACTAAAAGTGATATATTTCTTTTCATACATACGCACATAGTGGTTTGTGCCATTGTATGAATTTAAAGTCCCCTATCGATAGTAATTTCTGGGAATCCAATTACCGAGTTACTTTATTATTAGAGAATTCCATCTGGAAACGTGATGTTATTAACTAATTTACGATATTTTTAAAAGTACGCAAAGATTCGGCATTTAACGGTCGACGTAGTTAAAGCAAAATTATTTCTAGGATTTGCGCTTATGTTTCAACATAAATAAAATGAAAAATAAAATGAGGAGAAATCGAAGCGAAAGAAAATAATCAAGGAGAAACAATTTTGAAGTGGAAAGATAAGAAGGACATCATAGAAATCCGAATAAATTCAAGAAACTGTTGAAAGAATTTCTCATTAAAAAGTGTTATACATTCACGGAATTTATAAATGATCATGTACAGTTAGTTATCTGATGGGTCTAATATATAATGTGTGCTTGATGGTGTACTTTCTTTTTCTCTCTTTTTAAAATTAAGATTATTTTGTCATATCTTTTATTTATTTATTATTTTATCAATTATTGATTGTTCCTTTTATCTCATTATATTTCTGCAATTTTAAAATGTAACATAGTTAGCTATTAACTGTATTTTAATTTAAATATATTTGACATGTACATCCACATAATAGTGGCGAAATTACGAATAAAGAATTTGAACTTGAATTTGAGTTCTATCGACAAAGCACTCGTCAGAAATTGTGAATGTTCAATGCCGATCAGGAAACAAGTTCAAGCCACAAATTATAGTAGATTACAACAGTGGAAAAACAGCTGTCGATTTATCCGTCCAAATGAACCTACAACAATCCGTTAGCAGGTCCACAAAATGGTATAGAAAACTAGCCTTCTAACTATTATT